>CM055835.1:20001586-20601586 GCA_029582265.1 Zoroaster sp. YZ-2022 | reverse complement strand
TGGCACATCATTGTAAAGAGGAATAACAGGGCTTTCCAATGATACCAAATGCAAGGAAAATGAGTTGGTAACAAGGGAGAAATTGTCAGTCTAACTTGAGTTTCCGAACTTTTTTTTGAGGAGTTTAGTTTGATTCTCTAGATTTTCCTTTTTCATTTGATACCAGATTTGTAGAAATCAGAAAAAAAAAATTTCCTGATTTCTACAAATCTGGTATCAAATGAAAGAGAAAATCTAGAGAATCAAACTATACCAAAATCTCACTTTTGAAAATTGGGGCCAGGTTTAGGGTTTTGCCAGAGCCAGTCACAAATGCCAATGTTTATTTCTAATGAAAATCGAGCTACACAAAATTGTACAAGTACATGTATATGAATTCAAATAATGACTGAACAATTCATTTTTGCATTAATTTTTTAACTTCCCTGCAAGGTAAATTTACAATGATTTAGTAATTTTTAAATATTTTGACTCCACGACAATTTTGGAATTGTATAATGTACATGTACCATACCCAACTTCTCTCGAATTAGCTTTGGAAAATCATTTTCAAAAAACTACTGAAACTTCCTACATTGTTCACAGGAAATTCACTCTGTGAATGTTGCGGGCCTCTGTTTACACTAAGCGGTCTTGTTTGTTGAACAATTTTCAGTTCAATAATTTTGGTGAATGAATTAGAACTTCGCATACAGGGTACAGTGGACCACAAATAACATTGTATAACAAACATGATGGGATCCACACAAAATATTTATTTTTGTGGTGTTTATTAATTTACAGCACATGTGGTGAATCATAAATGGTGGAAAAAACTCAAAACAATTTGCCATCGATAAGACGATGGATTTGAGTTTGTGTTGCCGTCGGGTGTCGACTTTCGGTTAAGTTAACCAGTTAACGACCGAGAAAGATTTGGTTCAACGGTTGGAGAACTAACTGGTAACTCCTAGCACTACTGTCAGTTTGTTTTTGTCAATGCCAATGTGTCAAATGTGTCAAATGTGTCAAAAATGAAAATACATTCATGTACAGTCCAGAACATACATACTGTATGTACACCTGTGTTGTACATGTACAGCATAGACAGACTGTGTGTGTTATCTTTGGCCAATTCCATACTATTAAAGGGTTATCGGAACCCATTTATTATGTCTCTTATCTCATCTGTCTCCTATATTTCCTGTCCAGTCCTGTGGGCAACCTTTTAAAGAGAAAACCGCACAATTGTGGTTTTACATTGAATACATCCACCCTGGTACAATGTATTTAATTGTCTATAATTGTACAATGAACACCTACATGTACTATACATCGTACTTGGGGTGTCTAAAAATGATACCAATTTTGTCTTAAAGGGACAATATCGTCACGATCAACAGGGCATGGAGTAAGAGTGGTAGTTTTAGATTAACTCTGCGACTGAAATAATACCCCCCCCCCCATGATAAGGTCATACAGTGTATTACCGTTGCTGCTGCATAAATATGCCAGTAATTTTCAGTCACTGTGCTCATCTTAAACTAGGACACCGATTCCATGCCCTGTTGAAAGTCTGCTCAGATAGTAACTATCCTTTAAACACAAGTTTATCTATACATTGTAAGTGTACACTTATGTACACTGTACAAGTTAAAGAGTATACTATGTACATGGCTCATTTCATCAGGTTGGGATACAAGGTGTGACATGAAGGTGAAATTTTCAAAAGTGATTAACTAACTTTTTTACAGTTTTTATTATGGAAATATATTATATTTTCATAATTTAAAAGTTTTCTCCATTGAATTCAAAACTAAAATGATCCATTGGTGTCAACATGAAGGAAACAAATCACAGTACGGATGTAACATGGACACCAAAACATATTTCAATGCAGCAGATGTTAGTCATAGCTTTTGAATCCCTCATCTCTTTTCACTTCAAAGCAGTCTGGTTTCATGCATTTACCAATTAATATTATGCTTTTTAATGTCTGTCTTACATCGAAGCAATAAAAAGACTCGACAAAATGATCTTTATTTGTTTTTTGGCACCAAGAGGCTTTATTCTGGAATATTTTCTTTATTAAATAATTTTTCAATAAAATCTATTTAAAAGTGACTTGGAAAGGACAATGAGGTTTATTGCTGTGGTATTAGGGTTTCTGGTGAATTACATTGACCTTCAATTGAGTTTATTCTGTCCTAAACTGGGCTATGCGGATGTAACACTGACAACATTGGACACCGTGTCCACCTTACACATACTTCATGAACAATAATACTCCAGTAGACAACACATTACTATTCATAATGAGCAACAGTTACAGTTCTTCAGAGATTATACAGACCCATAAGTCACTTCTCTATGCAGAAATTGACCTTTAAAGACACAGACATTCCAACCTTCCGATGCCAGAATCCGGGAGGTCTCCCTTGCGACCAAATTCGCCAGACGTCATCATCACGATAATCTTTGTTGCGCCGTGCGCGATGATAATCGTCGAACACCGCGCCAGCGACAAGTTGCAATCTTGATGCCTCAGTGATCGCGCATCAAGTTTTCAGCCGCGCGACCATCGCGCAACCAAATAGAAGCCATCTGTGGTGGTGCATAGATAATATAGAATAAAAGATTTCATATCTACGCGGTGGTGTTACGTTGTAGGGAGGAGAGGAATGGTTATTGCGACATCATGTGGCTCGTTTTGGGTACACTCCATTTTTTTAAAGAGGTGATAACCGTTGTTTAAAAAAAAAATTTAAAAAATGTTATCGTTGAAATGCTCTCTCTATCAGCACTGAAAACGTAACAGTAAGTAATTCCAATAGTTAAGCATGTTTTCTTATTTTATTTTATATGATGCGTTAAAAAATAGCAAATATTGTCATTGATTTATGACGGGATTTATGTGCGTGAATGGGTCCAGGTGGGATGTGTAGGGTCCGCTTTTTTAATTACAACACTTGCTCCATGGCATGGAGCTCGATTCCTCCATGATTCCACACATTGGTTGCATGCACATGCACACGTCGTGTACACACCGGCGTTCATTGGTTTAGATGGCCAGACTTCGAACTGACCGCGTCGGTCAAGACAGGCAAATGAGATTATTTTCAACGTTGAGGCGTTGCAGTCCTCCACCTGAAGGAAGGAATCGTAGCGATAGGAGGTGAAATATCAACGACCTTTCCACTGCACAGGCGAAGGTTTGCGCAAGTTTGAACTTAAGTTTAAACTATTTTGTATTTATCTTGATAAACAGCATTTGTTATGATTTGTTATAGTTTATTTAATTAGTGCTTAATTTCAAGTCTATCTGCACATTACATGTCAACTATAATTTGTTTGTGCCTTGGACAAATGGGATGATAAGATATTCATGCCTTATTTTGACCCTGCTTTAAAAATGGTTTGATCTAGAAAATTTGAAGTATTATTTTGTGAAAAAGATGTTTTGACATCCCAAACCTTGGTAATACTTTTTTAATGCATCCTCATACAAATAGTAAGTTTTGGCCAGAATATTTAATGTTGGTGGATTGATTGGAACACCAGATAGGCAAACTAAAAGAACTAGGAAAACAACTGTTATTTATTTTATTTTAATTCAAGCTTTCAATAATCCAATGTTTGATTTGGGAGGGACAAACTTTTTCACTCATTACACTCAAAAATACAACGTTACCCGTTGAGTATTATTGAATATATTATAAATAGTGAAAAAGTGGAGGTTGGATACTGCTTTCCCTTGTGTGTGTAATCAAGCAACAATGGTTGGCCTTTCAAACGACGATGTTCACACACATGACCGTAAACACCATTGTTGCCCAGTTTACGGACACGTGTGGTATGTCATTTCGGCGAAGACTACACAACGATTTTGCCTTGGTTTGCTCCTAAACTCAGTGAGAATTCCCCTAAAAGTAAACGTAGTTTATTTCTATTATCAGTGCATATTATTTTGTAATATTTGCATGAGGCAATGCCGACTCATTTTCGACAATTATTTCGGTTCGCAATGCTTCGCGCGATGGCCACGTGCACACTCCAACACTTGCGCAAACATTGTCACCGTTGCGCACACGCTGCATGCTGGCGATGCATTTTGAATAGCATTGCGCAATGAATGCACTGTTTGCGCAGCATAAGTCTAGCATAGCGCCAAGCCAGTCTTGTGCGCTGTCGGCGTAACATGAGACTCCGGCTCAATTTAGTTTTATTCGATGTGAAAGAGTTTTCGACAGCTTTGTTTAGTGTCCACAAAATAAGTACTCCTTTTAAATGTTAAAAAAATGTTTGCCCCTCCCCAAAAGCTTTAAACAGTTGAAACTTGGCATAAATATTTTACAACCAATGGTGTTTGCTGTTTTCGACGTAATTTTGATGTTGGTTAATTTATCGACGTAACAAAAGATGCCAGGGTTTCAGATGGCTTTTTCCCGCCAAATTAAACCTCAGTAGAACAGACTTAATGAGTTGAAATCAAGACGGTCGTGTAGACATCACTTATGCACCATACTATTTTTAATGTACGCGGTGGAATATTTTTTTTCTTCTACGAATTGTGCTTCGATGTAACGAAATACGGATGGACACCAAATTTCGGTAGTGGTATTTCAACTTACTTTTTGAGAAAACGGTACAGTTGAACTTCCAGCTAACACTTTTATTCATTAACCCTCCTATGCCCAGGCTGAAATTTGGCCCAGTCAGCACCGCACTCACAGACAGTCACTTGAGTATTAACCCTCCTATGCCCAGGCTGAAATTTGGCCCAGTCAGCACCGCACTCACAGACAGTCACTTGAGTATTAACCCTCCTATGCCCAGGCTGAAATTTGGCCCAGTCAGCACCGCACTCACAGACAGTCACTCGAGTATTTTTGGGTGCATTGCCAATTAGTAGGTCAAACCACAGAGTCACACAGAGCTGTGTATGTACTGTTGAGTGGTTTTGGTTTGACCTCCTAGCCACATGTCCTTGCATTTATTTGAGTGCACTGCACAAAGTCAATGGGTTGGGAGTTACATACAAATTTTGAGTGTATATGAGTGCACTGCACAAAGTCAATGGGTTGGGAGTTACATACAAATTTTGAGTGTATTTGGGTGCACTGCACAAAGTCAATGGGTTAAGAGAGACATAAACATTTTGAGTGTCTTTGAGTGTTAAACCTATAGGAGGGTTAAAGAGGGGTTTGGACATGAATATTATGATGCAAAGTTATAGTTTTGGGCAATGGCGAAAATCTTTTACACCATTCTATCGACGTAACACAGATTTACCAAAAAGACACCATGCGTTACGTCGATGAAAGAAAATTTTAGCGCCGTTGCTGAAATAAGTTATGCAAATATTCCAGTATGCCTACCTTTATGTGAGAATTTAAACATCATATAACACATTAACAGAAAAATTTTATTTTGAATTTTTTTTAAATTATTCATCATCATAATATGCATATTTTTTATGTCACAATTTTCATCAGTTTTATTTCCATGGACACCACAACATTCTTGGATAGAAATAATAAATTTAAACCCGAAATTATTTAAAAAACAATTCTGATTCATACTCTAGTATATAATTCATCAGAATAAACCATAATTTTCCTCTAAACATAGCCCAATCCTTATACAATTGTCCCTTAAAAAGTTGAGTTCAGCATATTTTGAGTGTATCCCAACCTGGTGAAATGAGCCACATGTACTAAACATTTGGGCAAAAGGTAGTTAGCACAACTGGACAAGATAAACACGACCACATCTAATGATAATATTTCCTCAACCCACTTGCATTGTATACACAAAACATGCTGGGCTATAGTTCGTTAATAAATGAAGCAGAAGTTATAACAACTTTAGGAGGTATAAACTTTTCTAAATTCAGACGGAGAGACTAGAGGCAAGTCTAACCTAACCCTATGGTGTACATGTTCGTGTACAGGTACAGGTACCTCCAGCAAACTCTAGGGTTTTCTAGCATTCCTGTTGAGCCGACAATTCTACAGGTTTTGTAACTGATTTCTTTGTATTTATTCACATGTGGGACACTGGGCTCAGCATCAAAGCTGGGTTTTATCACAAGAGAAGTGCAATGCAGTTGTCAGTACAATAATGTGGACCACAATGAAAGAATCTACCCCCAGTGGTAGAATGCACCATTCTCTCATATGCACAGATGGTTATAGGATCCACAAGAACATGCACAGTACAGACCAAGTGGTGTGATTTTTACCACAAGTTTTTAGAAAACTTTTTCTGCATTATCCCAGCAACGTGTGCCTTTTCTTCATCTTCAAACTAGGATGATTTATATAGAGTGTATTCGCTTGCTATTTAGTCTTGTGGATTTTGTGAATAAATCAAATCAAAACTGACCAGTATACAACCTCCAAGGCAAAGCCCACTACAACTCACTATAGTACAGCAGGGAGTCCCTGCAATAATCACAGATCCTGTCACTTCAATCATGTAGTACATTCTTTCAAGAAGTCGGTCCAGTCCTCCAGGAGTGCCGAAGTATTTGTTTGAGACAACAAAATTTTTTCTCCCATTATTATGGTCATGCAACTTGTCCAAGCCACGTGTTTCATCATACAAAGAGTCTAAAATAGGATTAGCAATGTAATTACATGATCTGGGACCAATTCCCAAGAGCTGCTAAGCAACCAATTTTTTTGTTGCTTACTGTACTTTTTCATTTCATAGCACTGCTAACCGTTAAGAATAGAGAAAGGCACGCTAACTTGCCAGCCATTATTGCTAGCAAATGAGTGACTCAACAATACAAATCCAAAGTGGACGTGCACGCGCCGATCTGAATTTTCTTGCTTACCTGTGAAATACGCTTTGCTTTTAAAAGCGGCGCTATGAAATTGGGCCTTGCCATGAATGAATCAGAATTCTTTTCATAAGTTTGTCTTCCTTGGAAGCAATTTATCCGCTCTGAATCCAATTTGGTCATCCCTCGCACTACCAGGAGTACAGGGGACCGAGCTTTTTCCGTTGCGGGTCCCCGAATATGGAATTCTCTACCCATCTCAATCCGGAATGCTTCATCTGTCGAACAGTTTAAAGGACTCTTAAAAACCTATTTGTTTTGACTTTATTTGTTTAGTTTTCTGTTGTTTTGTTCACAGCGCTTTGAATCCTTTGGCAAAGGCGCTTTATAAATTCCTGTTATTATTATTATTATTATTATTATTATTATTATTATTATTATTATTATTATTATTATTATTATTTATGAATATTCAACCAGATCCAAATCTATTTAAATGTCTGATATTATTTTTTCCCAATAAAAATCATAATCGAAATGAGAATCAACAGAAGAACATTTTCAGACAATTCTGTCCCAAAACCTAAATGGATCAGATAGGAATTTGATTATAGAAAAAATATAAAAATCATATTTTTCCTCTCAAAAACGATAGAAACGATGAAAAAATATCCCAGCACTACAAGGCAGAAATACTGATAAATTCTTTTGTACAAAATTATTTGAAAGACTAACTGGACACTTTCTTGGACGGTTTGCCAACGACCGGAATGATCGCTATCATTGAAGCCATGGCAAAAGTATTTCACATCGCTTCACGTTCCATCTCCTAATATTTAATAACCATGTACATAACCTGTGCAACTATCTGAAGGGGTCAGCCTGGCTTCCCACTGCTGACCAGCAGGGGACTGATGTCAAATCCTGGGGCAAGAGATACTGATGGCACAAGAGGCCAAGCAATGTACACCTGCTATGACCTTAACTTGACTCCATAGATGGGATCTTGCATACCCTCAGTCAGAAAATACTGTACATTTGCTTCTCAGTAAGTTGAGCCAGAATTTTTGAACAGGACCAGAGTGCATACACATGTACTGGGCCACTGCATTTCATGGCACTGCCAATACACGGACTTTGCGATTACAAACACCCTTTTCAGCTTACAGGGTTGAGCGTAGAATTGTTGTGCAAGCCATGTAAGCAGTGAATCCTAAGTTGAATTTGATGGTTGAGTGCATGTAAGCACGAGCACTAGTAAAAATTCCTTGCTAACCTGTGAAATAAACTTACAATTTTAAAGAATAATTTTCTGCTTTTTCGCTTACGGTAAGCAGAGCCATGAAGTTGGGCCCTGGGCAGGCATCATACTGCAGCCAGTATACACATGTAGGAATACCCTGGTTCCTTTTAAATGTATTGAGAATCGGCCCTATGGTCATACTTGAACTCAGGAATGTAACAATGATGGCTGTGGCATGATAACAGTCATGGCCTGGAATTTCATTTTTGTCGGGGCAAGGCCATTTTTCCTGAGTAAAAAAACACACGACATATCAGAATATCAGTATGTCTAAATGAAACATTTGTAAGGGCACCACGGCCAATACAAGGGCAACAAATGCCATGGCCTCCATAACATTCCAGGCCTGCCATCTAGGAACATGAACTTGGACAAGCCGATTTACAGAAAGTACAGTTAATTACATGTACATACCAATACATGTACGTAACATGTACATGTAGACTTTGCCAAAAAAATGAAACTAAACTTGTCTAACGCTTGCTTTGATTTCGGCCCTACACTGATGCTATTATGAAGCACTGTATACGAGTGGCGACTCGGGGAGGAATTGAACCCCACAACCTCCTGCTTACCTAGTGAACTTCAAAATAAAATATTAAAAAACTTTGTTAAATACTGAACGTTGCCGACTAGCTGATTTTCATATTAACTCTTAAAAAAGGCTTGACCTTTAAGTTTCGTCTCTTTCCCCCTCAACTCTTGAAAAAGGCTTGACCTTTAAGTTTCTTTGGGTACCTACATGTACTGTACATGTGTACAATTTTTAGTGCCACATTGAATGTTCCCATCAAGGAAAAATTGCCTTTCTTATCTTTCCCCTTGATAGACATGGACCATCTAGCCACATAAATTGATCTGCAGTGGCCACCGAGACCGCGTTTACACTAGATCCGGCAAGGGCGATCAACGGAGGATCAGATCCTGCAAGGGCGATCAAACTGATCGCGGACGCGTTCACACTTGAGTCTGATCGTGCATTGATCCCCCTAGCCCGACCGTCGTTTCAACGGAAGTTCCACACTGCTCGTGTGACAGGTCAACTGAGCAAGGTCATTGATTGTGCGCACACGCAGGCACACGCGTTGCCCGGGGAGATGCATGCCGCCATCTTAGCTTATGCTTCGTTCGCTAATTTTACAGACACAGTTCGACCGACTCACTTTCACCGTTTACGTTTGATTTTTTCCTCATTAAATTACAGTTTTTTAATGGATGATCAGTTTCGTTTATATGGATATACAAAATGATTTTCAAATACTAATGAAAACCGTGGTATTATGATAAAAAAACACGAAAGCCTGATGAGAAGGAAACTGGTCGATGCATAGAGGTAGAAATGGTCGAAGCATGTGGTTCGTCACGCACGGTTGTTGCATGCAGAACAGGGATGCAAATGCCAAGTACCATTCAAATCGTGTAATGTTCTTTTGTGCACAGAAATGCTGTGTTACGTGTTGGAACCAGTGTAATAAGGGGCGCTCTCATTGCATAACCAACACTGGTTGTTTACAAGCTTCGCGGTTTATTTTTTCAACTCGCGCTCCAGTCTGTTTGATTAGACCGGAAGTCGGTGGGTCAAATTGCGGGGTCTGATCCTGCGTATGCGTTCACACTCGTTTTGATCCACCTTGCAGGATCAGATCCTCCTTTGATCCCGCAATAAAGGGGGATCAAAAAGGAGGATCAGATCCTGATCGCTCTTGCGTTCACACTAGCTGTTGATCGCCCTTTGATCGCCCTTGCAGGATCTGATCCTCCTTTGATCGCCCTTGCCGGATCAAGTGTGAACGCGGTCCGAGCTGCTAGAAAGCAGATAATTTAACAAAGCAAATATTTTTACTAAGCAAAATTGAACAGATTAAACCAGCCACAGTGTGCACATTATTAGTACAAAAGTTTGGCTGGTAACAAACAAAACCCACTGAGCAAATATTTTCGCTGCTTAGCAGCACTTTTGAAATTTGCCACAGGACAACAATCAAGTTAAACATGGCTGTCTGGATAAATCAAAGAAGAGAAGTTCAGGGAAGCTTTGTATCTTCAAAACAAAACAAAAACAAAAACAAAAACAAACAAAAAACACCTCCCACCAGACATAACTTAAAAAGAAGATACATTGGTACACAACGTTAAAAACATACTTTAATTGCAACCAGTGAAATTTTAATTCCAAGTCGGCCAGTAAAATTACAATCATTCTTGTTATAAATACATTAACCCTCCTATAGGCTTGGGCGATGACACGATAATATCGAATATCGTGATATTTTTTTTTTTATTCGATTATGGTAGAGAACTTTTTAAATCATCGAGATATCGGCAGATCGCGATGAAAAAAATATATCGTGAAGAAAAAAAATATATATCACGATTAAACAAAATCCTCGATTGTCAATTGGGCCAGAAATTCCATGGAAAAAACTTAGGGAAGTCTTTTTAGCTTTCATGAGAAACAAAATCGAACTACTTCTGTAGTAAACCGACTGTCAGATCACAAAGGAGCCGTCTGACAGGGTGTTGTTTAATAATCCACCGCCACTCAAAGAAATCTATTCAGACTGATTAAATGTTGGGAATTGAATGAGGTATTTGATCCAACAATGTGTAGACAATGTTTACGTCTCACTGTCTATCCATGGTGGTCTGTGACTCTGGCTGGCGCACCACAGGCGAGTACATTATATCATACATATTTAAATATGCAGAATATGGGCATTACCTTAAAAATCTTGTCATGAATTAAATCAAAGCATGGATAGGCAGCGGCTCAATCAAAGTTGAGGGATTAGGACACTATTCTATTATACTATACTGGGACTCTTATCTAGTGTGACAATACACATACACGTACTCTTGATAAACCATGTGACGTTTATTTAAAATACAATCCACATTTTCTGAAGTGCAAATGACGATCACAATCACATAGTTTTATTCTCCACAGTACTATATGCAGGAATAAACCTAGTCACACGTTTATACTATGACCCAGTCACGTGGAACGTGAATCACATGAACTCGGGCTGATGATTTGATTGGGACGCACGACGCAGTAACCGTACCGTCCCATATAATTATTATACAAACGATTTGCCAATGGCGATGGGTGCGTTTTTGCGACCGTAACCAGAAACATGTTTGGGCTTTGGTCATTGGTTAAGCGTTTTCGCAAGTTCGGTTGTGGTGCGATGACATGGTTCTGACCAAACATAAACCGAACTTTGTGATCGGTTACGCTTAGTTTCAAGATAGCGGATTGTAAAAAGTGTTAAAACATGATTAAATTATTGTTCGTATACCAGTACATTGTATATCTTTCAAGTTACTAGCACTCATGAGTAAGTTCTATTTTGAGAAACGTTGATGATTGAACATGTCACAAACTGAAAACAATTGTCTGGTTACGTTCGCATTTTTGCGTAGCTGTGCCGTTTTGTTTCTGGTTCTAGCAAAAACCTGCCCCATATGTTGCACTCGTGAACGGCGCAATTGCACGTGTCTCTCAGGTAAGCACTGGCAATTTATTGTGACGCTTGTAGATGGGTACATCCCTGTCATTACCGGCTCTAAAGCACTCATGCGTGAAAAACAAAAATAATCGCGATATTATCGAATATCGCGATATATGTTTGACAATATATCGTGGATGAAAAAAAAATCAATATCGCCCAAGCCTACTCTCCTACTATTGTTGCACTTTAGTGAGAAGTTGCTAGCCAAAACTAGTCAACTGCCCGTTTTGACTGTTGACCCAAATGTGCACACAGGGGCATTTTTGACTGGTTTTTACTGTCATTTTGACCACCCTGAACAATACAAGACAATGCTTTTACCAGTCAAATACGGTCAACTCATTTTGACCTGTAAATGTACTTACTACACATAAGGTTTGACAGTGTTCGACTTTTAAGTGCACTAGATATACTTTGGCAAGTATATCAAAATTTTTACTGATTTTGACCCTTGTAGTTGTAGGAGGGTTAAGTGTTCCATTTGCATGAGGTTCACCACAACCACAGATCCACTGAAAAAAGAAAAAAAAAAACCAGGTGCCAGTTTAAATTTTTCCAGACAACTTCCCAGTATAAATCTTGAAGACATGTACATGTATGCCGCCAGCTTGACCAGCCAGGTCGGCACAATCCGCGGACAATCTGCTGATCAGCTGTTTTAGGGCACTGCCCCACCCCCCCCCCCCCAGTAATAATTTCTTCCAACGTCACTACGCCTTACATTCTTACCGCAGTGGGGGTGCTGTAGTCGTCTTTCCAATATATCCATAGGCTTTTTAGGGTCACCAGCATATTTTGACAGTGAAATGCGATAGTATTAACCATGTTGCAGTACAAACTGTAATTTACTGCATGCAGTGAGGGTCTTGATGGGTTGTAAAACCCTCAAAACATAAACACACGTGTTCAATGAAATATTTATGATTTTCAAATCCACCAATTAAACAAACATATGCAGTGTAGGAGATTACAAAAAAAGGGAAATTTTCACTTTTCAGTATTATTAAAAGAAAGGTGTTCATTGCCGAGACATTGTTTTGGGTAATTTTAATATCAGTTTACTCCCAAAACCAAATTGCACTTTATAAAGATTAACTTTGTAGAATAGTTAGAGCACATGTTGTGTACAGCAATCTTTTCAATAAACAAAACGAACAAGTTTCAATAGTTCCGTCTCATATTTTGAAAACTGTTCAAGTTTCAGTCCAATTACCAAACCAAAAAAGGTAATGGCACTGTAATTTCATTTTCGAAGTATTATTTGGCATGAACAAAGTTGTAAACACAGAAGCCCGGACTTGAACTTGGGACTTCCGGAAATTACCATAAAAGTACTCTACCAACCGAGGTATCAAGCCCTACAGTTCTTCCAAGTAGCAGGACCCCTCAAGACAGCAGACTTCCAATAGTCTGTTCAACAGCAATACATGTACATGTATTTCATATGTTTTCTTCCCTCAAATGGTTCACAAAATGGGAAAGTAGCAGCTCCAAGACTCCCTGTTATTCCACAGGTAATTGTTTGAAATTGTTGTCCCAGTAAACCACAAACAAAAAAAGCCAGCTCCCAATCCAAGGACATGGAAGAGACAGACTAAACAATGAAGCCACACTAGCTGGCTTTGAGTTCCTGTATCACCCCCAAATATCCCCTTGAACCCTCGCAAGAGGTCGGTTTGTAGGATGCTTTGACAAATGAATCGATTTACAAACAGTTACACCTTATTCAATACAGGATGTTACATGTCTGACTATTCTCTCTGGTTTGGAAAGTAAGCATGAATTATGCAATTTGTCTTTCACTGGGGAAAGAAGTACTTCTTTGTACACATTGCATGCACTCTTGACTGTGTGTGTACACAGTGCATCCAAATTATCTCAGCACATACATGTGTACATAGTTCCAACATCACTTTCCTACATACACTGTATGTACAGTGTACAATTGTACTTGTCCTAAATGTAATGATTGCTTAACCCTCCTACTGTTTGACCATTTGAAACCATTCAAAATGCCCACTTACCAAAATGCCCATTGGTTTTGTACACACATGGTGATACCATTTGAACAGTGTTGGTAGCAAGCTTTACTACCATTCAAATCCATTCAAATGCATAGATGGTCCATTGATTCACCACTTAGAAGTATCCAAACAAGGTTTTGTATTAGCTGTACTACCCATTTGGAAAGATCCAAACAAGGTTTTGTATTACATGTAGCTGACCTACCATTCAAAACCATTTGGGGGAATCAATACTGTACAGTTATTTCACCATTCAAAACCACAAAAGCAAATGGTTTCAAATGGTGGATCAACTTAAGTATGAAAAAGGTACCAAAAGTAGGAGGGTTAAACAACATCATGTGCAAACTTGTAGCAATACGACAGCACAAATACATACATGTACAGTTCATGTTGTAACCATTTTAGTTTTCAGGTAGTCTTTTCACAAATTCCAAAATGATCAAAATAAACAGTCACATAAACACATTGCATACACATGTATATGACATAAAACACAATAAAGGGGGCCACTTTCCTACCGTCACGTTAGCAGTTTTTCTAATGGTTGTAATTTTTTTTTTAACATCTGAAACCACCCAAAAAGAATTTCAACATTTGAATAGACATGCATGCTTATCCTGAAGATAATTTGAGTTGATTATTACTATTAATTTTTTAATTACCCTAAAATTTCCATCAACAAATGGACGGAAAAGTGAGGTAACTTTTTCCGTCCAATTTTTATGGAAATTTGAGGGTAAAAATTTTTTTTTAAATTAAAAAATTAAATAAATCAACTCAAATTAGTTCTAGTATAAGCCTGCATGTCCATTCACATGTTGAAACACTTTTTGGTCGGTTTCAGGTACTTAAAAATAAATAACAACCATTGGAAAAACTGCTAATGTGACGGATGCAAAGTGGCCCCATTATTGTGTTTTATGTCACATATACAAAATGTAGTATAATGATTGTACATACAGCCCACTGTACAAAATGTAGGTTAAAAAGGACATCATCGTCATGATCAACAGGGCATGGAATCGGAGTGCTAGTTTTAGATCAACTCAGTGACTGAAAATAATACCCCAACATGAGAAGGTCACATTACTGTTGCTGCTGCAAGTAAATTTCAGTCACTATGTTCTTTTTAACCTAGGACGCCGATTCCATTCCCGGTTGTTTAAAGTCGGCTCTGATCGTGACGATACTGTCCCTTAAATAAAACAATATAATTGGAAAACAAAAGTAGCATTTTTTACAGTGGGTCGCTGTCCTACAAAATGTAGCTTTCAGGGACAAGTGAAGGATAAAGAAAGCACCAGGGCAGATAATTCCTAGTTTCCTACCCCCAAGTATTCATGAATGGGTAAACAACACCATTACATCACAACACTGGCATGCTTCTCAGACACAAAAAAAACCATGATGTAAGCTGTTTGGTGACAATAGAGCCCTTCTATTTCTAAGCCCACCTTAAAAAATAACCCATTGAAAATCACCCATCCGGGACTGGAGGAAGAATGTTTGAGATGTTGGGGCAGCCACTGAGGATTATAAATAATGTTCGACATGTTGTCATTCCATTAATGCTGACATATTATGATTTCATGTATATTGATATATAGGCCTAATGTACATTTATATGTTTACACTTTTAAACCTAATACTATGTTATGACTGTGTATATTATGTACACATACTGTAAATATATCTTGTATATACTTTTGTACATTTTAAATACATGTAGTGTAGAATACAATAATGTTTTAATCTGGACCTCTTGGGAGACCAGTACTTTGTATTGAAAGAGATATCCAGAATAAAGATAGAATAAACAAACAAACAAACAAACATACTGTACAATTGTACATAGTATGCATTTGTTCATGTATGTGTACACTAGATTTGTTTGTGAATGTTAGTGTGTACACGAATGACTTATAAATTGAAACCTTAGATTAGATTGAAACCTTAGATGTGATTAAAGACTTACATAATATTTACTTTCCTTATGTTACTATTCTACTAGCACCTCAGCACAGTTGAAAATAATATCAAGGGATGTTTGATACTACAATGTATATCATCAACTTTACACCATGGACTGTTCATGCTTTAGGGAATACCAATGGTATATACCCTACTTTTAAAAAAAAACTGATTTTACCTTTTGCAAAGAAAACTAACTGCTTTGAAGATGGAAAATGCTTTTAAATTAGATAATTAGATTACTGGAAACACTTGTTTTCTGAGGCATTTTATGACAAACGAATTTTCAAATATATTCATTGATAAAAAGCAGCAAATCAGTATAGAAACAGTGTTCTCCCTCATCTAACCTACATGTAATTATCAATTTCATTAATTGCTCAATGTAGTATTAATGGTCCTTGATCTTTGAATCTACTACGTGTAAGAATGTTATAACTAACTACACATGTGTATGTAATCTATATGTATTTCTGGCTGCAACCACTCAAACTAGCCATATAAATCAGCCCCCTAATATCTAGATCACAATCAAACATTTAGGACAAGCTGATCAAACCATAAAGCAAACCACAGTGTCAAACCCTCTGGCCCTCTGGTCAAACTCCATGGTCAAACTCCATGGTCAAACTCCATGGCTCTGCCAAATCCGATCAGAGTAACAAGACATTCCACGCTGTAGTGAGTGTGCAGTCACCACATACTAAAGTCATACATGTAGGACAACAAACACACTTGGCAAACACCATGTTTGCACTAGCCTAATAAAAATACAAAGCCCTATAAATGTACAACACAAATCATAACACCCACACACGTTCACAATTTCAAATGAATATTATTGAGGAGCCCACATTAAGTATGTAATTCAGAAAATCTGTAGTTCTGATAAACTTTTCACCCAAAAAGCATGGAATCTTGAACACATTCCTTCTGAAAAAAAATATCTCACCAATTTTACTGAATCAGAAATACAGCTTTCACCTTTAACTTACCCCTCAACCCCTGTAGTGGTAGGGTTTGCCTATAAATTTTATAATAAGATCTGTGGTTTGTGGTTCAACAGAGGGTCATATTTATCAGGAGGGGTGGGTTAAGGAATGGGATCCCAGGTTACACTTGACTACCGCACATGTTATAATCCTATCAAAGAAATTATCTTGACATTGTACAAAATGACGGTCAAATGTTTGATATAAAAGTTTGACGTGGCCTCCTCAATTTCATAATTTTTTTTTTAAATCCTTTTCCTTTTTTTAAAGCCCCATCTTTATAAAAAAAATAAAAAATTTAAAAAAAATTTTTAATTAAAAAAAACAGATTATGATCACAGATTTACAACAACAAAAAATACTTGGCATCAAATATCCCTTGAAATATTTCTGTCTCAAGTAGTATCATGGACAAGAACAATTAGTCAAAATATTTCACAAATTAATTTTTGATTTCAGGATACATGTACAACATGTATGTTAATTTCACAGTGAAATGAATAAAAAAATAAAATATGAATTGCATTTTCACAATTTTCTCTATACACATTTCCAGAAATTTTACCAGATGTGTATACTGGATTTTAAGGCTCTGAAGCCAGACAATTCTGTTAAATGGAAAACAATTCTTCACGTACATTATGAGAACTTTTAGAATGAATTTGAAATTCCCAAACAGATAATCCATCTGCAAAAACTTATCTTTTTCAACAATCCAAAAAAGGTCCATCTCTCTATTATTCCTTGATCAAACAAACTTGGAATCACCTTACCCACACCCCTCCTAATTACACAACCCTCCTCTGGATCACAGGCTAACCCAACACTGGCAACACCCAGCTGTTTTGACATCAGATTACGACCACAGACATCCCCCACCAAACCATGTATATCAATGCATCAATGAAAACCCATCCCTGGTGAAAAGAGCTAGAGGTATTTTTCTAGACCCATTTTTTTGTTCAACAGGTTCCACCCCACCCTCCCCCCATGGATTATTTCAACTTCCCAAGGAATGTCCCCACTGGCCCACAGAAACATTGATCCCAGGGAAAACCAGAATGGGTGCTGGCCCACCCCTCTCTCTCTCTCTCTCTCTCTTTATCAATAGGGAATTCTCAAATTATTGTATCTTGGGTTGGCATACGTAAGGCTTCAGGCTTTTTGATAACATTAACAAGAGAGGATTTTGTTGTATTGCCACATAGGAATGTCCCCACTGGCCCACAGAAACATTGATCCCAGGGAAAACCAGAATGGGTGCTGGTGCTGGCCCACCCCTCTCTCTCTCTCTTTATCAATAGGGAATTCTCAAATTATTGTATCTTGGGTTGGCATACGTAAGGCTTCAGGCTTTTTGATAACATTAACAAGAGAGGATTTTTTTGTATTGCCACAAAGGAAAAACCGATAAACCACAAGTCTGAGTCACCAAGCTTTTGTATAATTTGTGTTTAGACTAAATTAAAAAATCTTGGCAATCTTTTGAAATAGAGCTGGGTTGTTTATTTGTGAATATTGTTGATTTAGTTGCCAGCAATAAAGATATATGTATTTTATGACAGCACTTTCACCAAATTTATTATATTTCTGTCAAGAATATTAAATGACTACTGTGCGGCTCTGTGTGAAAGCACATGTATGTTACAAAAATAAAATTTGATGTTTCAGTTGCTAACTGTATCGTTAGCTTTCAATATAATCACTTTTGTATCATATATTTTATTAAGTAAAGGTGAGGTTTCCTTCTTTTTTTGTTGTTGTAAGTTTCCACTACTTTTTAATTGCTTTCTTGTTGCACAACCAAACATTGATAAATTCCATGAAAAAGTACTGCATTTGTAACAACTTTAAAAAAAATCCATTATGTGAAACTTAATAACATGGCGTGAGAGAAATGTAGAATCTATTCTTTGTAACCATTCTCTAGAAATACTTTTTTTTTTACCTACAACTACTTTTCTAAGTTAATGAACACTAGTGAAGGACAGGCACTTAAATTAATATTATATATGTTTGTCGGTTTATTAAGTTCAAATGTGACTCATACCATTGCCAAGGAATGCTACCTTTTAAAGAAGAGTAAGAAATTCTTCAAGGGTATCTACTACATTCAGAAATACGCAAGCTCAGCTCTCCATCTCTTATCTATAGCTAAATGACACTTGCCTGTCACTGGAATATAAATCTTGTTTTGAAGGGAGGGGAGGGAGTTGGATTCAAAAGTAATAGTATTCAGCAATGTCAAATGATTTGTTTTAAGCCTAAATCTAATCATTCTTGGGGTGAGCGGGCTTTTTCTCATGCAGCACCAAGTCTATGGAATCAATTGCCATCATATGTCAAATCATCAGCTTCTCTAAATCCAATTTAAGAAAAACCTAAAACTCATCTTTTTAATGAAGCATTTATATAATGTTATTGTTTTTTCTGCTGTATCCTTGTATTTTTGTATTTAAGTTATCTTGTTGCTCTTACGTATCACTCGCCATGAGCACTTTTGGGTGGATTTGAGCACTTTACAAATCTTCATTATTATTATTTAAAATGTAGGGGGTCTAGCAATTGTTTAGAGTTGACCCTCATACAACCAGGGCAATTTTCGAAACAACCCATTCAGGCCGCTCCAAGCCATCAGCTGTTGCCAGTGGCCTCCTATGGTTACCCTTCTGTGCACTGTCACACCACTGAGATTGCAGGGTTAAGGTAGTCTCCCATTGATACATTGCAGGCCATACTAATAATATGTTCAAACATTTACAGTGGCCTTGGGTAGCACACAGTTGATTTTGTAATATTACTTGGAAAGGACAGCAGGCTTGTACGTATGTATGCACTGAAGGTTGCTAAAGAACAGAATTTAGTGGATCGGAGTGGCCTCCATGTGCAGGAGGGTTTTAATGGACCTGTCGGCCACAGTCTAAGGGCCAAACTAAGCAGCTGATTTTTTTTTCTTACTTGAACTTCATTAATTTATTCTTTCATACACATGGCATTGTTTACCAAAGGAACGGTACAATGTACACGTACAACATTGGTATTTTGGTAATATACAGTACGTGTATACATACATGTTCATTTCAAACCTGTAGTTGTCAAGACAAGACACTTATCATGAAAGTAACCTGCGAAAGTTCTATTACAATTGATGTTCAGTTCTTTAGAAAACCCCAGAAAAAACACTGAGCACTATGTTTTGTTTTGTTTGTATGTTTTACAAACAGGTGGGAACTATTTGTAAATTCAACATTTTGTTTCCTTCTTTATTAAGCACTTAATACATGTACAGAACCAACTTTACACCCAAGTAAATATTTTGATAATAAGTTGATTTGATATTGTTGTACCTTCACTTTAACTGTAACTACTTTTAAAAAAAAAGCTTCTCCTGGTTTTGATGGATTCAGTACTCCACCGTATATATAGCCCAGTGAGAATAGAGCATGTAGCCATGTTGTACCAAATCCATCAAACTCCACCGGCTGCTTTTGTTGGATTCAGGACTGTGTATATCCAAGTCATGGATTGCTTTGCATTTGCTACTGTACTAATTCCATTAACCCTCCTACTGTTTGACCATTTGAAACCATTCAAAATGTCCACTTTCAAAAATGCCCAATGGTTTTGTACACACATGGTGATACCATTTGAACAGTGTTGGTAGCAAGCTTTACTACCATTCAAATCCATTCAAATGCATAGAGGGTCTATTGATTCACCACTTAGAAGTATCCAAACAAGGTTTTGTATTACATGTAGCTGTAAGTCCATTTGGAAAGATCCAAACAAGGTTTTGTATTAGCTGACCTACCATTCAAAACCATTTGGGGAAAATCAACACTGTACACAGTTATTTCACCATTCAAAACCACAATCGAATGGTTTCAAATGGTGGATCAACTTGTATGAAAAAGGTACCAGAAGTAGGAGGGTTAATTGGGGGAACATTTTTAATGTATGTTGATGGATTTTGGCAGATTTGGGACGGTTGCTAGCCAAAGAGCCTAAGTGGTTAGGGTTTTAAGCATTGGGAAATAGTGCATGCCAACTTGCCACCTGCAAATGAGTGACATACTGTACATGTACACATAACATCACAAATCTAGGCACCCCTTACAGTTATCTTGATACCAGTTAAAAATAATTTATAACCGTCTATAAAATTTGTTCAGCTATAGTTTGCTTACTAGTAAGAATGTCTATGAAATTGGCCCTTGTACCGGTACCTTTCCAACAAAAATTCAACCCCCAAAGGAGAGGTGGGGCTGAAATATCTGCATGCCTTTATATTACTGATAGAGGGATGCTTCCTATCTTCAGGTGATTTCCACCAGTGCATTATGAGGGAACTATGCAGGGGTCTGATCTTTGGCCTCACTGGTCAACAAATCAATATATGCTTTGTCTGTAGGCTTTTTTATCATCCAGACAAAAACCAACCAGCATCCACAAAGAATGTGATGGACAATGGCATGGTTGAAAGACTATATTCAACAGGCCGGAAAAACACTCCGGTCAAGCGTGAAATGCACCCATTACATTGGTACATGTAGGATTTGCTCTCGCTTCGGTAGGTAAATTTTTAACTTCACAACAACAACAAAAGATGGATGGATGAACTTTTCACTTTCAGAAATTAACAATAAAATTCTTGTTTCATGTAGCTGAATAGGCCCAATTTAGTTCTATTATTAGTTTTTTAACTTTATAGTAAAGAGGGCTATAGGCCTACAGTATTCTTGTCAGTGGACATTAGGCCCATTCATTCTATCCTTTGTTCCTATTGTTGCAGAACAGTTCATTGACCCAATTTTCGGGCTATGTTTCCCTTGACTGTCAGTAACAACTTGGAGTGGTGTTATATATAATTTTGAACATACAGGAGGTCTAACGTTATTTCTAAAGTATTTATTCATTTATTTTATTTATTTTTTGGGTTCAGTAAGCCAATAAAATACCTCACCCTTCTGAAAATCAAACAAAATATTTGTTAGATATTAGGGTACAACTATAGAATGCCTACTCCGATATTAGCAAAACACACAAAATTTCGAAACAATAACTTTATCATTAAGTTTAATAAAAAGTTACAAAAAAAACTTACCAAGTGAAATTGTGATATTAACAGAATTCGGCCATTGTATATTTTCAAACATGGTATCACTCTGCCACCAGGTCATCTTCTTTTCTTTGTGATAATCTGTCAGATAGTTAGCCTGGTGGTTCCGTTGTCCCGACGAGGCATCGCAGTAAGCACAGGCCCGGGTTGCCCCCGTCACTCCCGTCTGCCTGCAGTACCGAGTGGCCCGGTACTGGCCGCAGGTGTTGGTCGCCTCGGCCTCCAACTCGAACGCGGCGTTCACAAACTCGGGCTGGCAGCGCTGGGCCTGGTTATTTTCGTCGTAGCAAGGCACGGCAGAATCCTGAGCTACGACTACAGTACAGAGGTAAGCTAGAAGGAGGAAAACCGGGCGAGGAGTTGCAAAACTTCGCCGGTGAAAAACTGACAAACTCCACAGCGTTCCAGCCATGTTGCCACTCTGCACGCATGTGAATGTACTTGTAATTGTGCATGCACACGATATCGTCGAGTCGAGTCGCACACAATTTTCTTTACAAATGACAAGAATAGCAACTCACTCGAGCATTGCCGGCTGAATGAAATAGCCCGGCTCCGTGCCATTATAAATCCAACGCGTTCACCGAGTCAGGGATAAGCCCACAATGGCCAGGGGTTGGAGCTCGTCTTCGTCAAACTTTTTGCATGCCGCCTGTGGCGCCGTTCTATACTGAAATATTTCAAACGGGGTTTCCCGCAAAATCTAAATAAATTACCAAAAGATGGTTTAATTTACCTTTTTCTGTTAGTTGCGTAGCCTGGGAGTTTTGTGTATATTTTGTGTTTATTTATTTATTTTGTTAGATTCGGAGAGTACCGGGAAATGGGATTTCGCACACACTTTGACGACATTAAATTGAGACACCCGATTTTCTAAAAAGTCTTTTGCTCGAATTATCCGATAAAAATGAAATGAAATGAAAAATGAATACAATAAAACATCCCGAAGAGGAGATGATTGTTCAGCCTTTTAGCAATTCACTACCCCCCTCCCCCCCCCCCCCCCAGTTTTATTCTATTCTTGGCATCTGTCCTTGAGCAAAGAACCTCAGTTTCGATGGTTGTTTTTTGTTGCCCTGTTGTTCAAGAAGTCAACAGAGGTCGCACTGAATACCCTGGCCTCAGCTACTACTACTAGTATATTATTTTTATAGCGAGGAAGTTTCATTACGGTGTTAATTACAACATATGTAAGAGAAGAGGCAAAGTTGATATTATTTTAAATTAAACTATTCTTGCTGGTTTTCATGATCAAATAAATCAGTTTTAAAGGAACAACATTGTCACGATCTTCTCCAGCTTACGACTGGTCTGGTCTGTAGATAACAGGGCAGGATAAGTAAGATCATTACTATGATGGCTTTTCTATAGGCCAGCGTGCGCTCCTGGGGTATTTTTTATTAAATTTTCGGTCAATAAATTCATCTTAAATGGACAATAATCCATCGCGGTCAACAGGGCATGGAATCCGAGTGCTAGTTTTAGATTAACTCAGTGACTGAAACTAATACCCCACATGAAAAGGACATATTACCGTTGCTGCTGCAAAAAAATGAGCCAGTAATTTTCATTCCATGCCCTGTTGAAAGTTTGCTGTGATCGTGACGATATTGTCCCTTTAAATATTCTATACATAAACCTGCTTGGTTTTTTTTTTTTTTTTTTCAACTAAAATTTTTCTCTCAAGTAAAAGTGCCCAAATGACTATGATGGGACCTACCACTAAATTACTTATTTACTGTAAAATCACGTCTCACAAATACTTTGAGGAATGTGTAACTATAAAAGCAATTGTTTTCACTTCCTCAAGTAAAACAGCAATGTTATGATGAAAATTAAATTTCTGGAAATTTACTTTTAACCATGAGCTTTTCCCAACATGTTTTATATATATATATATATATATATATATATATATATATATATATATATATATATATATATATATAAGATTTCATTTTTATTTTTTTATTTTCAGTATTTCCGTCTCTGGATTGCCTCCTATGACAGCTATCTCAACCTCCATCTTGGGGTCGACTTCTTCATGACGCTGATGTTTGGGCTTATCTGGTACGCTTATCCCGAATTCGTTATGAAAATGCATGTAAGTAAATATGGAATTCGCTATTATCAGAGCGGACTTTCAACAGGGCAGGGAATCGGTGTCCTAGTTTCAGATGAACACAGAGACTGAAAATGACTGGTTGATTTCTGCAGTAGCAACGGTAATATACTACTCAAAACAATTTAGGGAACAAAACAATTTAGGGAACAAAACAATTTAGGGAACAAAACAATTTAGGGAACACCGGAATAATCTCAGTTAAAGCAAGATCATTTATTTCAGATAAACAACAATGTTTCACAGAATTGATGATAAACAACTGCACAATGAAACAGATGATAAAGGATGCATGTAGTGATTACACATTTCATGACATGACTACTGAAAGAGAGGGGGTTGCAAATGAAAATCCTGGTTCATGGAACATTTCAACAACGGGTGTGACCACCTCTTGCAGTAAATCCGGTGTTCCCTAAATTGTTTTGAGTAGTATATGACCTTATCATATGGGGTATTTTTTTTCAGTCACCGAGTTAATCTAAAACTAGTGCTCCAATTCCATGCCCTGTTGATCGTGACGATATTGTCCCTTAACCCTAACCTTCCAAAATCCTCCAAAATCCTATTTGCTAAAGTGAAGGATTTTGAAGGATTGAGGTTATTAGGCATACTTGTCTTTCCATGGTACATGTGCATCCATGTTTGTTGCAGTGATTGCAAGGTCAGTGCTTGGGTCAGTGCTTGGGTCAGTGGACACTGTTTATTGCCCCATGTATGCAGGGAGGGTCAGTGGACACTGTTTATTGCCCCATGTATGCAGGGAGGGTCCCTGGCCATGTACATGTATCACAGATTAGAAACACATGTGTGCATACATGTATTTTGGAGGATTCAGGTTATGTGTAAGCAAGTGGGCCGAGGGTGTTAGGATTAATGTGAACTAACATTTATTCTACAAAAACAAACAAACAAATATTCCAACCAAGTGCTCAAAAAATTGTTAGCCTCAATGCAAGTCACATTATGATTACGTAACTGACACCAACTGTTTAAACTAAATTGAGCATGGTTCGAACTATATTTTGTAACATTTTTACATCCAACATAAAAAAAATGGTATTTTATACATGCATATATATACTCAGACAGTACATGATTTAATTTGTACACATACAATGCAAGACATGGGTTATGGGAAATTTGGTTGCAGTTGAGACAAAATTCATATGTGCACTGTATAAGAAATAAGAAATGTTAAAATTGTGGGGGACAATGCTTTACATTAATGTGTCTCATAATGTAGCTTTCACTTGCACACATTAGAACAATGTAAATAAATACCATTCATTCTCCATGCAAAAATCTGAGTGAGCAAAACTACTGTTCATTTAAAACAAATCCACATCTTCAATTTGTAATTTGTCATTAAAAAGCTTAAATAAAGAATTTGTTTAATTTTTTTAAATGTAAATCACCCCACACAAGGCCAATGGCCACTCTAAGGTGGGGCTACTAAGTCATTAAGTTGTTACAAGGACTCCACACTGAAGAAACCAGCCCCTCGCACCGAAACAAGACAAGTTAATAACCAGCCTCTTCACGGTACGAATAGGACTGGGAGGGGTAACTAGTCCAGCAGTTGTTAAACTGCCTCTGCCCCTATAAGCAATTATAGGGGCAAGGACACAAGTGTCACGGCCGGGATTCGAACCCACACTCTGCTGCTAACACCAGAACTTGAGTCCGGTAAGCTAGACCGCTCGGCCACGACACTCCACAAAATTGCTTACCAACCAAAATGATATGAAGTATAATTGTATAAATGTAGTAGTTAGGGACCTTAAGTCCCAAAAAAAAACATGTTTCTGGTCATCGGTCGTTTCCAAAATTATTTGGAACCGAACCAAATTTCCCATACACAAAGTATGGTGGTTAAGAGGCCGCACAAATCAGGCAAATGTTCTTACCCCTATGCGAAAAAGTCATTTCAGACACAACGTGGCAGAATTCCAATCGATCCAGCAATTTTGCCTGCAATTGGAAATTGTTTTACAGCAAAACAAAGAAAACTCAAAATGCTGACGTGTGTGGGTCTGAGGTGACATGTGCAGTGACCAGAAACCGGAGACTTTTTTTGGGGGCCTAAGTTATAACCATAACCCGGAGTCTTTCTCAAATAGTCTTTCTGAAAAGCCAGAATGTCTGTTGATATGTATCCATGCTTAAGAATCAAGATATATTTACAGACACAGACCATGTGATACTTTTTCATAAACAAGAAAACTTTCTTATTCTTTCCTATTCCTTCTAACGTTGGATTTTCGTCTCATTAACTGTTATCCTGCGGAGTTCAGTACACAAAATCAATACAGTGTGCGGAGTTTTCATATATTCCGATATAAAATTCACGAAAAGTTACTGTCACCAGACTATTCACAGTGTTTGGTAGTACTAGTAGTATATAGTATACCGCGACTCTGTCATGCTTGTAATGAAACGAGCGTTGTTGTTTTTTCATGAATTACATCATTTGGCCTACAAATAGCTGATTTTAGAAAGCTCACTTCATGACATCGGCTTTCCATTGGCTTCCTAAAAGTGTCTGCTATTGGCTAATGTAAACCTTGGTAGGTAGCGTTAACCAATCACAAGCCACGTAACATCATTTTCACAGTGTTGGTGAAAGCCACGATCGTGGCTTTCCGCACGGGACACCGCAGCCACGATCGTGGCTCCACGCAGGATAACAGTTAAGTTGAAAATTCAGTTGGGAAATTTATTCTACTCAAAATGATGGCACCTCAGAGAGAAAGATTCTACTACACCATCATGAATTTTACACTGAGTTAGTGTCAACATTTTTTTGTGTATAGTCGTTTTTTTGTTAAACGAAACTTGGTCTAGAGACATCAAGATATATACATTATATTACAGATCTCAGGCAATTTTCAAAAAAAAAAATTTTAAATGAAAAAGACAATACAACTACAATTAACCGATTTTAAGCACTTAGATTACATTTGTCTTCACTGGAGAATAGAACATAAGTCATGGATAATAAAATCAACCAATATGTGACCCAATCTTACAAAATGAGTCTGAAGAAGCCAAAGCCGTTTTTTGGTTTTTTTGGTAACACCCCGAAACATAGCGAGTCAATAGAAATCGTCAGATGAATTTCACCCCCCATAAAATACTTAATTGACAAGATAATGACATGTGTTTGGTAAATCAGACTTACAGCTACGCATGGTGGGAATAGATATAGTGAGATTTGCGGTGACACCAACATGTATAAAAAATAAAAAAACATCTCATTTGAATAGTGAGGGTTCTGTGATTGCTAGTAAATTTATGATGACAATGTGATTGTAATAGGCCAAAAAAAAAAGAAGTCTCTGGTTCCTGGTCATAGGTCGGCTTCAAAATCGGTGCGGTGACACGCTTTTTTTTTTTGCCAACCAGTGAAATACGTTACACAAGAATACGCAATTATTGGCCAGTGAAATACGTTACACAAGAATACGCAATTATTGGCACCAGACTAAATTTCCCATATACAAAGTATGGTGGCTAAGATAGGCCTCACAAATCGGGCAAACCTTATGTGAAAAAGTCGTTTAAAAACAGTGCGACAGAACTCCAATCGATCTAGCAATTTCGGCTGCAATTGGACATTGTTACATAGCAAATAATATGAAAACAGAGACCAGAAACCGGAGTCTTTTTTGGGGGCCTTACTGAGGTTAACAAATTTATAAGTAAAAAAAAAAAAATTAAAATAAAAAAATTTAAAAAATCCTCAAAACACCCCTTTTATAGGATCCCATTAAAGACTCAAATGACAAAATGAACATCTATTAAAAGCAGATTCATACCATGTAAGAGGGCATTCTTGTGACATCTTAAGCTTTACATCAGTATACTCAATCTAAATATAAAATCTTTTACACCACTCTGGCCAATTAAGGTCAACCCTTTTAATATTTCCATATTCACAATGTCTAATCATAAACTGAGCACGTGTTGTTGAGTCTTCAATTCTACATAACACCGATCCAACACTTGTAGAAGGAAACTGGCAATCAAATCTCACCAAGTAAGCCACGTTCTCTCCACACCCCCCCCCACCCCCCCCCCAAAAAAAAAACATACAAAAAAAACCCCAGTCTTAATGGATATCAGATACATTTCCAAAAACAACCCTTTCAGGATTCAGGTTTCCTTTTACCATCCGCCCCCTTGGTACCCGCCTCTGAAGCCACCTCTCCCTCTTCCCCCTTGGAATCCCCCAAATCCTCGAAATCCACCACCACCACCACCACCACCACCACCACCACCACCACCACCCCCATACCCCCCACCGCCACGTCCACGTCCTCCACCGAATCCTCCACCATCATGACCTCCTTGGAATCCTCCACCACCACGACCTCCGCTGAATCCCCCACCACCACGACCTCCGCTGAATCCTCCATCGAATCCTCCTCCTCCTCCACCACCACGACCTCCGCCGAATCCTCCCCGGAAGCTGCCTCTGAATCCCCCACGGCCTCCCCTGCTTCCTCCTGCGTAGCCAGGAGGTCTGGAGAAACGGAATCGAGATGGACCAGAAGGACCACTGGGTCTACAAGACAAAAATGGAAGAATACAATACGCTTTTTTCAAAAAACATTTGACATGATGATAATTACATACTGCACAATTGTTTATGCCTAGCTTAAGTCAATGACATTACAATGCTATGCTTATGAGCAAATACTAAATGTACCATGTTCATACTACCTACAATCGACAGATTATATATTTTCGGTTGTAAAATATGGCTCAGTTGGTTGAGTGCCGGCACGTTAACCCAGAGGTCACAGGTTAAAATCCTGCTCCAGTAAATTTTTTTGTTCACTAATAATAATAATAATAATAATAAAGATTTTTAGCGCGCACATATCCACCCTGCTGGGCACTCAAGGCGCGGAAACAAAGAAAAAACATGAATACAAACAATATACAATGATAGCATAGGGGGAAAAAAATTATGTACCGAGATACATGTACCTACAATGCAATTACAAATATACATCATCTTTGAAGAGTTGTGACATAAGATGAGTTTTAAGCATCGACTTAAATCTGGTTATACTATGACAAGATTTGAGTTTAGTTGGAAGAGTCTCGGAGCTGCGACAGAAAACGACCTATCACCCCAGTTCCGTTTTGAAGTTGGTTCCTTTAGGAGTGACATGTTGCTGGAGCGCAAATTGCGTGATGGAGTGTAGACTTTAAGCAGTTCAGAACTATAAATTGGAGCAATGTTATTAAAAGATTTGTGAACAATTAGCATAAGTTTAAAAACAATTCTCTGTGAAACAGGAAGCCAGTGCAGTTCTTTCAAGATTGGCATGATATGGCATGACTTTCTGGACAAAGTCACAACACGAGCTGCTGTGTTTTGTATGTGCTGAAGATGAGATATTTGATTCTGCGGGAGACCGTAAGGAGAGCACTTCCGTCATCGAGCCGTGATGTGACAAACGCATGTATAATTTGTTCAGCAGCACTTTTATTCAAGTATTTTCTAATTCGGCTTATATTTCTGATATGAAATGATGATATGTGAACAATGTTGGAGATATGTGGTTTTAAAGTCATTGTCGAGTCAAATATAACACCCAAATTACGTGCTTGTAATGAGGGGGTTATCTGCGAGTCACCAATTGTAATAAATGGAAGAGAAACTTTAGACAATTGCTGACGTGATCCAAATAGAACAAATTCTGTTTTTTCATCGTTCAATTTCAGGAAGTTTTGTCTCATCCAACTTCGAATCTCTTGAATACATTTCTCCAGTGTTTTAATGCAGGAATCGGCAGGTTCTTGAGAAGATTTAAAAGTAATGTAAAGCTGCGTGTCATCAGCGTAAACATGGTAATTTAAATTATACTTCAAAATGATATCACGAACTGGAAAGGTATAAACAGTAAACCACTGTGGGCCGAGCACAGAGCCTTGGGGTACAGAATAGTCAAGAATAACAGGCTCGGAGATAGCGTTACCAATACAAACATGCTGAGGCCTATTTAAAAGGTAGGACTTACACCAAT
Organism: Zoroaster sp. YZ-2022; assembly: GCA_029582265.1. NCBI lineage: Eukaryota > Metazoa > Echinodermata > Asteroidea > Forcipulatida > Zoroasteridae > Zoroaster > Zoroaster sp. YZ-2022. The sequence goes on along the minus strand of CM055835.1, from coordinate 20,571,724 downwards.
CCAGGGCTGTGTCATGTATTCCAAGATGATATTGAAGGCGGGAGAGAAGGATTTTATGATCGACCGTGTCAAAAGCGGCGCTTAAGTCTAACAAAACTAATGCAGTGATTTTCCCCTCATCCATGGCAGATAAAATGTCATTGTTGACGCGAAGAAGAGCAGTTTCCGTTCCATGAAATGGTTTATAGGCTGACTGAAATGTGTCCGACAGGTTATTAGCACGAACATGGTTAGAGATCCGTGATGAAACAACTCGCTCGATTGTTTTTCCAAGGTACTTTAAATTCGCTACTGGTCGGTAATTTTTGAAAACTTCCTTGTCCAAATTGGGTTTCTTTAGGAGTGGTTTAACATGAGCAACCTTCTGGCTATTAGGGAAACAACTGGCAGAAAGAGATTTGTTTACAATAATTGTGATATACTTAGCAAACACATCAATATTTTGTTTTATTAGCGAAGTTGGCACTGGATCAAGTTCACATGATTTTGATGGCGATTTCATGATGAGTTTCTTGATCTCCGTAACACTAGTAGGCTCAAACATGGACAGTCTACATTGTGGATCCTTGCGTGATGGTGTTTGTGATAGAATGGCAGGCACTGAGGGAAAAGAACGACAGATATTCTCAATTTTTGTGACAAAAAGTTTGAAAAAGCATTTGCAAGGTCCTGATCGGAGTGTGTAGATGGAAGCACTGGAGCTTTGGGTTTATGAAGCAGCTTTTCAACAATGTTAAAGAGTTTTTTTCTGATCACCAGAGCTATCTTCCACAAGAGATGAGTAGTGAGTTATTTTTGCCTGGTTAATCATGTTCTTCACAATATCACGTTGGTTACAGTATTCTTGCCGATGTATTCCAAGTTCCCCATTGTCACGCCATCTTCGCTCAAGTTGACGGCGGATTTTCCTTGCAGCACGGATATCATCATTGAACCAGGGGAATTCAGATTGTAGTTTAACAGTTCGAGTTTTTTGCAGAGCATGATCATCCAAGATGTTACGGACAGTAGATTCAAATAGACTGACACAAGAATCCAGCTCACCATCTTCAAGGTTTACATTTTCCAGTTGAGATTCAACATCATGACATAAATCTTTAATATTTACTTTTTTCCAGTGGCGAGTAGTTACAGAAATGGTAGGTATGGGAGGTTTTTAAGGTTCAAATTTACCATGATTGCATAATGATCAGATAAGCCAGGATGAATAGTTATATTCGAGATAAGAGGTGAAGTATTTTCACGCGTTATCATGAGGTCAAGACAGTGACCATACCGATGAGTGGGTGCTGTGATGTGCTGTATAAGTCCATGAGCAGAGAGCAGATCTTTAAACTGATTTGCATAATTGTTTGAAATAATGTCCATATGAATGTTAAAATCGCCGGTTAAAATAATGTCAGATGGGTGTAAGAGATAATCGACAATTAATTTTTCAAATTCCTGCAGAAAACTGGAGAAGTTTACATGTTTACCATCAACATCCCTTTCTGGTCGATAAATATTAACAAGGCGAACAGATCTAGAGTTGCACGTTACCTCAGCAATATATTACCTCCAAACAATGTATTTATGTACCTAGTCAGTTTAATTTGATTACACATGTTTTTTATTTTTCTTATTTCTTTTGTATTTCTTATTTATCCTGGGTAACCTGATCAGTGCTGATCACAGAGTTCTCCCGCTGGTTCCAGTTTGGAAATGGAACAAAAATTTAAGTTCAAAAAAGTTGGTGGAAAACTCAATCCACATGTCGGCTCACATTCGAGTGGGATTTGAGCCCGTGTCCACAGAGGTTCGAGGCGAGGACAGTAAAACCACTACGCCGACCTGAAATGAGCCCCAAACACTAAAAAAAAAATGTCTTCTTAAAAACTCACCCAGGGTCCTCTGATGGATTATCGGTGTTACCTCCGAAGTAGCCAGCTGATGGCGAGGACAGTTCACGGATGATGTTCAGCAGGGTCTCGTCTTGGGGCGAGGGAGACATGATGTTATCGGGATTGGCCGTCATGTTGAAGATGAGTGCCTCGATGGCCGGGCGCAGCGCTACGATCTTGGCGGCTGAGGAGTGCGGCATGCGAAGCTGGACCCTGTCAAGGGCAAGAGGAGAAAATGAATACATTGTTTATTTACTTTAGTTTCTTATAGTTTGATGAAATTCTTGCGTCGGGTGATAAACAATTGATTTAATTTTTGCCCTACAACGACGTGTGTATAGCAATGTATACTCGGTGCTTGAGTGTCTGTGGGAAAAACTTCACAGGCGACTCGGGCGGGATTCGAACCCACGACCTCCTGCTTACTAGTGCAGAACGTCTTAACCTCTCGATCACCGAGCTTGCCCGATGTCGATTGGCTGGCTAGAATCCTATATAGCAGCGGGTGCCGCAATATTTATCAAACTATAAATTTCGAATCCCGCCCCCGAGTCGCCTGTGAAGTTTTTTTCCACAGACACTCAGAAAGCACCGAGTATACAGTGCTATACACACGTCGGTGTAGGGCAAAAATTTAATCAATTGTTTAGTTTCTTGTTGTCAAGAAATGAATGTTTGGTATTCCTGCTTGAATAACAATATAATATAATACAATATAGAGTGCCTTTTCATAGGATACAAACTGCTAATCTGGCATCTTTTTTAAATATTTGTATGCAGTTTTTAAAATCTTTATTATTCAGAATATTTTGACATATTTCTTGGAAAGGGGCATTTAAAAATATTTACCGTTATATTTACTATTTCAACTAAAACAATTTGAAAAAGCAACATTTATAAAATGTAAAAAAAATTCAAAACATCGTGCTAATAAACAAAAAACCTTTCAAATGCCACTTTTCCCAAGATGATCATAGAAATACACTAAAATATACTGAATAAAGACTTCAAAACGTAAACAAAAATTTAAGAACTGAAAAAAAAAGGGAAAAAAATAGTTTTAAAATACCACATTTCAAAGATGTTCATTGAAATTTGGCAATATGATTTAATTAGATTTTGCATTTTTTGTTTTAATTTTTTAATCCAAGCATATTTTGCCAGCCTAATCAAATTTTTAGGACATACATGTTTCGCCAACTTTTCTGGTTTGTATACATTATTAGCACTCCTGTGGACACACAGCACTCATATCATCACCACCCAGGCTTCCCGATCTGTTGAATGAGTGGTGACCCCTGGTTTTGACCCTCTAAGTCCCAGACATTTTGTTTTCTGTCTGGTGCCAGTCATGTGTGGACATATTGAGGTGTGTGTGCATTACTGTGCCATGAGTCATATACAGAAGAGTGGCTCCCCTGTTTCCAGGACCACAAGGAATTATAATTCTATGTGATTTGAAATAAGTAAAAAATCCTGAAAAATGGGTAGCGGGGCCTGGGTCTCCCTTTGGTCTAGATGACAAAGTCACCTGAAACTCCTGGATGTTTAATTTGGGAGGATTTAGAGACTCTCCACATTCCCACAAACAATAAACTAGAGGTTTCAGGGAAAAATCCTGTGAAATTACATGCCTGGATAAATAGGAGAGATAGGGATGGACAAGGCTATCCTCTTAAAGGGTAAATCCAACAGTCAATAAGACACAAAATAGAACAAGGATCCAGGGATTGCAAACAAACACCTATGGTTTTGTTTATTTCTTAACCCTTTCACTACCATTGGTGACTTTAGTCGACAACACACATACCCCTGTTGCTTACCATTGGCGACTTTAATAGTCGACCAAGGTCACCACATACACAGCACTTAAACAGTTGTATTTCTTCCCTTCTTCGCAGTCCATACCCATGCTATATATGGTTGGAAAGACTGATTCCTTATCTTTCTAATGGTATAGCCCAACCTACATGTTGCTATTATAGAAATCAGATATAATACAAGTCAATCCTTTCAATGACCATTTGCCCTATGGAACGTCATACACTTATGTACTTAGGGTTAAACAAGGTCAGGGGAAGTAAAATAAATAACTTGATCATTTTATACGCAATGCCAATGATTTGAAAGGGAATTTCATGAGCAACAATCATTTCATTGAATATATCTTTCTCCAACAGATTCTTCATGATGAAAAACGAGTTTAGAAAAAGTGCCTGTAAATGGATGCATACTGTTGTGCAATAATGTGTGAATTCATGCATGACTGGGCAAACAATTCAGTAACCAGTGGGACATCCTGTTGAAACAAATCGGTCATGAAAGGGTTAAAAAGTGGACCGAGATTCCAGAAATAAAAGCATACCAGTCATCTAGCTTGATCATCCCCTCAGAACTCTCCACCGTCCTGGCGCCGAACAAAAGCAGCTGCAGGGGAGACACCATGGTCATTCCTTTGGCCGACACGGCACGGGTTCGTATCTGCATAAAGGGTATCAACAGTTCAATGAAGCTCAATGCGGAGGGCAAGAACTTGAAAAGTGAGGTCAAACCACAATTGAGGTGTGTGCTTAGGACATGTGACCCCCCCTCCCCCCTGAGAGATTTGTGGGTGTGAACCCAGGGATTGATGATTGATGGTGGTTGCAACACTACCAGACATTAAGGGTGAAGCTGAGGGGTAGGATGGTAGTCAGTGAAGGGTACAAAAATGCTATTCAGTTATCTTTATTTATTTGGAGCAAGGCCCTGCCACCACTGACAGGAACGGCACCAATCCTAGGCTCCAATGTCAGACTCTGCTTACATCCCAGGTTCAAGAACACTCCCATTCAAGAACAATATGGTTCACCAAACTATCAGCCTTCTTGAAGATTTCTATTCAAGGCGAATTCTCAGCAAATACAGCTGGAACATCAATTAATTCACCGGCCGCGGCTATAGCAGTCAACCGTACGCAAGGGTTAAAGGGATTTAAACTGCCTTAGTGTAAAGCAGATAATGGTATTAATCTTCCCTAGAAATAATGTTGTCAGAGGTACTGAATTTTTTTTAAAGAAAAGTTAATTAATTTCCAAAATTCCACATTGGATTGCATATCAAAGAATCTGAACACATTCTCAATATTTATCAGGATGTTTTAATAATTATAATTTAGGTAATTTTGAAATTGGGTAATTACCAAAAGGTGTACATTTCCTTATAATCTGGCTGGAAGAAACAGTAAGAAACATTGTTGAAAGGAAAAGAAAGTGTTCATCTGTTTGAATGTACTTGTGATGAGCCAGTTGTGGGATCCCCACCCATTGAGAAATGGTACAAGTGAAATTCTAAAGAAAACGGACACCTCAGAAGTCCTTTGGGTCGGAACATCCGAACACAGACTATCCGTTTAAAACTTTGAAAATTACAGCTTTCGCATACACTGTTTACAAGAGTCAGATTCCGGACAAAGGAAGGAAACCGCACCTTTTCTGTGAAGACGAAAAACGGCGACGGGAACGTCTGCTCAAACTTGCTGAAGTTGACCGACGACTTGTGGATGAGAGCGGACTTGTTCTCCGTGGTCAGCAGCTTGCGTTTCTCCTTGTGGTAGCAGACGTTGGGGGACAGACCCATGGCCAGTAGGCTGACCACTACCTCCAGTTTGATGTCCAGACCGCCGTAGTTGAAGAACTCTTGTTCGGTGCATTCTAGAATGGTAAAACGTGTTTTGGGAAATTACCATAAAAGAATTAATCAATTCAATTAGAGGCCATGCTAGAGGTGCAGCATCGGCAGTCTACCAAGGACCTGGCTCCACGTCGCTCAGTCGCAAAGCAGATGGGGGTGTTGGAGAAACCCTGGTGACCTGCAGGTCATTACGGATGTTTGGTAAATAATATGCTAAGTTTGGTAAATAATATGCCAAGTTTGGTAAATAATATGCCAAGTTTGGTAAATAATATGCCAAGTTTGGTAAATAATATGCCAAGTTTGGTAAATAATATGCTAAGTTTGGTAAATTACATGCTACGATTGAATTTCAGTCATGATTACTTGTTATGCTTATGTTGACTATCGATCCAGCAACAGAGTATGTATGTGCCGACAATGAAATTAGCTGAAACTTTCACAGGTATGTTTGTATACATATATCTTGATTCTCATTAAGTATGGATGCGTCTAGAGGCATTTTACCAAAAGTATATACCGGCTTTAACTTTTAAAATATTTGATCGGTAGAATACTCACGTTCAGGGAATCCTTCCATCACTAGAATATCCTTCAGTTGGTTCTGTAAAAAGCAACAAAAAAAACAAAAAACAAAAATGTCAACGTCATGCAAGTATGTTGTTATCGAGTCCAAACAAAAATATGGAGGGAAATATGAAATAAGGTTCACACGTGTGCAGTTTCAGAAACCCTAAACAGAAATGCGGCCATTGCAACCGTGGCAAAATTTGCAAGGTCGATGCCTGTTTTTTTTGTTTAAGACCATGACGTAAAAATATCAAGTGATAGATACATGGATTTGGAATTTAACATTGGTGCATACATTCATGATTACCATGTACATAATAATTACTATAAATATGTTTTTAAAAAAGTACAATTCTAAGGAAAACCTTCCATGAAACCTAGAGAAAAAGGTATAAAACTAATGATTGAAAATCGGCCAGTGACAAGAAATTATTGAAGAGCTGTGGCAACAATATTGAAAGTAGGGGCCAGCCCCGAGCCCAGCATGTGAATTAGGAGCATCGTTTAGGCTTGCCACACTCTACCATAGGGCTGTGCCGGGTATCCAGACACCTGACCGAAACGGTCAATACCCGGTTCGATTATTCAATTCCAATTACCCGTAAACGACTTTTTAAAATTCGGACTTAACCTTTGAGCGGTGCAAACAGAAATCTGTGACTCTTGAACAATGTAATGTTTACACTTTTACAGACAATTATCTTTAAATTCAAGAGATTGCACTCCAATAAAGTAAAGATCGATTTAAGTATGGTATCCTCTGTATTATAAAAGTCAATTTGTTACCATTTACAGTACATGTATTTGTACACCACCGGAGGCATGTTTTCAACAAAAATGAAAACGGGTGTCCGGGTATCCGAAGTTTCCTGATTTCAGGTATCCGGTTCCAAAAATATCCGAAAACGCACAGCCCTACTCTACCATGCCCCTAATGGAGCAGCAGGCCTGGCAGTGGTGCTCTTGTAGGGAACGACTTGTGGGGCTACTGACACAATGGGGACAACGGTACCCCACAAGTTTGACTTTGTTACCGTACACCCTACCAGAGAAATTCTGAAGAAAACCGACAATATGAGGACAATGGTGGTATATCAAATGTTGCAATATGCGAGGGTGTGTGGACACAGCTACCCGACGATGGCTGGCCAGCAATAACCTAGCGTTATGAGTTGTTGGCAACACACGCAAGAAGCAGAACACTGAGCATGTCAACTGACCCTGGCCTCATAGATCATGCGAAGTGAGGTCATCTGAAGCTGCTTGCGGTCACAGTAATTCATTGCGGCGTCTTCGCCTCCGTTGGATCTGAAACAAGGAATGGCACATTGTGGTTTCATTATACACACAATTTGTAACGGTGTTCAATTCAATGATATAATGCTATGTCAATGAACACATAATACATGTGCATGTAAAAGTACATAAAACCTAATACCAATTTGTTCACATATAGAGCGCCCTCTGTTGGTAGCATGTATGCCACGTATACTCACAGTGCTTCCTCCCATTCCTGGAAGCAGCCCAGTACAGCAATCTGATCACTGTAGCGGATGCCGCAGTACGACTTGTGTGCGTTGGTCACCTTGCCCATGTGGGTGACGAAGGGCTCGGAGAACACCGTGCTAGCTGCAATGATGGTCATGGCATCACCCACACTGTCAAACAAACAAATAATTTAAATAAATAGTCAAACTAAAAACAATCATTACAAAATTTAATCCACAGTTTTTCTCAAAAGACATTAACCCTAACCTTCCCAAAACCTCCAAAATCCTCTTTGCCAAAGTGAAGGATTTTGAAGGAGAGGTTACATGCTACATGCTCTTTGCTAAAGTGAAGGATTTTGGAGGATTGAGGTTATTATGCATACTTTCCTTTCCATGGTACATGTACATCCATGCTTGTTGTAGTGATTGCAAGGTCAGTGCTTGGGTCAGTGGACACTGTTTATTACTCCATGCATGCAGGGAGGGTCCCTGGCCATGTATCACAGATTAGAAGCACATGTGTGCATACATGTCATGTGCTTGCTTTACTACTGAAGGATTTTGGAGGATTCAGGTTATGCGTAAGCAAATGGGCCTTGGGAGTTAGGGTTAATGGCACAGAGTTGAGAGAACTGTGCAAATTGAAATTTTTCTTAATGCAAAATGTGCAAATAACAATAATTTCAAAGATCAACAAATTCTGCACTGTTTCCCACACTTTTTCCTCAATAAGTAATGCTCACTCCAGAAGTAAATTGGCAAACTTTCCCTCACTTGTCTCAAGTGACAACATTGCAATACATAATTTTCTTGAACATTTTTCAGAAATGTTTTTAATATTGAAGCACATTTAGGTACTCATACGGTACATGAACCCTGATAGTAATTATATGCATTTGAAAACACACTTTCTACTACAGTAGTTTCACAGACTTATTAGAACTTGGTTTCACAGACTTATTAGAACTTTTCAAAGATTGAAAAAAAATTCTAGGCCATCCTAGGATGAACCTTGAAGACATTTGTGCATTTAACACATATAGTAAACATAACAGTGACAACATTCACACACATACAATTTAACAATTTTCCATGAATTTTCCAGGATTAAAAAAAAAAAAAATTTAAGCACACTTTTAAGGGAAACTGAAAACTGCTGGTTTTCCAACAGGCAAACGATTCATAGTTATTTTTCCCACTTATTTTGGAACTGGAAATTTCTTGGCACTGTATGGATTTCACAAGTTATAATAATAAATGCGCAATTTCTAGGATGAAGCTTTGCGAGATTTAATGGAAAGTACTTACAAGAAACAACATCCCAAGATGATCATCTTGCCCAGCTTGGGCTCAATGGGCATCTTAGCCAGGATCTTCCCTAATGGCGTCAACTCCTCCTCCTGGTCCAAGGCGTGCATCTCTACAAGGGAGACACAAAGGAAAACAGACTGTAGCAACGTTGGAACATATTTCACTTTAATAGCCAGTGAGATCTCTAGAAAATTATTTCACTTCTTACTACACTGATGGGGTATAAGGGCCATGCATTCAGGGGCAGGTTAGGACATACCTTTCAGGGCAGCTACAGCCTCCACGACCGAGTCCAGTGGAGGCGGTTCGATGGCCTTGCCCAGGAAGTCGGCGATGTTACCCAGGCGTAGAAGCTTGATGGTTAGGGCCAGCTCATGAAGAGGCGTACGGAAGATTTCTGGCGTGGCGTGCTCCTCAAGTCTTATTAAGGAAAGAAAGAAGACTCAATTTCTTTACAGAAGAACTCAGAGAAGGTGGTTCCAAACTCATGGGGATAGGAGCAAATTCTTGGTTATTTAGCCAAATAAGTACTTTCACATTGATACAGTGAGCAAATTAAGCATAATAACACTTTGATATGACCCATTTTCATGGAAAATAAACTATTGCATGAAAGATATTTTCCGAGCAATGATCAGTGAAGTTGCTTACTTGTCAAAGCGTGCCCGGCTTATCAGATGGAATGCAAAGCCGGGCTGTACACGGCCAGCACGTCCACGTCGCTGCTCAAGATTACTCCTTGATGCATATATAGTAGCGTAGTTCGTCATGTTGTTGTGGGAGGTAAACAACTTGGTCTTGCATCTGGGAAAAAACAAAACGGACGGATTTTAAAAACTATTACTCATTGGGTTTTGAAGAGATTTGCGATGACACCATGTATTGAAAGAATCTCTTTTGAGTACTGAGGGTTATGAGAAGAACATTTGGTTAACTTGATGTTTTGATCAGTATGCTCTGATCGTCTGATTTTATGTTAACCCTTTCACTACCACTGGCGACTTTAGTCGACAATACACATACCCCCTGTTGCTTATCATTGGCGACTTTAGTCGACCAAGGTCACCACACACACACAGCACTTAATTGGGAGTATCATGACCAGCTTTTAAAACGGCTGTATTTTTTCCCTTCTTCGCAGTCCATACCCATGCTATATATGGTTGGAAAGACTGATTCCTTATCTTTCTTATGGTATAGCCCAACCTACATGTTGCTATTATAGAAATCAGACATAATACAAGTCAATCCTTTCAATAGCCATTTGCGCTAGGGAACGCCATACACTTGTGTACAAAATGCTCTCTGTGTTTGTGAAACAAAGTCAGGGGAAGTAAAATAAATAACCCGATCATTTTATATGCAATGCCAATGATTTTGGTATCACATGAAAGGGAATTTCGTAAGAAAACAATCATTTCATTGAATATATCTTTCTCCAACAGATTCTTCATGATGAAAAATGAGTTCCGAAAAAGTGCCTGTAAATGGATGCATACTGTTGTGCAATAATGTGTGAATTCATGCATGACTGGGCAAACAATTCGGTAACCAGTGGGACATCCTGTTGAAACAAATCGGTCATGAAAGGGCTAATGGCCAGCTTACATATATATTGACATATATCATCTTAAAAATGGATGTGAATTTCCAAAATTAGCCGGGAGACAAGATCGCCTATTTCATTTGTAAAATGTCTAATGGATGACTTACTTGCAGATATCGATGACATACACAACATCGTTGATTGTGATACTTGTCTCAGCAATGTTGGTAGACAGAATGATCTAAATATATTAAAAAAATACCATAGGAAAGAAATAACAGGAAATTATGTGAAGTGAAAAAGGAGTAAGAGTGAAAAGGGAATAAGAGTGAAAAGGGAGTAAGAGCGAAACGGGATTAAGAGCGAAAAGGGAATAAGAGTGAAAAGGGAGTAAGAGTGAAAAGGGAGTAAGAGTGAAAAAGGAGTAAGAGTGAAAAGGGAGTAAGAGTGAAAAGGGAGTAAGAGTGAAGGGAGTAAGAGTGAAAAGGGAGTAAGAGTGAAAAGGAAGTAAGAGTGAAAAGGGAGTAAGAGTGAAAAGGGAGTAAGAGTGAAGGGAGTTAGATAAATACAGGGTAAAGCAGGGATAAGGGGCGTAACTTGAAGGGAAGAGTTTGTCAAAAAGGGGAAAGACGCAAATAAAAAAAGTTGTAGACTGAAAAGACTCGCATTAAAACATACTAATTAGTAATCCTTATGACTGTAAGGGTCAAAATCAGTCAAACATGTTGCTACATTTGCCAAGGTATATCTAGTCAAATCTTACACGTAGTAAGCATTGTCTTGTATTGTTGAGGGTGGTCAAAATGACAGTTAAAACCAGTCCAAAATGCCCCTGTGTGCACAGTTGGTTCAACAGTCAAAAACAGCCAGATGACTGATTTTGACCACTACAGCTACATGCCACAATAGTTCAGCTAAGTAGGAGGGTAACTAATGAAACACATAATACAAGTTGAGATAGTCAACAAAATCATTATCCTATGATCTTTTGCTTGGAGGAAAAATGGACACTTCGGCTAGGAAATGAGCACTAAAATGAACAATCCACCATCAAGAAAATTAGACAATATATGACAATATACTTCCCAAAAGCCAAAACCAATATCGGTTGAACAATTTCTGATGGGGGAAAGAGTAAAATGATATTATTCCCAAAAATCCCAAATCAATTTCGGTTGAACAATTGATGGGAAACAGTAAAATGAAAACAAAATTCCGAAAAAGCCAACATCAAAATTTGGTTAACAATATCTGATGGGAAACAGTAAAATGATAATACAATTCCCAACATCCAAAATCAATCTTGGTTGAACTATGTTTAATGTGGAACAGAATTTGGGGGGGGGGGATATTGGGGATGGCCGATTTATGGCTGATTCTCTGTACCTTTGTTACACCTTCTGGGACTGGTTCAAAGACTCTGTGTTGATCCTCTCTAGGGATCTGAGAGTGCAGTGGTAGGATTAGGTAGCTGCGTGTACCTGGAGGGTGATTGACAGATTTGTTAGAAGAGCAATGGCACAAAACAAGCTTCCAAATCTCTAAACTGCTTTCTTGCCGCTACGATCACAGGGATGTAAGAGGCAAATTGGAGAAAAAATAGGAAATGATACAAAGTCATAAAAGTCATGCCGCTACGATCCCAGGGATGCAAGAGGCAAATTGAAGAAAAAAACGGGAAACAATACAAAGTCATAAAAGTCATGCCACTACGATCCTAGGGATGCAAGAGGCAAATTGAAGAAAAAAAACGGGAAACGATACAAAGTCATAAAAGTCATCCCACAAATTAAAGATGTATCGCCCAAGTTTCTCACAATTTAACCAGCATTTTTCTTTTATCGTGGTACATGAGAAAAGGAAAATACATGCTTTAAAATGACTAATTTCACAAAATAACCATGATTTTAAAAAATTTCCGAAATGAATTTATTGTACGTTCTGTCATAAATTTGTTTGGATACATAAAAAAGTTATATCAAATCAAATTTCACATGTCAGTGACTGTCAGGGCCTGGATTTGAACCATGTCTGGCTAAACGATACAAAGACTGATGGCACCTTGGACAGGATTTGAATCCGTAAAAACAAAGTAACGTGGACAGACAGAGACTTACCAAATTTAGGATGTTCCTGTAAGTGTCTCATGAGGGCAAAGATCCAGTTCCATCCAGGTAGGAATACCAGGACGGCACCGTGGACTCCGAGGTTGTTGATGTACGTCAGTAGGGCCTAGCAAGATTGACCATACAAAACGAAATAAAACTATCCTCAAACATAATAAAAATAATAATAATAATGGAGGCATTTTTAAAGTGCTCTTACACGAGGTATCACAGCACTGTACATTATTACCCCCTGCTCATCAGGCGCATAAATCATTCCTGAAACCATCTCAGCTCCCTGGGGAGTATACAGCTCAATTGCTGCCATTTCGGCGCGTATGGGCTAATCAAACACAACAACCAACTCTGCCCTCACAGGTACCCATTTACCCCTGGGTGGAGAGAAGCAATTATGGTAAAGTGTCTTGCTCGAGGACACAAGCACCATGGTCGCGGTTAGGATTCGAACCCACATTCTGATGACTCAGCCATCAAAACACAAATCCGATGCACTAAACTGCTCGGCCATAACAATAACAAGATAGCAAACTATTTATACAAAAAAATGATAATATAATGACAATATGATGAGAAAAGTATTCTCAAAACTAAAATGTTGTCATCAAATTAACCATGTGGTCCCTGACCACATGGCATGTATGGTTAAATGAACAAATACAGAAAAAAATACAAAATAAGAGATCACCAACATCGGGCTAGATAGCTCGGTTGGTGAGAACACCGGTGTGGGTAATTCAGGTGTCACAGGTTCAAGTCCTACACTAGTAAATTTTCTTTGTTGGCTCCAAAAAGAGTAAAACAATTTAGTCTAACAAAATAAAACTAAATTAAAACAAAAAGTGAACAAAATATGAAATTAACAACTCGACTTGGGCAATAGTCATCTTTGATCCATCACTATGATCTTTTGAAGACTGATTAATTAAACACCAAAATAAATAGATAAATGATTTCAGGGCTGATAAAAAGTCACTAATAGAATTGTTTTTTTCCCCTGATTTGGGCCACAACATAACAAGAACTAAAACCAACATAACTCGGCAATAATTACCTCAATGAGGTCAAAGTTCATTTCCTTTTCGCTCATCTGTGCCATGGCACGGCGCGTGCGCTCGGAGTACTGGTCTGACACCATCTTGTTCAAATTCTCCTGCAAAAAAACAAACAAAACAGAATTACAAATGTAAATTTTTATCAAATAGGTGTATATATGCCAGTTTATACCGATGTTATAAACATTTGCTTTGAAGAAAAAAACAGCTCTGCTTTTGAGAAAAACAGAATAAACTCCCCAAAATGGTTTATAGTGAAAACTGTTGATCAGAATCCCTTTTTTTTTTTTACAAGCACTTTTTTCCTTTTAATAAATATTTCTTTTTTGCCCGCTCTTGTTAATGTTTGCCCTATGACGTGGTTTCACAGGATTCCGATCACCATAAACCCATCTGCATAAAGCATGCTGGTCTAGCTAAAGATCAAAACATACTAGTCAAAACAATTTAGGGAACACCGGAATAATCTCAGTTAAAGCAAGATCATTTATTTCAGATAAACACAATGTTTCACAGAATTGATGAGAAACAACTGCACAATGAAACAGATGATAAAGGATGCATGTAGTGATTACACATTTCATGACATGACTACTGAAAGAGAGAGGGGGTTGCAAATGAAAATCCCGGTTCATGGAACATTTCAAACCTATTTGATGTTAAAAATCTGGTGTTCCCTAAATTGTTTTGAGTAGTATACTACAAAACTGACAGATATTTTTTTTGATGAGTTTGTTTTGTTTTTCAGTTTAATAATGCAACTAGTAGATCATTCAGTTTACAAACGACACAATAACAGGGAAATGTGAATGGTTATCGCTAGCTAGACTGAGATGGAATTGCTCATGTATATTTGTGACCCGCTCTGTGAAAATGAATCACAACTCACAAATTTGACAAATTGAGATTTCTATGTGGATGTAAAGAGTACATCATCGGCTTTAATTAGGTATATGTTAGAGGTGTGTGGCATATTGCATTATGGAGATATGCCATTTTTAATCATCAATAATTTGCACAATTAACACAATTAAATTCTTAGGAAAACAAGCATTCAAACGGAAAACAAATGACAGAAATGAAACAACCTACTCATAAAAAAAAATCTTTGATTTTAATATTTTATTGATTGAAATTGACGTCAATTTCAATCAATAAAATATTAAAGCCACATAGAAATCTAAATTTTTCAAATTTGCGACTCGCGACTCATTTTCACAGAGCGGATCACATTTGTCAAATAGTCTATTTATCCGTTTGTTTTCTTGAAGACAATGTTCTCCTAGATACTCACACTGTACTCATCTTCCCCATCCTCCTCATCTTCATCATCTCTACTCTTCTTATTCTTCCTGATGCTTGGCCCTGGCACAAAATTCAACATCTGCACGATGTCCTCCAGGTAATACTCTGACACGGAAAGATACAACAACATACATTTTCATGGTTCTGCCACAGAAATAATGAGGAAATTACTTGAAGTATTCGGCATGACATTCATTCGTTGTATTTTATAACAATAATTCTCAGGAGTCTTAGAGGGACAGTATCGTCACGATCAGAGCAGACTTTCAACAGGGCATGGAATCGGTGTCTTAGTTTAAGATGAACACAGTGACTGAAAATTAGTGGCTCATTTATACAGCAGCAAAGGTAATATGACCTTATGTGTGGGGTATTATGGCAGTCACTGAGTTAACCTAAAACTAGCACTCTGATTCCATGCCCTGTTGATTGTGATGATACTGCCCCTTTAAAGGAAGTGTAATTATAATCTAGTAAAAACTTAACTGATGTGAAGTTGGGGACGGTAACAAACAGCCCAAGAGATTTTGAGCCTGACATGTTTTAATTTGAGAAAATGTGAAAAAGTATTCCTTTTACAGGTTCTGAGTGTACATCCAGGAACTCTATAGAAAGACAACATTCTTACTCAGACAAAATCTGTGTTTGCAACAAGGTTGTATTAAGGAAATGACCTTGATGCCACTGGATCATTTAGGATACAACCTTGATGCAGAAAGGTTGTATCTAGGAAATAGCCTAAATGCAACATGATCATATCTAGGATATGACCTTGATGCAACAAGGTCGTATCTAGAGTACGACTTTGATGCGACAAGGTCGTATCTAGGATATGACCTTTGTGTCCAAGATACAAGCCTGTGTTAATTATAACAACTTTTAGCTCCAAAGAAATGTCCGACGTCACTCACCCTGCACTGGATGAGATCGCCCATATACTTCAATGACTGGACAATCGCCAAAGTACCGGCTGAACATGGTGGTGTCGATGGTGGCCGACATGAGGATGATGCGCATCTCTGGGAAGGCTCGCTGCATGTCTCGCAAGACGACAAGAAGGAAATCAGTCTGGGAAAGAAGAAAAAAAGATAAGAATTAAAAAATTGCAAAATCTGCTTGTATTTTATAGGGATAGCTAATCACCGTAAGGCCAGCTTGTAAAATGCATCCATACTTCATCAGAAACCAACCAATGAATATTTATTCATTGTGTCATTAACAAGAAAATATTGACAATGCATTCGGACTTTTTGTATTCCATAACTCCAAAATGGAATTTATGTCTCCCGAGCACGAAAAAACATTTGCAAAATAATTTGATTAACCCTAACTCCCTAGGCCCATTTGCTTACACATAACCTGAATCCTCCAAAATCCTTCAGTAGTAAAGCAAGCACATGACATATGCACACATGTGTTTCTAATCTGTGATACATGTACATGGCCAGGGACCCTCCCTGCATGCATGGAGCAATAAACAGTGTCCACTGACCCAAGCACTGACCTTGCAATCACTACAACAAACATGGATGTACATGTACCATGGAAAGGCAAGTATGCCTAATAACCTCAATCCTCCAAAATCCTTCACTTTAGCAAAGAGCATGTAGCATGTAGCCTCAATCCTTCAAAATCCTTCACTTTAGCAAAGAGGATTTTGGAGGATTTGGGAAGGTTAGGATTAATTGTATTAAACTAATAGCACCTCAGACAGAAATATTTCAAGGGATGTTTTGATATAAATCTCTGATCATTTATGTTTTTCGAGAACACCAATGGTGTATAAGATCAAGCACCTCAATTGTTATAGCAACCACACCATAAGCTAAATCACTAAGAAAATTATTGATTCACAGTAACGTATCATCCTGTCAGAACAAGGTCGTATCTGCAATAGTGCACAAATCTGTATACATTAAAACAATTGAGTGCAACAACGCCGTATCTTCTTCCATAGGTCTTTGTGTGTTCATCCTGGAACTCTGTAAAAAGATACGACCTTGTTGCACCGGGCGAAATCCATGTCTGCAACAAGGTCGTTACTATGATACGACCTTGTTGCACTGATGTGACGATATGGGTACTTTGATATTTGATAAGGCTCTCCCGAGCCAACTATTAATTTTGACAAGAAATAAAACTGTAAACATTTCTGGATCATTTTCGTGCAATATCATCCAGAAACTTGATTTAACCCTCCTACTATTGTTGCACTTTAGTGGGAAGTTGCTATAGAGGTCAAAACTGTCATTTTGACTGTCATTTTGACCACCCTGAACAATACCAGACAATGCTTTTGCCAGTCAAAAACGGTCGACTCATTTCGACCTGTAAATGTACTAACTACACGTAAGGTTTGACAGTGTTGGACTTTTAAGTGCACTAGATACCTTGGCAAATATATCAACATTTTGACTGATTTTGACCCTTGTAGTAGTAGGAGGGTTAAATGCAAAAATTTAAAGTGCCAAAATGATTTGATGAAGGGAACCCAAGTTTAATTTGCTTTTGTAAATCATTAAACTTATGGTCTAAATTCTCAACGTCTTGACATCTTTATTTTTTTGTAATAACTTTTGTGGAGTTTTTATTTGTCAAAGATTTTTGTGAATACATGTAGGTGTTTGTCATACTCACGTTGAGATCTCTCTCGTGAATCTCATCTACCACCACATGAGATACGCCTCTCAGCCCCGACTCCAACTTGCGTAGAAGTGTACCTGCAAAATTGAATTCATTAACCCTAACTCCCTAGACAACAAAGCCAGTTGCAGGATTTTGAAGGATTTTTATTGTTTTAATACAATGCCTAGGGAGTTAGGGTTAAACAAGATCAAACTCTTCTCTAAAGTGTACCAACAAATAATTAAAGTCCGGTGAGGGTATTATTATTCGAAAAAACATCAACTTCGCAAATAGGATGGTCAGGGAACTTGGTGCACTTAAAAGTCGAACACTGTCACATTTACAGGTCAAAATGAGTCAACCGTTTTTGACTGGTAAATGCATTGTCTGGTATTGTTCAGGGTGGTCAAAATGACAGTAAAAACCAGTCAAAAATTCCTGTGTGTGCACATTTGGGTCAACAGTCAATTGACTGATTTTGAACTCTATAGCTACTTGCCACTAAAGTGCAGCTATAGTAGAAGGGTTAATGTAAGTATAGCTCGAGGACATAACACTGTTATTAATTGATTTAATTTTGCCCTACACCGACGTATACTCAGTGCTTTCCGAGTGTCTGTGAGTGTGTCGGGATTCGAACTCAAGACCTCCTGCTTACTAGTGCAGCCGTCTTAACCTCTCGACAACCGAGCTTGCCTGATGACGACTGGACGGCTAGAATCCTATAAAGCAGCGGGTTCCACAATATATATAGGTTGGTGAAATTTTGTTTTGTTACAGTACAACATCACCGACATGAGGTCCACATATAATGTTTATAATTGTTGTCTATCGTTACACTGATCCGTGGATGCCACGCCAATAAAGAAAACAGGAGCCAAGAATTGTCTTTGTAAATAATCAAATGCTCAGGATAGGGGGCGCTCTAACTGAGTTAACTCACAAGATTCCGTTGGAAAGTCGCAAGAATTTGGCCATCGGCATTCAAGAGTATAGCGCTGGCATTTGAGATTGTAAAACGCAGGCACATGTAGCTGTAAAAATGTTACCAGCCCGATATTGAGGAAGCACCAGATTTGCTTGGAAATCTTAAAGTATTTCGGCATCCTCCAGCACTCTTGCACGTAAGCCGCAGGTAAGAAATCATAAGAAGTTTGACTGACCCACGGTACAGAAGAGAAGAGCTCCTTGAGGGCGTGGTCTGATAGTGTCAAAGCGCACCGAGTAGCCAGAGCTTAGGCCAAGTTCCTCCGCCCTCTCAGCGGCGACACGCTCTGCAATGGACACAGCACTGATTCTGCGAGGCTGTTGGAAATAGTTTAAAGTTAGTGAGAAGCTGTCAACAATGTGGGGGGGGGGGGGGGCTTGGGAATGGATATACAGCGCAACACTAATCCTGAAAACAAACATCGTTATTGCGTTATTAAGTCTCAAATAACAACTTATTATTGCCAAAATGAATAAACAGGGGTGTGATTGGATAGTTTTTAAACAATTTTCTAGGGGTATCGGGGCAGCTGGGGTGAAATCTATAGCATTTGCTTTGCTTTCCTTTATTGCTTAAATCACAAGAAGATCACAACATTGCGATTTGTAAAAATCCTGAAAATCCGGACAAATCACAGCTTGGAATAAAACATTTGCTGATCTGTTCTTATTTCCAATGGGAAAAAAACAATTATTTAAATTTTCATCTTTATCTTATTAAAAACCGATTTGTTTTCTTTCCATTCGGAGAGGATTTATGTACAGATTTAAACCAAACATTTTGGGAAAAACAACAGTAAGCACGGATTAAAAATCTTAACCCTACTACACATGGAGGCCACTCCGATCCACTAAATTTTCAATATGTTCTTCACCAACCTTCAGTACATACAAGCCTGCTGTCCTTTCCAAGTAATCCTACAAAATCAACTGTGTGGCCACCCAAGGCCACTGTAAATGTTTGAACATATTAGTATGGCCCGCAATGTATCAATGGGAGACCACTTGACCCTGCAATCTCAGTGGTATGACAGTGCACAGAAGGGTAACCATAGGAGGCCACTGACAACGGCTAATGGCTTGGAGTGGCCTGAATGGGTCATTTCAAAAATTGCACCGAGACACGTTAAAAGAGTTAAAAGACTCTCTGCACTCTCCTCACCTGGGTGACAATGATGTTACAGAAAGCTCCTTGCCCGGCACCGACAAAGCTGTCCAGGATGAACTGGGGTACCTGGGTGGTCTTACCGCAGCCTGTGGCCCCACGGATGATGACCACTGGATTGCGGTTGATCGTATCTATGATCATCTCCTGTGATTGGAAGATGGGTAGAGACTGGCGCTCCTCCAACATCTAAAGAGAATAATATATGTAAACGTTGGGTTTTCAAAGATGCATCGCCTGTGTTTTTCACTATTTCACCGGTAAATTCTGGCAATTTTTGAATTTTTGAATTAAAATTCCTTTTTAATTGTTCTCACTTGAAGAATGTCAAATAAATACTTTAAAATTATATTTCTCACAAAATAGTCATGAAAATCATGATTGTCATAAGAGGAGTGGTGACCAATTTTTTTTGAAAAAAGGAACCCCATATTATTTTAGGGGTGTGATTTGACAAAAGTAAAAAAAATCCTGAAAAAGGTGTAGCAGGCCTGGATCTCTCTTTGGTCTTTCCGTGGTGGCTACTTTTCTTCTTTCAAGAAAATGTTGAGGAAAAGGGAGTTTTGTACAAAATCCTGAGAAATCACAGGCCCGTTATTGGTTTGCAAAACAATATTTTGCAGTTGATAGTATTCAACTTCAGATTATCATGATTACCTTCATGTATTTAGGATCTTGAGCCTTATTCTGAGAATCTTGAAGTAAGTCGGCGCTGACCTGTTCCAGAGTCATCTGGTGAAACACAACAAATAACAATATTTAGTGATATTTTAAAGATGTTTTGTGCCCGAGTTCAATTAGATACGGGCCAAAATGTCGTCGGCACCTCCGTGGGTAATTCTATTTTCCAGATGATATATAAATTAAACGGAAAATGCCAAGTCCACTGTACACCAAGTATGTTTCGTGTAAATCTGTGGTCGTTTATGTTTTTTTTGGGAGATTAACCCACCAGTGGCAAGTAGCTATAGAGGTCAAAACCAGTCAACTGCCTGTTTTTACTGTTGACCCAAATGTGCACATTTGCATTTTTTGATGGTTTTTACTGTCATCTTGACCACCCTGAACAACACCAGACAATGCTTTTACCAGTCAAAAAACGGTCGACTCATTTTGACCTGTAAATGTACTTACTACACGTAAGGTTTGACAGTGTTTGACTTTTTAAGTGCACTGGATATACGTTGGCAAGCATATCAACATTTTGACTGATTTTGACCCTTGTAGTAGCAGGAGGGTTAATAATAGTGTAAAGCGGCTTGAAAGAAGACCAAACCAGTTCTTGTAAGAACCACAATCTTTACTTGGCGATCCGAGATATCACAAATGGCGTTACCGTAAACCGAATCGATAAAAAGCAGACTCGTTAACTGTTTCTGACTGTTGACAGCACAGTCTAACAAAGAATACACATTACAAATGTTTGACACTCACGTGAGATAGAGGCCCCTCGTCAATATTACAATTGAGCCACGGGTTCCAATTGGGTTGAGGGGGTGACCAGGTCACCCCATAGGCACCACGGGGACCCTCTGGGTTGTCGAATGTCTGGTTGTTTTTGTCAAATGTAAGCATCACGGGTTCATTCTGTGAGGGAAGAAAATGCGCGCCATCAATTCAACTTTGGACTTTGTCCTTGGAAGTTGAAGACGAGTTGCTCCGTCGTTTACATAAAGATCATTGGGAAAGATTTGTTTAATAACAGTAAGCTTTTATATAGCTGACCTATTGGCAACAGGAAAGATCAGTGATCGCGAGGTTTAGATGTCTGCACAAGTAAGCAGGAGGTAGTGGGTTTGAGTCTCTCTTGAATCACCTGTGGACGTCGTTTTTTTCTGCAGACACTTGGAAAGCAGCACGAACACAGTGTTTCACAGATACGTCATTGTGCTAGCCAATTTGTAATGCCATAAATGAAAAGCATACGATAAAAAAAAAACTTTTTCCAAAAAGTGCAAATGAATGAAACAAATTTGTTTTAAGATTGGCTCGTCAATCAATTCAAAGTTCTGAAAGTGCGAATGCAAAAAGATACCTATTCCTCCCCCTCCCACAAAAAAAAGAGGACTTTGTCAAAAGGCTGACAAAATTACATCACCATTTCACAGAAATATTTTAACTTACTGGATCGGTGGGTTCAGGGACAATGTAAAGATTGAGTTCCTGGACTGCACTCGATAACTTGGCTTCTGTTTCGTCAACTAATGTAACACTGTACGGGTCCAACTGAAACAGTAATAGAATAGTAATTAATGGTAGTGGGAGGAGCTACAGATGATGCATATAAGCAAATGAGGTCATACAAATAAGTTGTTAATTTGGCCTCAGTTAAATGTACACTATACAGATCCACATGAAACAGAAGTTGGTCATTGGAAATCATTGATAGTGGGAGGAGCTACTGATGATGAGGTCTTACAAACAACTTGTTAACTTGCAGCTGAAACGGGGAGGGGCTTGAGAAACTTTAAAAAATGAATATGCAATGTCAAGGTCATAATAAAAATATGTGCCCTCAACAGGGTAACAATTAGTGCTGGGAGTAACAGGTTAGTTTCAAGGTTAGTTTCAAGGTTAGTGTTGCCGCCAGAATATCCTTTTTGTTTGATAAATATTTTCCGCGAGTGCAGCGACTCGCCTTTTTTCTTGATCAATTGAGGGCGCACTTCAGTCAGTTACCTTTTTTACAACAAGTTAGTTTGACAAACCACGTTGCTAAATTTAGAAGATAAAATCGCTCAAAACAGAACAATTTAATTTCGACAACCCAAGTCAGCTCAGCAAAGTGAGTTATAATTTGTTAAGGTTTATTTTAATGGCAGTTTCTAGAAGATTTGTAGTGGTTTGTTGCCTATATTTGGGTTTTTTGCTGATTGAAAGTTTAACGTTGTGTAGGCCAGCCACCTGATACATTTGTTATGCCACATGATGTTGTTAATACATAGATCCACGCTGCTAGGTGTCAGTGCTCAAGCCCTTTCTAGTACAAACTTTAGATTATTATTTTATTTAGATTAGGGATATAGGCCATGTAGGTACTTCAATATATTTAGCATTCTTTATTTTCCTTTATTTTCTAGTCGAACCACCACCAGTATCACCAGTATCACCAATATCACCAATATCCACCAATATTACCCAATAGTCATCCAGTATTGTAGTCATCTGTTTCATTCTTTGCCACCTATCGTCAACTTTCGTCACTTATCGTCAACTAATATTTACTTCGTCACCTCGTCAACAAAACCAATTTACCGTCAACTTCCGTCAATACAAATTTATGTTTGGACAGTACTGCATTTAATTTTGCTTGAAGAAGTAGAACATTAAATTAAAAGTTTAAAATCATTGAATGGTGCGTCTCATTGCTGAGCCTTGACAAAGAAAATATAACCCTGACGATCTGTAGCATTACAGGCTACAGTTAGTTTCAAGGTTAGTTTCAAGGTTAGTTTCAAGGTTAGTTTCAAGGTTAGTTTCAAGGTTAGTTTCAAGGTTAGTTTCAAGGTCAGTTAACCATTAACGGAAAGTCGGCACACAAAGTAGATCGTCAGCAAATGAAAAAATGTGTATCCATCTCCAATCAATCAAAAACTATCCAAAAAAAAACTTCCCACAATGATTGTTTAATAACCAAAGTGGCAAAAAAGAAAGTCTAGAACAAAATTGTCGGTCCTATTTTTTAAATATTGGCTTCGGTTAGCCAGTTAGCAAATTTTTATTAACGGTTAGTGCAGTTTCAGTCAGTTAACCGGTTAACTGTCCCCAGCACTAGAACAGTGCTTAGCGAAGATGTTAAGATTAACATGCTAATCAAAGACTAACAAAACAAAAAATGTAAAAAACAGTGAATATAATGAAAAAAATGAAGAAAACAAATTTAGATTTAGATAAAGATTCAAGACTTACACTTTCTGTTTTACGTTTCTTTGTCTCTCCAGTGTACGGCTCTATTTCCCTCATGTGGAAAAGCTGCCGGACTAATGATAGTGCGCAAGAGAGGGATGCGGTCTTCTTGTTCGAACCTTGTTCCCTAGCGTGGATTGCTAAAACAAACATAACGGACATCAGACTAAAAAAAAGTCTCCTGTTTCTGGTCATAGGTTGGCTTAAAAAAAAATTTAAAATTTAAAAAATTAAAAAAAATTAAAAAAATTTTTTTTTAAAAAATCGGTGTACGGTGATGCACTTTTTTTTTTAGTCAAGCAGTAAAGGACGTGATACATGTATACGCGGTTACTGGAACGAGACCAAACATCCCATACACAAAGTACGGTGGCTAAGCGAGGCCACACAAATTGGGCAAACGTTCATGCCCTTCCCTACATGTATGTGAAAAAGTTGTTTAAAACACAGCACGGCAGAATTCCAATCGAAAATAAAAAGAAAACAAAAAATGCCGACGTGTGGGTCCGAGGCGACATGCGCGGAAACCAGAGACAGGGGTGTGATTTGACAAAAGTAACAAATCCTGGAAAATGGGTAGGAGGCCTGGGTCTCTCTTTGGTGTAGAGGACAAAGCCCCCCTGAACCTCCTGGATGTTTAATTGTGGAGGATTTACAGACTCTCCACATCCCCACAAACAAGAAACTAGAGATTTGGAAACAATACAGGCTACTTCTTTCTTTCCTTGGTGGCTACTTATATTCTTTCAAGAAAATTTGGAAGAAAATTGTGAAAAATGCATTCAGATTTTTGTGGAGTTTTCGTCTCTAAGTTGAAAGTTTGGAAATTATTTTCCTAATTTTACTCAAATAATAGCACCTCATATACATTTAGAATACTTACTGCGTCGTGCTGGCTTTATGTATAATGACAATTCTGCCACAAAGCTCCTGTGGAAAACAACACAAACATGTGTAAAGAACACAATTTTGTCACAATTATCACGAGGGGAGGGAGGAGAGAGGGAGAGGGAGAGGGAGAGGGAGAGGGAGAGGGAGAGGGAGAGGGAGAGGGAGAGGGAGAGGGAGAGAGAGAGAGAGAGAGAGAGAGAGAGAGAGAGAGAGAGAGAGAGAGAGAGAGAGAGAGAGAGAGAGAGAGAGAGAGGGAGAGGGAGAGAGAGAGAGAAACAAACTAATACCAATACTCTACCATACAATGCCTTGAATTTTTCAAAATGGAAGTATTTTGTCAATGAACTATTAACTGCTACACACAAGAGAGCAATATGTTCTGCACAATTAGATACAACAGGTAAATTATTCCAAAAAAAGTTTAGATCTCAAGCTTTTATCTTTAAAGGAACAATATCGGCACGATCAACAAGGTAATGGAATCAGAGTGCTAGTTTTAGATAAACACGGAGACTGAAAATAATACCCCGCATGATAAGGTCATGTTACCGTTGCTGCTGCATAAATAAGCCAGTCATTTTCAGTCACTGTGTTCATCTTAAACTAGGACACCGATTCCATGCCCTGTTGAAAGTCGACTCTGATTGTGACGATGTTGTCCCTTTAAGAATGTATACACCATTAATTTCCTATGTATATATGCCTACTTCATTAGAATCAATCAATTTGTATAGAACCTGACTAGTTTCAGGACAATGTGTGCTTTTTAACCATATTGGTTAACAACAAAACGTGGAAATTATTTGCAAACGGACGATGTTTCATCAGAGAGAAAATGAAGTCCGTGGTCTTTCACTTTTCACAAAATGTTTGCCCCTCAGAAAAGAAGCATTTCGGACTAATTGTACTTATTCCAATGAGGTGATCTAACTAAAGACTCAAAATCTTACTGACATAGTGAATTTCTGTCACAAGATTGATTTTGAACATTAAAATCAAGTAATTTAGGTTAAATTGCACACGGTGTGCCAGCTTTGGAACCGCAAGTAGCAAAAAGAATTTGTGTAATACCAATGCGTGCGTGTATTACGTATCAACTTACGAACAGGATAGTACAACGCCTAATGACCAATGGAGTATCCAGCCGTTAAAGGGCCAATATCGTCACGATCAGAGCAGACTTTCGACACGACATGGAATCAGTGTCCTTGTTTTAAATGAACTCAATGACTGGAAGTAACACCCACACGAGCACACACTGGCATAGAAAACAGTGTGCAAGATCATAAAACAGAGGCTGCTGCTGCAGAAATAATATACCAGTTACTGTATAATAATGATACAGCAGTCACGGTATGTGGCGGCCCCTTTTATCTAGGCCAGTATGCACTTCATCTGAAAATATGACATTGATTCCATTCCCTTTCAAGAGTCTACTGTGATCGTTCAATACTGATATTGTCCTTTCATGATAATCTCATGCAATATGCAAATATATTTAAATATAAACATATACCATGTCTGTAGTACATGTTCTTGTTCAAAGCCACCAACCTTTATTACAAGTGCAGCAAAGCATATCCCATCTCTTCAGCGGTCACTACACCAGATCTGGGCTGATGATTTTCTCAAAAGGGCCCTCCACTACCACCACGGGGTCAAAGGGCAAAGGTCATGTGACATGTGACCCTTTTAATGAAGAAGTGTTACAGAAAGTCACTAACCTTATCCTTAAAGATGGGTCACCCGTGTTTTTGGCCATTTTAACAGCAATTTCCAAAAAAATCTTTCAAATTAAACATTTCTCAAAATAATCACGAGAAGCACGGACTTACAGTTAATATGTACCAAAATGAAATTATGGTGGGTCAAGATATAAAATAATTTTGGCCGTGTGTTACTGTAAAACCAAAACTTCAGACAACTATTTTCTGCAATATCACATTTCAAAGTATTCCAATGAAAAAAATATATATATATATATATAATAATACAAAATTTGTAAAGCGCCATCTATCTATGACCAAACATATTCCGAGGCGCTGGAAAAAAAACTACAAATACATAGTGTACAAGTAAATAAAAAAATGGAAATTGCTGGTAAAACACGGGCGACACATCTTTAACATTTCATAAAGATGAACACATTTACAGTGACTTTCTGTAACACCTCTTCATTTATTTGTTTTAGGGTAATGCACATGTACATGATCTTTAACAAACATACTTTTTTCTTTTAAGTTTTCAGAATGTACGATTTTTATCAAAATTTTAATTATCAAAAAGTTATTCCAGGTTTTCAAAGAATTACAAATTTTTTACTAAAAAATGTGTGTTGTTTCATTCCAGTGAATCCAACATTTTGATTAACTTGGGGGAAAAAAGCATTACTTGGAGATATGATAGCAAATTATTAATAATTTACTAAAATACCTCCAGTCATAGTTAATCACTGAGCTCTCCTATTAAAGAGACAGTGATTCCATTCTTCTGAACTTTTGTATAAAGTGTACTGTTCCCCAAATTGTGCAATTTTTTTCTGAATTGATGTGTTTTGAAGCTTGGACGCCTATGACAAAGCATATATTTCTTTCACATTCTGCTGAAAACACAGACAATCGGTACCCAGCAATGGATACCAACTGTCCGTTTTTTCCTTCTTTATTTTCTCTTTGTTGATTGCTTCATAACCAACTCTAGCCCAAATCTGGTGTACTGACAACCAATAACACTATGAAAGAACCAAAGTTCCTTATCGGTGAAACCAGTCTCAGAGTAACGCAAGAGACTGCATTACCATGAGATGCATAGAACGTGGAACTTTAGTTCTTTCTTCACCTTGTTCTTTGTTTAAAATACAAAATTGGTGTGTGAGGGATACATGTTTCATGCAATGAATCCCACACAAACTGATGTAAGACTTCTAAAACCAAGCTTCTTTTGACTTCAGTTAAGGCCCTCTCAGCTTCAGACTGCCGTGTGCTGAAATGGAGAGGGATTTCTTCATGCACAAAAATAGTGTGCAGTGCAAGGCACAGAATACATCGAGTGAAGGCACAACATGGATTCTCAAAATCAAAGGCTTTTTTTTTGTCCTCAAATAACCCTTTACCATGGAAACAAATATTATCCCTCTGGTGGTAACAAATGCTCATATTGAGTCAATGTTGAAATTTCCTGCACCAGCCATGGCATACCTTAAGCACCAGGATGGTCAAAATAGTCAAATTACATATAACCAGTGCTTGTCAAAACCAGTCAGCCAAAATAAGTTTTGGACAATTTCTTTGAGCATAAGAGGAAAAGTTGTGAACAAGTGCTTCGAGAGTACAAGGAAAACTTGTGGACAATTGCTTCGAGAGTACAAGGAAAGGTTGTGGACAATTGCTTCGCAAGTACAAGGAAAAGTTGTGGACAATTGCTTCGAGAGTACAAGGAAAGGTTGTGGACAATTGCTTCGAGAGTACAAGGAAAAGTTGTGGACAATTGCTTCGAGAGTACAAGGAAAAGTTGTGGACAATTGCTTCGTGAGTACAAGGAAAAGTTGTGGACAATTGCTTC
The DNA here is from genome assembly GCA_029582265.1 of Zoroaster sp. YZ-2022. Lineage (NCBI taxonomy): Eukaryota > Metazoa > Echinodermata > Asteroidea > Forcipulatida > Zoroasteridae > Zoroaster > Zoroaster sp. YZ-2022. Next base: position 20,543,637 of record CM055835.1, on the reverse strand, counting down.
GAGAGTACAAGGAAAAGTTGTGGACAATTGCTTTGTGAGTACGAGGAAAAGCAACAAAAATAGATAAATAATTTATGTATTGTGAGTATGGATTAATTGCTTTGTTGCAGATCAACTTTACTGACCAGTGAAAGCTAGAAAATGTTTAATTCTCCTACTACGCTATGACTGATTTATTTGAAAAAGGTTTGAGGGCGAGTTTAGACAACATTACTCATAAGAAAAAACCTGAGTGGTCGAAATTAGAAAGTTGGTGTCTGAATCCATCCTTGCGGCCTCTGGTTTACTAGTAAATTATTATCGACTACAAACATAGAACACGTTAGTTCACCAGTTGGTAGAGCACTATTCCAGTAAAAAAAAACAATTGCAGATGCAAAATTAAATTACAGCATGAGCCAATTTTTCTTTATTCATCAACAACTTTGTGTTTTTTTCCCTCGTTATACCGTTGATTTGTTTATGCAGAGAGTTGAATTCAAATGTCATCAAAAATCTGATAACATTCATTCTTATTACTGCTACTTTCCCAATATTTTTTTTCATATACTTCAAATTCACTTTTTAATCTTTAATGCACTATTCTTAGGACAAGCATTCTTTCATCAAACGGCCCAAAATTCAGCCATTTTACTTATAAATATCCACCATTTAAGAAAGATTTTAATATTTCCTTAATCTCCATACATAACAACAATGGCAAAAATGACTTCTTAGTTTGGGAATAAAAAAAATGTTACCAAGGTTACCTGTTATGGTCCTGGCCGACCGATGAATATTTGTAGTCGGCAGGCAGACGGTTGACTTGCAGGTATTGGTGGAGGCGCGACTTGGAATTGGACAGCGTCCAATTACCATGGATACCAGCGTTCAGATCCACATTCTCGGACTGTTATGAGAAGAAAGAAACAAACAAACTCATCACAAGAAATTTCTTGTGAATGTGCATCACACAAATTGGCCAATCGAGATTCCCTCAGTGACTAATCAGATTTGTATTACAAGGTCTCTTGGTATGTTATACAAATAATGAATATTTATGAGTGCAATGGCGAGAATATTTTCATGCGTTGAAAGAAACATTCCATCTTTCAACGAATGAAAATATTCTCTCCATTGCACGAATGCAAAACATTCATTGTTTGTTTGATATAACATCCAAGTAGATCTTTGTCATTTGATTGGAGGATAAAACTATAAGAATAAACAAAATATACAAGATTGTATTCTGGCATCCACTACTTTATTTTTTCGGCTTATGACGCACGATTTGTGCGTCGAATGGTTGTGTCTTGTCAAAAGAGGGCATTTTGTACTGCTGTGTATATAACGCATGATGTGGTCTGGCATGCAATAGATCAAATGCGACGGACCAAAAATGCACGGTTTATAACGTAGGCCATGAAATGGTTTGATTAATGAATGCCTCTTGACCTACAATCCTCCAATCAAATGACAAGGATCTACTTGGGCGTTATATAATTTTTAATATACAACCGTTTTCCACTGTAAAAACTATAGATTGGTGAAATTTCTTGTAAATGTGACAATACAAACGGTTGTGTATTGGAGTGATTCCAGAAATATTTTGCTGACGTACAAAAATGAATTGCATACTTTTACTTTTTAGAATTACAGAAGAAATCGTAAAGTGCGATATTTGATCGTGAAGTTTAAAAATTAAACCTTTATCCAACCTCTTCCAGTTTCCTCTTCTCCCCTCTGGTATCAAAGAAGCTGCGTTGGTAAGAGGGCATCTCGCCGTCTCCATCTCGCTGCCCAAAGCCAGAGTCACCACCGCCTGCGTCGTACAACGTGAATAAAATAACATTTTGAACAGGGAAGGTACAACAATGGTAATGTTGGCAAAACTGCTTCTATGAGTATGCTTTGAATCAAGATATACATTGAAGGGAAGGTAGAACATTAGTAATGTTGGCAAAACTGCTTCTATGAGTATGCTTACTCTCTTTGAATCAAGATATACATTGAAGGGAAGGTACAGCATTGGTAATGTTGAATCAAGATATACATTGAAGGGAAGGTACACCATTGATAATGTTGGTAAAACTGCTTCTACGAGTGTGCTTAATTACTCTCTATGAATCAAGATATACATTGAAGGGAAGGTACAACATTGGTAATGTTGGCCAAAGTGCTTCTGTGAGTATGCTTACTCTCTTTGAATCAAGATATACATTGAAGGGAAGGTACAGCATTGGTAATGTTGGCAATACTGCTTCTATGAGTATGCTTACTCTCTTTGAATCAAGATATACATTGAAGGGAAGGTACAACATTGGTAATGTTGGCCAAACTGCTTCTATGAGTATGCTTACTCTCTTTGAATCAAGATATACATTAAAGGGAAGGTACAACATTGGTAATGTTGGCAAAACTGCTTCTATGAGTATGCTTACTCTCTTTGAATCAAGATATACATTGAAGGGAAGGTACAGCATTGGTAATGTTAGCCAAACTGCTTCTATGAGTATGCTTACTCTCTTTGAATCAAGATATACATTAAACAACCAACCTGTGAAAGTGTCAGCTTATCATAATGATATTCACAAGAAAATAGTGAATGCATTCAGATTGTTTTTATTCATCCTGATGTAAAATGAGTAATCTCGGAACAAGATGCATTCACAATTTACCATATGAATGAATAAGTAATCTCTTCTGGGTCATGTTTCTCTTGGATGTGGGGGTGCCATGTTCGAGCGGTTTAGTGCCCCGGACTTGTGTTCCGATGGCCGAGTCGTCAGAATGTGGGTTCGAATCCTGGCAGTGACCTTGGGGCTTGTGTCCCTGAGCAAGACACTTAACTATAATTGCTTCTCTTCACCCAGGAGTATAAATGGGGACCTTTGAGGGCAGAGATGGTAATTGTGTTTGATTATTAAGCTCGTTGCGCTACACATTTGGCAGCATGGACTGCATACTCCCCAGGGAGTTGAGATGGTTCTAGGATATAAGTGGGGCACAGGGGTAATAATGTTCATGCGCCATGAGCGTCAAAGTTGGAGGATACCGCATACGACCACAGCATACTGGTTGGAACATCCGGTATACTCAATCAGCTCTTCTCAGAGACAGGCACCTCAGAAGAGATTACTCATTCATTCACATGGTTTACCATAAACCTATATATTAAATCCGGACTGGGGGGTATGGTATTACCTTGAGGGGGTGGCATTGCACCTCCTACAGCATGTGGGGCCAGTGCTACCCCTGCCGGCAGATCAGCAGGCCCTTGCTGACCCCCATAGTCTTCTGGCTGAGGCTGGATATAAAAACAAGAACATTTTTAAGTAAACAAAGATAAGTAAACTTCACGCGAGTGCCAAACAAATTTCACGATGTCAACAATTTTGATAAGTAAAGACTGTTTGTGGTGACACCACGTGAAAAGTCTCTTTTGAGTAGTAATATCTTTCTCCTGAAGACGATCAAAGCACACCGTTTGAAACATCGAGTTCTTTTTTAGAACTAAAAAAAAAAAGAGAATTTTTCACATGTGTCACCGCAAACTGTCTTTACTAATCCTTTTCACCACGCAAAGCTACAAAATCTAACCTAACAATTTAGTTAAAGCGTAATATCATTGTCAACATCACGGTTATTTTTCTTCACTTTCGCATTCAGTATGAAGTATTACTGAACCAGCCTCCAACGATCTCCCACAAAAGTGAGATCTAGACCCTACCTGAGTTATCGAAGGCACATCTGCTTCCCGGACCTCTCCTATTCTCACCAGGTACATGAGAAAGTCCTTAGCAGCATTGGACTGGGCCTCCTTCTTGCCCGTTGAGTTCCCGGCACCGACATAGTTGTAGCCAGGTACTCGAACCTGAATTCATGTGAAGATACAACATTGGTAATGTTGGCAAAAAAACTGTCTATGAGTATGCTTGTATGTACTTTCTTTGAATCAATATTTATACATTAACCCCAACCCCCTAGGTATTCCTGGCTGGGAACCTTCCTGAACCCTAACCCCCTATAGGTATTCAGGCTAGGAAACCTTCTTTAACCCTAACTACCCTAGGTATTCTGGCTAGGAACCTTCCTGAATCCTCCAAAATCTATCAGTGTGGAGTTTTGAGAAACATGCCCTTATCTTCAAAATGCACCATGCATTTTCGTTGATCTTTCATATTCAGCACTTACAGCCTGTACTTCTCGCCAGGTAGTAATTTTGCCCCATTTGAAGAGGTGAAAGTACCAGTTTCCAACAATGCTGGATTTTCCCAAAAAAAGTGCCCCTTGGAGAGTTTTGCAGGATATGGGGTTAGTGTTAAACAACCAACCTGTGGAAGTTTATTAACCCTAACTCCCTAGGCCCATTTGCTTACACATAACCTGAATCCTCCAAAATCCTTCAGTAGTCAAGCAAGCATACGACATGTATGCACACATGTGTTTCTAATCTGTGATACATGTACATGGCCAGGGACCCTCCCTGCACGCATGGAGCAATAAACAGTCTCCTCTGACCCAAGCACTGACCTTGCAATCACTATAACAAACATGGATGTACATGTACTATGGAAAGGCAAGTATGCCTAATAACCTCAATCCTCCAAAATCCTTCACTTATAAAGCGATGAGGATTTGGGAAGCTTAGGGTCAAGTTGCATCACACATAAACCTAAATCACACATAAACCTGATAATTTTTTATCTTATTCCCAAATCCTGTCATGAGTTTGATGCACTGTATCTAATAAAACTTAATCAGACCACACATTACATTCACATGTACCACGTACATACTCGCGGGGAAAAACAGAGCACACTTATAATCCATCCACAAAAAAACAACATTTTAAAAATAAGCAGGTGGAATTTCAAGGGGAAAAAATGTGATCACGTATTTTTTTTTTCATGAGGCATGCCCCAGCTTGCAAAACTTTGTAACCTCAAGATGTCAGTGTAATAAACTTCATACTAGTCGAAAGTATAATACATGCCAAGGGGTAGACCTTGGAGCAGTTTGTGATCTTAATCATGGTGTATGTTAACAATGACGATCCCTGGAGGTAATACGTACTTCACACAGGAACCGCTGTCGATGCTTGGGGCCAGAGTTTTTGACCTCATAATTTGGGGTCACCTTCTTCTTCCCACAGAAACTGTAGAGGAATGTCTTTATATCCCCCATGATTGGTGGTTGTCGGCATGGACAAACGAAAATCAAGAGTTCTGCAAAGAGATAAGCAATAACAAATTACTAAATTATCACAGATGCTTGCTAAACAGCTCAAAGTGCGCATATCAACAATTTGGGTTTTTCATTTTGAGGTAGAACTTATATACATGTACACAGTACAATGCGAGATTATGAGGCAGGGGTGTGATTGGGCAGTTTTGAACAAATCCACGTAAATTTTGCTAGGGGTATTGGGGCCGCTGTTGTGAACAGCGCTGGGGTGAAATCTATAGTTTTGAGCATTTGCTTTGCTTTCCTTTATTGCTTAAATCTTTATAATCCGGAGGATCACAACATTGCGATTTGCAAAAATCTGACCAAATCACACTCCTGAAGACGGTGAATGCAACAACATGCAACAGGGGTCAATGATCAAGGCGTGCGAGGTGCAACAAGATCCATAGGTGGATCTTGTTGCACCTAGCAGTGAAGGGTTCAGTAAATTGGACTGTTTTTTTCAAGCACAGTGCACTGTCTGCAACAACATACAGGAAGGGGGTCTTGTCGCATTGAGCAGGGTAATGCTGAAGACACAACACAGACTATTTGCTGCATACAAACACAGTCCAGTACTGAATGCAACAAGATACAACAGATTGAGTCATCAGTACTGGCTGCTGAATGCAACAACGTCCATCGGAATTTTACAACTGTTGCATTTAGCATGGTTAGGATTAAAATACATGTTTTTTAAATCAATATTTTAAAAGCCCTTTGAATAATAGTCAAAATGGATTTAAAATGTTCAACTGTACTGCTACTTTTCCCAGTAATTTTTCATTCCTTCAATTTTAAATATTTTTCAAGCAATTTCCTTTCAAAGCATTGTGTCAATTTACAATTTGTACTCCTAAGCCCTGATGAGGGTACTTCTATAGACTGCAGTGTGGTGTCCATTTGGAAATCCATCGGTAATCAAAATTGGACAAAGGGTTGGAGTTAAAATGCCAAGGTCACTGCAGCAGTGAGAAATGGTTTCAGGACAATAACTTTTGAGTGATTTTTGTTTTCACGAAACTTAGTTGCAGAAATGACCTTGACAAATGTCAGGATTTGGGAGTCGTAAGGTCATGGTCAAGGAAAATAAAGTGTGAAATACAAGTAGATTTAAGCATACAAAATGTGCCATGTTAGGCTTTGTTGTGAATAGGCCTATATACCCAATTTCTGGACAGAATTTTCAGTGATTTTGAACCAAAATATAGTAATCTGAACCACAATAGTGATATGAATGAGGACAGTCGTATTCCTAGATCTATTTTAGGACTGTACCACTTCTGCACATGACCAAACAGGGAAAAGTCAAAATGCCCGCTGTAAACATTTGTTAAGTTTAAATAACGTTATACATTTTTTCAGGGAAAAAAGACTTAGAAATTTTAAAAAAATTCACATTAGCACCTCCTCTCTAGAGGTATTTGGCCATATCTCACAATTTGTTGTTGGCTATTTCTACTTGTTGTCATCATAGTAAAATGCCTCGAGATGTAGGCCTTGACACCGAATCCAGTCATTGACACCAAATCCAGTAGGCATACATGTATGACCCTTTTACACAGTCATACTAAAAGGCGTCAAGGACTGGAATCATGGCATCAAGGCCTGGATTCGGCATCAAGGCCTACATCTCAAGGTGTCAAAGCGTCAAGGGTTTTACTACCATGACAACGAGTAGAAATAGCTGACAACAACATGTAAAATATGGCCAAATACCTGGAGGAAGGATTAATGTGATATATATATATATATATATATATATATATATATATATATATATATATGTGCAAGGATATGATACATGACACATTACTGTTACAAAATGGACAACAAATGGACAACAGATATCAATACAATTTACCCTGTTAGGATGTTTAATACAGTCCATAGAAACATAAAAAGTAGCTGATGGAGCAAGGCATTGCAAAAGAAGAGAAATACCTGCATGTAAAGTGAGCCAGACAAGGAATCTTCTGTACATAACTTGGTGTCCTTTTAAAGCATATTTCTCATATTGAGCAGGAATTTCTGAACCTCAAAAGTTGTCCTTGAAGTTTGTCCAAATCATTGCAATATGACATAGAAAAAATTTCAAGACCGAATTTTAAACCCCAAAACAAGTTGTGTTAGGATGGACACCGTTATGTACAAAAAGGTTATACTAATCGTTTTAAATTAAACATGTAAAATTTGGCATGACAAATTAAAAATGTTTCTTAAAATGTTGCACTGACCCATAAATATAAGAAGACATGGTTAAAAAAACACTGATTTAATTGTAATATTTTTAGGCAAAGGTGAACTCCGGCAAATAAGCGTACATAACATGGACACCAAAACTGTATACATTTGTGGGGAAAATTAATTGGTCTTTACCGCTAGTGACAATAATGTTTTAAAACATTTGAATAATTCACGACCTGTTTCAATACTAATTGTAAAACCCCCACTGATTTAATTGTAATATTTTTAGGCAAGGTGAACTGTGGCAAGAATGTTAATTTTGTGGGGAAAATTAATTGGTGGCTAGTGACAACATAATTGGAAAACATTTGAATAGTTAGGACCTGTTTTAATAGTAATTGTATAGTAATAGTAATTTAATAGTTTTAATTGATGACCCAAATTATATCTTAATACTGAGAAAGAGGTAATTTTTCACCCAAAACTTTGAATCTAAAAAAGGCTCCTTAGTTTGGGTAGAGGAAGTTATGACAAAAGGGTATTCGGCGCTGCCCCTAGGTACAATAATCTCCCACCTTGGAATAGTACAAATTTAATCTTAGTTTAGGTAGAGGAAGTTATGACAAAGGGTATTCGCTGCCCTAGTACAATAATAGTACAAATTTAATCTTAGTTTGGGTAGAGAAGGTTTGTCTTTTGCCGATCTCGATATCTCTGCTGTCTACTCGTTGCAGTTCCCGACAACGTATCTTTGATTCTTCTGATTGTCGGAGGCGATATTCTGCATATGCAACTTCTCATGATCTTTGCTGACTCTGTAAAGATCTTTGTTTTGTTTTATTCTTTCTCTGTATTCCTTGGAGTATTCTTTGGCTGATTTCTTTTGTGATGGCTGGTTGAGTTTAATTAAGTGGAAAACAAGGTAGCTCTTGCGAAGATCCATTCTGGACTACTGGAAAATGAGTTAAAAATATTTTAAGCAAAATTAATAATGCTTATTTCAAATTGTGCAGATTTATTTTTGGGATATCTTTGTTTTCAAACCACTTATCAATTTTTTAATTTTGAATAACAGGTGAAGCTGCCAAAAGGGCAGTTGCTATATTTACGAAATACTATTGTTAGTATGTTACATGAATCATGGGATACATGTACATCATAGGAATGGCTGGATTTAAGAAAAATATTAGGCATGGAATTTTGTAATTTTTAGAAAGTTTTAGAGGAAGTTTGTTTTATTAAATTAAAACATTAGGCCCCAAAAAAAAAATGTTCTGTTTCCAGTTACCCCTGACCCTAAACTTGTTATTCGGCTTTAAAAGAAAAGCAGGGAAAAAAAAGAAAAAAACACAAAAAAACCACAATATAAATAAATGTGATGTCTACTCTTACGACTACTGACGAAAAATACCCACAATTCAATGCAGTAGCTGCGTGTTGAGCGCATTCCACGGTTGCACAATCTGCAGATTGCGCACAATTTTATGTCGGCCGCTTCAGCTGCCAAATCTAAGGCGCAAACTGCAGATTAGCGCGCGATTTTCTTAATCGGCAGATTGGGCTGCCAAATCTGCAGGCGCCAAAGTACAGATGGCGCGATTTTGCCCAATATCGTTGTGCAAATCCGTTGATTGCGCTCAACACATGAACGAGCCGTGGGCGCTGAAATCGCATATTTTTTAAATGTTCTACGGAAATACTTGGAAAAATTTCTTGATCACGAAGTGCTACCAACATGTTTCATCAAAAAATGAAGAAATTAGGCCCATAAAGTCATAAACATTTGTTAAAATGCGCATTGGCAACACTACTTTGAACAAGCGGACACGACAGCCAAGTGGCAGTTTACATGACCTCGGTGTCAAGTAATGTGCGTTAGAAATTAACTTAAAACCCATCAAAACCATTCCAAAAATTATGACATCAAGTAAATAGAATGTGATTTAATAATTAGAAGAAAAGAAAACAGTAATCTTTAACGCTGGCGCCAATAAATAAAAAAATTGTTGCATCGTACCTCGGAACATAGCGGACACGAAATTCAGGCGCCATGTTTAGAAAAGTGAGCAATTATTTTTAGGACTTTCTACTCAACAGTTACGATTTTGCAAAGAACTACTGTGATTGAACACCCCAAATTGCTCATGCTAGTCAGAAAAACGTTATTCAGCTTTGCTGCTACATTTCAGAGTTTTTAACAGTTCACGGTTTCAGAAATGTGGGCAGGTATGTAGCGAGAAAACTTACCTCCAACCTCCAACTTCCGTCAACCGGGCGTCCACAATGCTTGACTCGGAAGCAATCGCGTGGCATGTCAAACAAAGCGCAACCGGTGGCAACCAACCTCGGTCACAACACATGTAAGATAAACCCTTTAGCGTGCTAGAAATTTGCACCAAGGGCCATTATGATGGCGTGGGCGTGCGTGATACAATTGCATGCGTACATAGCGAGCGGACACGGAAATTAAAGCCGCCGTGAAAACAAAATTTGTAGTTCACCAGCGTTTATGAGACCCTCTATGGCGTTGATATTTTGTGAAGTAATGTACATTGCACACGATATACACCGTGGATGGTTCAAGTTACTGCGTGCTCAACACGTTATTGATCGAGTAGCGACTCAACTTTGGGGACACGAAGAGTTATGTCGCAACGATCGTTAAATTTGATGACAAAAATAACCATCATTACAAGGAATTTTTTTGCCATAAATAACTTCATGGGTACATATAGAGGCTTGTGGCTGATTTTTGTTTAAAAAAAAATCATACTATGTGGTAGAACACGGTTTAAAAAATCATTGCGCGGATGTAACACGCGGAAGTTCCGTTCGGGGGCATTATATTTGTCTGCTTAATTTCGTTAAAAAAATTTAAAAAATAAAAAATCATTATGAGGTACATTTAGGTTCCTTGGTTAGACTTTAACATTCACCTGTTTTCAGTGAAATTTTATAGCTAGGAATTGAAATATATTGAAGCAATCAAGGGCCACTTTTCATGAACTGAAATATGTCGTGTATCATATCCCTGCACATATATAAAATGTAAGTTTTCATCATTTTTGAATAATTCTCACGTTAAAATATAATGAGCCGAGGGATTGATTCTTTCTAATTCTGTTATTTGCTCATCATAGCATAACCTACAGGGAAAATCATCTTTCTGGGGCATTTCATCATTGAGTTATATCATTGACATTAATGCAAATTGTGTTTTTTACAAAAACGGCTATATTTGGCTAATTTTTGCAAAAGATTTAAAACATAAAAAATTCATAACTTGAGAAGGCCTTGACAGATTTTAATACAATTTGTGTCATTATGTTTCAGTTTGTAAGCAGAATCTTATTAAACACAAACAAATCATGATGATAAAACTTTCAAAATTACATTGATATCCCTACTATGAGTGTAACTAAATTTTAGACTGCTGCCATGAAGATTTTATGGTCAGCACTGATTGGCTTATTATTTGGATTTAGGCTTGGGCGGTTCCGGCGGGTACCCGGTTCTACCCGATTCCAAATTGAGAATCGGAACCGCGATTCCACTCTTTTAAAGAACCGGGTACTCGCAAGAGTCGGTTCCGGAACCGAGTCAAAATACCGGCTCCAGTCAAAATACCAGATTCTCTTTGATGAGTGACCGACAAAATGTAACTCTAGACTACAGCTAACTTGTGAAGGCACCACACATGCAACCGATGCAAACCGTAATGTCTGTGCATTAGTAGTATCATTGTGCCTCACTGAGTTGTTTATAAATTGGCCCCATAACATGGATACTTTGGTTATGGAGATGTTGTTAAAAATGTTGACAGCACTTGTCTTGTGAAGTGGAATGATCAAGGTGCCCCTGAAATATGGATAAACTTGTGTTGCTAGTGTTCTTAATGTACTTTCAATAGGCATGGATGGGAGTACGGTACCTTGTGCACAGGCTAGGGATAGGCTTGGGCGGTTCCACAATTTCTGGAACCAGTTCGGTTATAAAAAAAATACTCGGTTCCGAGTCGGAACCGGTTCCAAGAAATTCAAACAAAAACATAAGGATTACAGAAAATAATAAAACATACATGCAGTGATGATAATTTTGTTTAATTTAAAATATGTTTCAAAAACTTTAAGGAAACGTTTTGGAAATGTTAAGCTAACTAAGAGATTTGTTTCCATTATCCTACCGTTAGCAAACAACGTTAGAAGCCGTTCTGTACATGTACATGCCATGGCTTTGCACATGCTTCAGGGGTTGGAGCAATCATAGAGGAGCACAAGGTACCTGACTACCATCCATGCCTATTGAAAGTACATTAAGAACACTAGCAACATGACTAATTCGTCACAAGATTATCCATATTACGGGGCCACCTTGATCATTGGAGTGTCGTGGCCGAGCGGTCTAGCGCACCGAACTCAAGTTCTGGTGTTGCCAGCAGCAGGGTGTGAGTTCGAGACCCGGTCGTGACACTTGTGTCCTTGAGCAAGGTACTTAACCACAATTGCTTCGTCCTTCGGATGGGACGTAAAGCCGTAGGTCCCGTGTGTTGTGTAATGCACGTAAAAAAAATGCGCCTTGAGCACCACTTAGTTGGTGGATACGTGCGCTATATAAGTCCACACATTATTATTATTATTATTATTATTATTATTCCACTTCACAAGACACGTGCTGTCAACATTTTTAACAACATCTCCATAACCAAAGTATCCATGTTATGGGGCCAATTTATAGACGGGGGTTGGAGCAATTAAGCAATTGCACCACCCCCTTACCATACTACCGTCCATGCCATATTGAAAGTACATAAAGAACACTAGCAACATGACTATTAACTTCGTCACAAGTTTATCCATATTACGGGGCCACCTTGATCACTCCACTTCTCAAGACACGTGCTGTCAACATTTTTAAGAACATCTCCATATCCAAAGTATCCATGTTATGGGGCCAATTTATAAACAACTCAGTGACGCACAATGATACTACTAACGCACAGATATTGCAGTTTGCATCAGTTGCATTGTGGCGCCTTCACAAGTTTGCTGCAGTCTAGAGTTACATTTTGTCGGTCACTCATCAAAGAGAATCGGGTATTTTGACTGGAGCCAGTTCTCAGCTCTAGAGTTGGAGCTCAGACAACTGCGTATTTCAATTGGAGCCGAGTTGGTCCTCAGAGTCGGGTATTTTGCTGGAGCTGGCTCTGACTGGGACTCGGCTCCCAGCCGGCTCTGGGACTCAGCTCTGGAAACCGGGTATTTGAAGGATTCGGTTCCGGAACCGACTCTTGCGAGTACCCGGTTCTTTAAAAGAGTGGAACCGCAGTTCCGATTCTCAATTTGGAATCGGGTAGAACCGGGTACCTGACGGAACCGCCTAAGCCTAGCTTGGGGTGGTACAATTGCTTAATTGCTCCTCTATGATTGCTCCAACCCCTGAAGCATGTGCAACGCCATGGCATGTACATGTACAGAACGGCTTGTAACGTTGTTTGCTAACGGTAGGATAATGGAAACAAATCTCTTACTTAGCTTAACGTTTCTAAAACGTTTCCTTAAAGTTTTTGAAACATATTTTAAATTAAACAACATTATCATCACTGCATTTGCGGTTGAAAATTGAAACTCCTTCATTTCGTATCAGGGACACAACTAAGTTTGAAAAGACCATGTTTTATTATTTTCTGTAATCTTATATGTTTTTCTTTGAATCTCTTGGAACCGGTTCCGACTCAGAACCGAGTCTTTTTTTTTTAACCGAACCGGTTCCAGAAATTGTGGAACCGCCCAAGCCTATTTGGATTGGCCTTCTTTCAACAATAGGTGGCGCTGAGAAAAAAATTCTTCTTGTAAAACCTGTGGTTAAATATACATTTTTTCATGGTAAAAAGACTTTGACATTCCCAAAATTTTTTGTATATCACATTAACGCTTTTTCTAGATATTTAGCCATATTTCACATGTCAGCTATTTTTACTTGTCATTGTCATCATCAGAGTAAAACCCTCGACGCTTGGAGATGTAGGCCTTGATACCGAATCCAGACTTTGACACCTTTTACGCATACCAGTCAACTCACCCCCTGGCAAACTCACCCCTCACAAAGTCGTCCCCTGACAAACTCGCCCCTGACAAACTCACCCCTGACAAACTCGCCCCTGACAAACTCGCCCCTTGACAAACTCGCCCCTTGACAAACTCGCCCCTTGGCAAACTCGCCCCTCCCTGGAAAACTCGCCCCTCGGGAAAACTCTCCCGACAAACTCGTCCCCTGTAATTTGTTGACACATCTCACGCTATTGAGACTGGTTTAATACTATAAGAGAACAAATAAAACATTATAAAGGCTGGATGTACAGGGATATAACTATTAATTACTAGTTTCCTATTTATTCTATTTAACTGTAACTGTAAATGAATTATTTCTTGTAATATTTATTTTTGTTGAATAAAACATCAATTGAAATGTTTGATTTACTCATGTCGTTGCTCTATGATTTACTCTCTTCAGTCTCACTGACACTAGCGCCAAATAATTTACCACAGAGTTATAAGACTTAAAATTAATAATTGGATTCATTAAAATAATTAGGGCTCATACATGTCCCTGTACATCCTGCCTTTATTATAATAATGTTTTAATTACTCTCTTATATGAATGTTAAACCAGTCTCAACTGCGTCAAAAAATTACGGGGGTCGAGTTTGTAGGGGGCGACTTTGCCGGGGGCTACCTTGCCGGTGGGGCGAGTTTGCCAAGGGCCGACTTTGTCGGGGGTGCGACTTTGCCAGGGGGGCGAGTTTGTATCAACATGGGGCGAGTTTGTAAAGGTGTGAGTTTGCCAGTGGCCGAGTTGACTGGCATCCCCTTTTACTAACATACTAATAAATAGTATGATCCCCCTATCTGCATTGGCTGCCAATATCATATCGTATTATTTATAAAATATTGCTTATCGTTTTCAAATCTTTGAATGATTGTGCACCATTATATATGACTTGTTGAAACGTTATGCCCCCTCTCGCAAGTTACGTTCCAGTGCAAAATTTCTGTTGGCTGAACAAAAGTCTAAACATTCTTGGGGTGACAGATCTTTTGAAGTTGTGGCCCCACGCCTTTGGAATGATTTGCCTCTGTACATTCGTGGATCTCAAACTGTTTACTCCTTCAAGAAAAACTTAAAAACTCATCTTATGTATATTGCCTATAAGGACTACTAACATTCATTTATGCATTTTTGATCTTTTGTTTAGTATTATATTGCATTTGCTATTGTATTGTTATGCTATTGTATGATTTCTTGTTTACTGTAAAGCGCCTTGAGCACTTTTTGGTGGATAAGTGCGCATTATAAATCTTCTGTGTTATATTATTATTATTATCTTTAAAATCCACATTTATAATAATAATAATAATAATAATAATAATGTGTGGATTTATATAGCGCACGTATCCACCAACTAAGTGGTGCTCAAGGCGCATTATATTATTATCCCTGCTCATAAGGCTCATAAATCATTCCTGAAACCATCTCAGCTCCCTGGGGAGTATACAGCTCAATTGCTGCCATTTCTAGCGCATATAGAGCAAACCAACTCTGCCTTCACAGGTACCCATTTAACCCCTGGGTGGAGAGAAGCAATTATGATTAAGTGTCTTGCTCAAGGACACAAGTGTCACGGCCGTGATTCGAACCCACATTATGTTGCTAACACCAGAACTTGAATCCGGTAAGCTAGACCGCTCGGCCACGACACCCCATGATTGATGGTTTTCGGACTTTATTTCCCTTAAAAAAAAATCCTCCCCTTCAGAAAATAGAAGGATCCTATTATAGTTGCCACACTGTGCATGTACAATGACTGTGTTGGTCACTAATTGGGGAGTTTAAAAGATCAGACTGACATGACTGAGAAAGTCATTGTATACCAAAAATGCCTGATTTTTCATGAAATAAATATCCTGGAATAATTTGTTATGTCCATCATCATCCACATGTTCTCCACCTTACTAATACTAGGTAGGTAAGATTACTTTATTGGTTATATTGAATGAGAAAAAGTGGCGGTCGGATACGACATTCTACCCCCTAACAATTTTCTGACCGACCACCTTTCTCCTCCATTGACTTTGTGCACATGTGCGTTTGTTGACAACGTTTTTCCAAAACCCAACTCCCATAATTCATTGCGTGCTTAATTCCGATAAGGCTTCCCTCCGGCTCCATGCATGCTTAACGTGTTAACTTTCTAACTACACGTACACTGTACATGTACACTCAGTGAGTCAGATGTTAAAATTTCAAAGCATTTTATTTTTGAATTTTTATCTCAACTCACATTCAAAACCTATTCAAAACAAAAAGACAAATGTATTTACTCACGGAAAAACTGGGACACACTTCTAATTCATACAAAATGAAAATACACTATTTAAAAAAGCGAATTTCTTTGCAACACATACACGTGGATCGCAAATCTATGAGATTGCGGCCGCAAAGAATCATGGGATGTCTGCGGCGGGCGCGGCGCGGGCGCGCCGGGCAATTACATGGCACAAACAAATAAATGCGCAGCAACAGCGCCACCGCGTGGCGTGTGCGAACGAATAAGGATAAGCAACTGCCGCAAAGCATACTGGGATACAATTTGGAGCATCTGTTTGGAGCGGCTTGCGTGACGTCAACAATATTTTGTTTGTTTGCACGCACGCAGTGGCGCTGTTGCGCCCACAGACATCCCATGATTCCGTGCAGCCGCTATTTGTGCCTGTAGCACTAGAGTAGATAGTAAATGTGGTTCTGGACCACGATGGTCAACTACAGAGCACAGAGCCTCGCGCAACTCAAAGAGTTTGTTGAATAATATTAAGATGGGTGAGCCATCTGCGGTCATAAAGCATTTAGATAATTTACCGCCTAAAATTATTATTCCGTGCGAATGGCTTTTAGTTGGTAAAACTAGTAAGTATTGTCTACCTAGTGTGGCAGGAGACAAATTTTTTCCGCTACATCAGTGGCGTATTCGTAAAGGAAAATCTATATAAATGTAAACATGATAAATGTAAACATGGTCATAAATTACAGTGTAATACATGCAAGCAATTTGGTCATAAATGAAAGCACTGTTGTGCATAGGATACTGGCCAAGAAGTTAATGCTGAAACACCTATAAAATTGAAAAACAGATTTGCGATTTTGAGTGAATGTACGGTAAATGACAGTAACGATTTAACACAATTAAATACATCTTCCTATAATATGCATAGTGCCTCATGTAACACCAAAAGAAAGCCAATGAAAAATAAAAACAATTTTTCTCAAACATGTTTAAAGTTAATTAAATTATCTAAAGGATTTAGAATAGCACGTATTAATGTAAGAAGTCTTCCTGATAAATTAGATCAATTAAAAGTGCTACTTAATGATCAACCCCTTGATATTCTTGCTGTTAATGAAACTTTTCTTGATGATACTATTACAGAAAATGATCTAAACATTCCAGGCTATGTATTTAAACGTAATGATAGAGGTTCTCGTCATGGTGGTGGCGTAGGCCTGTACATACGCGATAATGTACAATATTATGATATGTTTCTTGATGACTATATTAAAAGTACTGAAGTAGAATCAATATTTATTAAAGTAAATGGACCTTACAAAAACCTATTATTATTGGAACCATGTATCTCCATCCAAAGGTGTAGATTATTTTAATTCTATGTTGGATGTTTTGGAAAAGGTTCTTGTTGAACATGACGTTATATTGTTGGGTGACCTAAATTATGATTATAAATTTGATGAATCTCTAAGTAATAACAACGTATTTTATATGGAACAATTGTTCGAATTTACGCAATTAATCCATAAAGAAGCTAAATCGCACTACGTTTGGGTCAAGGATATAAACCGTTTACTTTACGATCAAACGAAACATAAAAATCGTAAACTCTTTTGCGTGAGATGCTTACACGGTTACACCACCGAAGCTCCAACAACACATCCAAGAGTGTGAGGGAATTGGCGGCAGAGAAGTTAAAATCGTATCAATGCCTAGTGAGGGTAAAAATAAACTACGTTTTATAAATTATTATAAAAAGATGAAAGTTCCTTTCGTCATATACGCAGACTTTGAAGCGTTAATTAAAAAGATACACGATGCGAGTGGAACCAATACTAAAAAGTTGCAAGAACACGTAGTTTGTGGGTATGCGTGCATAGTCGTTAGATGCGACGGTCAAACTCAACCACCCAAGGTATACTGGGGGAAAGATGCCTCAAAACATTTGTTGGACTCTGTAATAAAAGAAGTAGAAAACATCAACGATATATTTATTTAAAAAAACTAAAAATATGTTTATGACAATGGACGAAGTGAAAAATTATAAAAAATCCAGCAAGTGTTGGATTTGCGAAAAAGATTTTGACGAAGGCAAGTATAGAAAAGTACGCGATCATTGTTACTGGAAAATATCGAGGGGCGGCGCATAATGACTGCAATTTAAAACTGAGCATAAAACCGGACAAAACGCCCATCCCGGTGTATTCCATAATTTGCGAGGATACGACTCTCATCTCATCATGCAAGCTACGAGTCAAACCAAAGGAAATCTAAAGTGTATCCCAAACAACATGGAAAAATATATATCTTTTTCAATCGGACAACTGCGATTTATCGACAGCGCTCAATTTTTACTGGCTTCACTCGATAAACTCGTTAAATCAAACAATCCCAATTCTTTACTAATCACTAAAAAGTACGAACCAGATTTAAACAAGATCAAGCTGCTTTAAAAAAAATGAATTTATCCCAACGAGTACATGGATGATTTTAAATGTTTTGAAGAAACGAGTCTTCCTTTGAAAGACGCTTTTTTTTTAGTAGCCTGAACGATGAAGGCATTACGGACGAGCAATATCTTCACACTAAGAACGTTTGGGAAAAGTTTGAATGTAAAAATCTAGGGGATTATCACGACCTCTATGTGCGTACTGATACTTTGTTATTGGCGGACGTTTTTGAAAGTTTTCGAGCAACTTGTACGAAACAGTACGGGTTAGATGCCGCTCATTATTACACCAGTCCTGGCTTGAGTTGGGACGCTCTGTTGAAACATTCGAGAGTACGTTTAGAGTTGTTGACGGATTACGACAAACATTTATTTATAGAAAAGGGCACTAGGGGCGGGACGTCTGTGGTTAGTGAGAGATACGCCAAGGTAAACAATCACTACCTCCCAAATTACGACCCATCAAAACCGAAAAATTACATCCTATACCTCGACGCGAATAACCTTTACGGCTGGGCGATGAGTCAATACCTTCCAACGGGAAAATTTGAATGGTTAACTGAAGATGAAATACTTTCAACGAGGTGTGAATCAATCTCGCCAGAATCTAGCGAGGGGTACATTTTAGAAGTTGATCTTGAATATCCTAAGGAATTACACAATTTTCACAACGCATTTCCACTCGCGCCAGAGTCGTTGGAAATTCCCAAGGAATGGATGTCTTTTTATCAGCTCGAGCTATTAAAAGACAGACCAGCTCCAAAGGTAAATAAATTAACTCCAAATTTGCGCAACCAATTTAAATACGTCCTTCATTATCGCAATCTACAACTATATTTATCCCTCGGTATTAAATTAACAAAAATTCATCGCGTTTTAAAATTCAATCAAGAACCTTGGATGAAGTCATATATTGATTTAAATACGAGTTTGAGAAAATATGCCGAGTCAGATTTTGAAAAAGATTTGTACAAGCTCATGAATAATTCCGTTTTTGGAAAAACGATGGAAAATCTACGAAATCGTATCAACGTGAATCTAGTGAGATGTCACGAAGAAAATCGTATCCGTAAATTAATCGCTAAAATATCTTTTGCTAAGGCCAATATTTTCGATAATTACAATCTGGCGGCTATTCATATGCATAAACTCAAACTCACACACAATCATTTAAAAAGCAAGTACGGCGACAAGTGCGATCTACTTTACACGGATACGGACAGCTTATTACTCAATATTCAAACGGAAAATATTTACGAGGACATGTCAGAAAACGAGCATCTCTACGATTTTAGTAATTATTCTAAAGATCATTTCCTCTATTCCGACGCTAATAAAAAGATTATAGGTAAAATGAAAGACGAAACATCTGGAACTCTTATCTCTGAATTTGTAGGCCTCAGACCAAAAATGTACTCGATACTTTTATCTGATGAGGAATCTTTAAAAAAAAAAAGAGATTTGAAAAGACAGTATATAAAGGATACATATGTTCTAAAAATTAGTAACTGGAGAGGGGTCGTTGAAAAAGGAACCAGACTACGCGTACGTGTAGGTAAGTGAAAGACTTTGTGTAAAATAAACAATTGCATCGATTAACCCCAATTAATATCTACATATCCATCTCATAGTAAATGCAGCATCCCGTGGACGTTTCAACCTTATTAACTGCTTAAATATCGTAAATAATCCGTAGATTCATTTCCAGTTATGAAAATACGGTACCTTAAATGGAAATATTTAAAACCCGTTGCACTACGTTTGACCGGGAATTTTACGGGATTTTTTTTTTTACAGTGTACGTCTACCCAGCCTAGCTAGCATGAATACGTTGGCCCAATGTGCCAACGTTTTGGCGGGGTTGACCCGTCGTCGGTACAACGTTGGCCTAACGTCTTCGACGTTGGCCCGATGGAGAAAATAAACGTCAAGGCGACGTCAACTGCCGACGTTGGGCCAATCATAAAATATTATGTTGTCCCAACGTGTTACTAATACGTCATACGAACGTTGGACGTGCCGACGTTGGCCCAACAAATGCCGACATTGTGGCAGGGTTAACCCGGCGTCGACCCAACGTTGACCCAACGTTTTCGACGTTGGCCCGATGGAAAAATTAACGTCAAGGCGACGTCAACTGCCGATGTTGGGCCAACTGTAAATTCTTACGTTGGCTAACGTTGGCCCAACGTATGCATGTTAGCTGGGTGGTTTCTGCTCAACTAATTTCTTTTTAATGGCATCTTTCGGTTTTAATCTAATGAGTCTACTGAGTTTCTTCGTTGTTTAAAGCCTCGATGACTCGCGGTAGCCTATTTACCCATTCTCTAGATCTTGCATCTTTATTCACCATTTCTTGCGCGTATTGATGAGAAAACAATCTTTCGGCTAAGGTTCTGTTTAAACATATCACATGCAGTATCCAGTGATGTATCGTTACAAGACAGATGAGTCTCTAAATCACACATTGCATTACTCAATGAATCACAAAATATACTTGCATCAAATTTGTTATAATTTCTAGTAGTAACAACCCTTTGTTTTTTAGTAACCGGTTTACTATCTAAAATAGTATATGTAAGGAAGTGATCACTAAGTGAAACCTTGATAACACCAGAAGTCTTATGTTCAGTAATATTGGTGGACAAAATAACATCAATTAAAGTTGAAGAAGTATCTGTGACTCTTGTTGGTTCTTTGATTAATAATAAATCAATACGAGGCATGTCTTGGGGTTGATCGCTAAGTCGGTAAAGAATAATTGATTTTTCGTAACCACAAACGTTTATAGCTAACTTGGTTTGTTTCTCTACTTTTGACTTGATCGATTGGAGTTGGAGCATCGATCGAGTCAAAATTTAAACCATCTTTTGACGGATAGCTAGACGTTCTATCCGAATGATTACTCGCGGGAAAAAGAGCAGAACGCAGTGCCCACCTCAGACAATCACCATCCTTGTTTTTAACATTGATGCATGCTTTTTTGTCTCTTATATATTTTGGAAGTAAGATATAAGAGTCGCCTCTCAAAGGTGGAAATTTTGAAATGGTAATTTTCATAGCTACAACACGATCTATTATAAGTAAGACTAATTGCGGTGACACCATGTGGAATCTCAATTGAGTAGTAATTAGTTCTAAAAAGAACTGGTGGTACGATCCAGAACCGTTGTCCATCCACTTTTCTATAGCCTCTTGGATTTCCGCAAAGGCTGTGGTTAATATATCTTCAATCTCGTTCGGATCGAGTAAAACGAGTTGGCCTTTATTATGAAACGTTGGAAAGTCATAATCGATCAAACCATCGGGTTTCTCTTTATGTAATTGAATCTCTAAATAAATCATAAACTTTATCCCTTCAAATTCTCGCAAGTCGAAAGTTAACTTGTCTACAATCTTTGGCTTGACCGCGTTGAAAAATACAGTGGATCTTTTTCCTTGCTATGACCATCCAGTACGGTCATTATTTCGTTGCCGCAAATACCTTCCACCATCAATAGGTGGTTCATCAAAGCTCAACTCTTCTAAGGTAATGTAGTCTTTTTTGATGTGTCCTCTTCTCCCGCTGAAATGTTCGGGTAGTGGAATATTTTCAGCTTCTACGCTCTTTAAGTTGAGCCAATTTTAATTTATACAATGGCGTTGGTCTCTGACGTTTTTTGTATCTTTTTACCGCGTTATAATAAGACCGCTTATATTAACTCTTTTCGTTCTACTGTCCATGCACCAACAATAGTCTATGCTCGCGCGCAAAATTCTTCAATTCGTCCAATGTCCACCTGGATCGTGTTTACAATAATACTAGACTTTTTATATTTTTTTTTCAATTTTATTAGTGGTTTTTAAATGTTTTTTGGGGACGATGAAAGATGGATGGGCGGTTTTTTTAAATTTATTTATTTTTAAATTCAATTTTATTAGTGTTTTTTTGGGGGTGTGGTTTTTTTGGGGGGCGGGGCGGGGGGCGCATTGGGACAGGTTTTGGGGTAGTGGTCCAGAACCCCAAATCAGTCTAAGTCGGTTTAGAAGAGGGTGGTCTAGGAGCTGGTTTTCGGGTAGTTTTTGGGAAGTGGTCCAGAACCATCATTTACTATCTACTGCTAGAGATCAGTGGCCTGAAGATCTGACGTCACACTTTGACTTTGAGCTCGATCCTTGACAGGATATAGACAGAAGACCAGTCTAAGTAGTTTGCCAACTCCACATTTCTTCAATAGCGCCACCAGGCGTTTGTACATAATTATTGAGCTGGATTTATATCCAGGTCAAAGTTCATCTTTGTTGAAAGTTGTTCTTTTTTTATTACTATATTATAGCCTGTTATATGATTGATGTTGGCAGTGGAGCGACTGGGAAAGAATAAGGCACATACAATTTTCAAAAGTTTCAATTGTTTAATTATTGTGGTTTGTTTTGGCAAAACAGATGCCCAAATTGTACAACAGTATGCTTTGTGGCAGGTGCTTCAGCGCTATTTGCATGAATAAATCAAGTTTTTACATGCCAATTCGCTCGTGGGGACGAGCGAACTTCTTTATTTGCCCATTATGTATTTGCCACAATGGGCCGCCCATAGGCATTAACCTTAAATGACCTTTCACCCCACGCGCAAATAGCGTCTGCTCTCGCGATGCCCGGCCCCGCCGTCTGCTGCACGCATCTTTTGTAAAAAAAAAACATTCTAGATCTAGTTTAAAAAAACCACTTCGCAAATTTACTTTTGAATAGATCATCACAAACAAGACAGCAATGGAGGACACAGCAAAATCCAAGTCGCAAGGCACCCAGACTGGATCTACTTCTTTAAATTTTAGCTTTTTTCTCCATCCAGCTTACCTCGAATACGTGTGGCCAGGGTTGCTCGTTCTTGTGTTTCTGGTGTTGATGTGGATAAAAAGTCGGCGGACATGGATGTTCGTGGACACGGGATCATTGGTGGCTTGTGGCCTGGCGTTACTATTCGTCCCGGAGAAGCTGTTTAGTTATCTAGTTAGTAGACACAAACCTGTATTACTATTAATTGGTGTGTGAAATGAGTTGAAATCTGGAATGAAAGATGAAACATGAATTTTGCAAAATTGAAAGAAAACAAGAAAAATCAGAAAGGCGTGTTTGGAAATAGTTGGAAGATGATTGAAATTGTGCGGGGGGGGGGGGGGGGATTCTATCCATTACTTATTGCCTGGGATTCAGTCTGTAGGTGAGTGAACTGGAATGAAGATGATCAAGGTAATAATGACATCTAGATATTATTTAATTAGTCAATATCATATATTTTGTATATTTTAATCTACTATTGACTGTTTATTTGGATATTATACCTTACATCATTTGTCTTTGTTTTTATTAATACTACTAAATCTATGTGAACTTCGGTATTGTTATAATTTTGGAGGTGTGCTCTATAATTAATAGTATTTACAGAAATTTTCAGAAATATATCATTCCTGTAATCCAGATGTTGATAGGTAATGATTATGCACAAATGGCAATGAGGAGATGAGAATGATGAAGATTGTGAGGATGATGGAAAGGATTAACGTGGAGGATTAAGGCTTAAGCCTTTCCATGACAATTGTTGCTATCTCGGTCAAGCGCTTGGCTTTCACGCTGGTGGTGTGACTGAGTTTCCAGTAGTGCTAAATGTGTTCAGGATTGGTATGTTGTGGTGATTATTGTGGGAGGATGATGAGGATGGTGATGGTTATGGGGGGAGGGGTAAGAGGTTAGGGATGATGGTGGTGGTGGTGTTGAGGATGGTGAGGCTGATGATGATGATGGTGAGGAAAACTGGAAGGATGACAATGGTGAGGATGGTGAGAATGGTGATGGTGATGGTGAGGAATACTGAAGATGAATATATGATACTGGTGAGGATGATGGTGATGTTGAGAATGGTGATGATGATGGTGAGGAATGGGGTGCCATGGCCGAGCGGTCTAGTGCATTGGACTTGGGTTCTGATGGCTGAGTCGCCAGAATGTGGGTTCGAATCCTCACTGCGACTGTGGTGCTTGTGTCCTTGAGCAAGGCACTTCACCGTAATTGCTTCTTTTCACCCAGGAGTATAAATGGGTACCTTGCAATAACTAGGGAAGTAACCTGCGATAGACTGGCATCCTATCCAGGGGGAATGGAAATATTCTCAGTCGTTTCATGCCAACGAAACCGGAGATAAACACTGGCCTGATGAGCCAATATGGCTCGGGACAGACTTTACTTTACTTTATGGTGAGGAATACTGAGGATGATAATGGTGAGGATGATGGTGATGATGGTGGTGAGGATGATGATGGTGATGATGATGTTGAGGATGATGTTGAGGATGATGATGTTGATTATAATGGTGAGGAATATTGAGGATGATAATGGTGAGGATGATGGTGATGGTGTTGAGAATGGTGATGATGATTTATTACTGGAACTTGAATAGGCCTTTCAGCGATTTTCGTTGTCAATTTCAGATGGCTGATCAAGTGAAGAGTGACGACTTCTTGACGGCAGAGTGCAGAATAGTTGCCTCAGTTGCCCTGGGGTCAGGACTTGTCTGGTTCTTCCTCTGCAACTCAACGGACATGTACACCCAGGTCATGTTGCTGGCAACCAGGATAGTGGTAAGGAATTGTTGAAATGTGATCACCATGGACATCAGTTTTTTTTTCTGTTTGAATTGATACCCAGTTCCTTCTGAACTTGACAGAACAATGAAAACTAAAGCTCAACTGAGTTCATTTTTATTTCCACTTTATCAAAATATTAAAAGCAAGGATAGTCAAAGGAATAATGGTGACAAGTCTCTACAAAGCTTGTTAAGTGGGTTATTTATTTTAACTGCATACATATAAGTCGTCAACTTTCCAACATTAAAATTTAACCTTAGCACGCTTACTTGTCTACTACTTCCAGGGTACATCTGCAATGCAGATAACAATGTACATTCTCCACCACCAGGACAAAATCTTCACCGACCAAGTAAGTGTTTATGAATATTTTTCTTCTTTTTTAAATGCTGCTCATTTTTTTGTAAATATACTGAGACGCAATAGAAACTTACCACTTTTTCGACCTTAAATTATCAGTAATCACAATGCACAAATGTAATATGTGCACTCGCGGTGAAGTGGATACAGATGGGATCGAGTACAGTGGACAAAACATGGACATTTCCTCAATAAAATGCCAACATTTCTAATCCAAATTGTTGTGTTGTCTTATTTTGAACCATTACAATTTTATGCTATTCCAAAACAAGTGGTAAGTTTCTATTGCGTCTCAGTATATTATACTTGATCTTTTGTGAGACAAAACTGTGTACTGTGAAGTTCATCAAAACAAATTCTTTTAATAATGGAGGCATTTTTAAAGCGCTCTTACACAAGGTATCACAGCACTGTACATTATTACCCCTGCTCATCAGGCGCATAAATCATTCCTGAAACCATCTCAACTCCCTGGGGAGTATACAGCTCAATTGCTGCCATTTCGGCGCATATGGGCTAATCAAACACAACAACCAACTCTGCCCTCACAGGTACCCATTTACTCCTGGGTGGAGAGAAGCAATTATGGTAAAGTGTCTTGCTCGAGGACACAAGCACCATGGTTGCGGTCGGAATGCGAACCCACATTCTGATGACTCAGCCATCAGAACACAAATCCAATACACTAAACCGCTCGACCATGGCAGCATATGAAATTCATAATTGTGACAAATTAGAACACCCCTAGGACTCTGTGCCAGTTACCTTCCTCAGTCCATCAATTTGATGACCATGCAGTAACGCTGTGGTTGTCACCTCAGGTTCTCCCAGGTACCCTACATGTAGGTGACCCTTCAGCTCCAGTAACACACATCCACCCAAATCTTTGATAAAAGAAATCATTGTGTGCCCAGCAGAAGGTCGTAAGTAATAAAATGCTCCTTTGAAAAAAAGTAGGGCATAACTGTTATATATTTGTTGCTAGAATTACTCCCAAGACATGTTTTTCCATTCCCACGTGGAATTTAACTTTCCTACAATGAATTATAAATGGCAGAAAAACGACCAAACTTTCACACTCAGTTTTCTTGAAACACAATTTTGCACATTGATTGCTTACAACCTTTTGCCAGCCACGCTTTCGTTACGTCCTTCTTCCGGGCACACAACGAAATTGTTACACCTGGCCCAATGTTAATACACCCCCTCCAGTTCTGGCTATAGTCCCCGCCCACCCTTAAGCAGTGGTGGGAAAAACTGACTGACATAGTTAAGATTTTATTTTTATTTTGTTTTATTTTCAGTGTTTCCGTCTCTGGTCCCTGGATTGCCTCCTATGGATGCTTGGCAGCATATATTTCTTTGTGTCAGCCAAAAATTATGGGGGTCACTCCCAACTGGACAGCTGGCTCAACCTCCATCTTAGGGTCGACTTCTTCATGACGCTGATGTTTGGGCTTATCTGGTACGCTTATCCCGAATTCGTTATGAAAATGCATGTAAGTAAATATGGAATTCGCTATTATCAGAGCGGACTTTCAACAGGGCAGGGAATCGGTGTCCTAGTTTCAGATGAACACAGAGACTGAAAATGACTGGCTCATTTATGTAGCAGCAACGGCAATATGACCTCATCGTAAAAGGTATTTTTATTTTCAGTCACCGAGTTAATGTAAAAATACCGCTTCAATTCCATGCCCTGTTGATGATATTGTCCCTGTAACCCCTATCTATTTTGTTTGAATTTTGATTTTTTTTTTATGTAAAGAAATCTTTCATGGTCGGTTAACCGGTTCACCAAAAAGTCGGCATGTTGAAGGCCACACAAAGTAGATCGTTGGCAAATCGCACAATATGTATAAATTTTCAATGAAAAAGCATCAATAAACTTGCCGCAGTGATTGTTTAATAACCAGTGCGGCCCAAAAAAAAAAGAAAATCTAGAACGACCAAAGGGGCGGCATATTCTTCCAAAATTGGTCGTCATGTTTTTTAAAATATTGGTATGTCGGTTAGCCAGTTTTAGCCAATTTATATAAACGGTTTGTGCAGTTTCACTCCCCAACACTATCACTAATCAGACATTTCTTGTTATTATTTTACAGTCTACTGGGGTGAATCCTACAACCGTCCATACGCTGATGGGGCAGATGATTGGCTCTATAATGATTGGCTCGGCGATCCTTAGCGCAGTCGCTCCCGGGTTTATGTTCAATGAAGACAAGAGAAACGTTCTGCTCTGCAGAATTGTGGTGAGTGGGTTCTTAAAAAGCTGTCGGCAAGAGCCGCTGTACTAAACCTCAAAGTATGTACGACTGTTTGGTTTAAAACAAATGTTTCCATGCAGAAAAAAAAAAAATCAGTAAAATAAGGATTCAAACACAAAAAAAAAATCACATCTACTTTCTACTTAAATCAATCTCTGTGCCTTGAATAGGAAGTTACAATAATTAGTGACAATAAATGGTACATTTACCTACATAACAAGGGACACCTGTCACAAAGCTTGCCCCCAACCTGGTGGAATGACCCAAGAATGTGCACTCATAATAAGGATAATGAATGGTACATCTACCTACGTAACAAGGACACCATGTCACAAAGCTTGCCCCAACCTGGTGGAATGACCCAAGAATGTGCACTCATAATAAGGATAATGAATGGTACATCTACCTACGTAACAAGGACACCATGTCACAAAGCTTGCCCCAACCTGGTGGAATGACCCAAGAATGTGCACTCATAATAAGGATAATGAATGGTACATCTACCTACGTAACAAGGACACCATGTCACAAAGGTGGAATGACCCAAAAATGTGCACTCATAATAAGATAACTAGAGCTCAAGTGTTTGTTAGAACAAACACACGGTGTTCGTGTCAACTTCCGGTTCAATCAAATTATCATCGATGATGTCAGTCATATTTTGCAAAGGTGTATCATCTTTTATTATAACAATATCAATTTCATATTCAAAAGTCTAATCAATTCTGCATTAGAATGTGTTGAATTTGAACTTCCTGTTTAGACCGGAAGTAAAGGTCAGATCAGGTGATTTAAAAGTCATATATATGACACAATAAAACTTCCTTATGATCATGAAAAATAACGTACCTGCTTTGGTTCAATATCTGAGATTGGAAAATAATCCCTTTTTAAAGATGCCGCTAGAGGGCGCTCTTAACTTTGATGATGTCATCAAACATTTTTTTAAAAGATAAGATGTCACTAATCACTTTATTCACAGAAGTCATATTCAAATTTCCTATGGTTTTTGAGATAGAAATTTTTTATTTTTCTAAACCTGCCGCCAGAGGGCGCTGTGACAGGTGATGACATCAGTCAAATTTTTGAAAATATCACATGTGAATAGTAATTTCGTTCATGGAAGGCATGCCCAAATACCATATCATGATGCTGCAGACCCTATAAAAGTGCTTCAGAATATTTTTCCAGTTAAACTTCCGGTTTCGACTGGAAGGAGAGGTCAGATTGGGGTCATGTTTGTATACGAAATGTCACATAATTCAAGATCTGTAAGATGATGCAAAGATTGTGTAAATATCTTTTGTGGATCATGAGATATGATTTTTGGAAATATTAAAATTTTATTTTAATGTATTTCGATATCTGATGATGTCACCATGACATCACAACTTTACCTGAAACTATATGTCATAACTTTATTGACAACTACATGTTATGGTCTAAATATGTGTGTCAAGTTTGAAGGCTCTGTGAACTTTGGAACTATGTTTTTTTTTTTTTTTGGATTAATCTCATCGAGGAGAAGAAAAAAAAACCTAACAATTTCAAAGAGGTGTTCGCGCTGTCACACGAACACCTAATGAATGGTACATCTACCTACGTATTACGTCATGGTGACATCATCAGATATCGAAATACACTAAAATCAAATTTTAATATTTCAAAAAATTATATCTCATGAACCACAATTACTAAGCTTTGTGACATGGTATCCTTGTTAAACAAGGACACCAAAGCTTGCCCCAACCTGGTGGAATGACCCAAGAATGTGCACACATAATAAGGATAACTAGATATAAGTTTTTGTCATAACAAAAACAAGGTGTTCGGTTGAAGTTAAAATGGTTACGTCATAAATTCGAAGTGTTGGAGAAGTCAAATGTTAACGTCTGTTGAAGTTCTCGCGAGAAGTTTATTTGAATACAATACAATACTGAATTTAGAAATTATTTTAATATTAAACTTTGACTTCCGGTTTGGACAGGAAGTAAGGTCAAATTGGGGTCACCTTTGTGTAAATACTTTGACAATTAACAATATGTACAATGGTACAAAATGTCAATTTACCTCCTGTGGTTGTTGAGATATGATTTTTTAAATATTAAACTTTCACTCCGGTTTGGACAGGAAGTATAGGTCCAAATTGGGGTATAAATATTTTTAACAATTAACGATCTGTATAATGGTACCAAATTTGTGAATTTACCTCTTGTGGTTGTTGAGATATGATTTTTTGAAAATATTAAACTTTGACTTCCGGTTTGGACAGGAAGTAAGGTCAAATTGGGGTCACCTTTTTGTAAATATTTTTTGACAATTAACGATCTGTGCAATGGTACAAAAATTGTGAATTTACCTCTTGTGGTTGTGGAGATATGATTTTTTTAAATATTAAACTTTGACTTCCGGTTTGGACAGGAAGTAAGGTCAAATTGGGATCACCTTTGTGTAAATATTTTTCGACAATTAACAATCTATACAATGATACAAAAAATGTCAATTTACCTCTTGTGGTTGTGGAGATATGATTTTGTTAAACATTAAACTTTGACTTCCGGTTTGGACAGGAAGTAAGGTCAAATTGGGGTCACCTTTGTGTAAATATTTTTCGACAATTAACAATCTGTATAATGGTACAAACATTTTGAATTTACCTCTTGTGGTTGTTGAGATATTATTTTTTGTAAATATTAAACTTTGACTTCCGGTTTGGACAGGAAGTAAGGTCAAATTGGGGTCACCTTTTTGTAAATATTTTTTGACAATTAACGATCTGTACAATGGTACAAAATTGTGAATTTACCTCTTGTGGTTGTTGAGGATATGATTTTTTAAATGTTAAACTTTGACTTCGGTTTGGACAGGAAGTAAAGGTCAAATTGGGGTCATGTTTTGTAAAATTAACAATCTATACAATAGTGCAAAATGTCCATTTACCTGTTGTGGTTGTTGAGATATGATTTTTTATATTAAACTTTGACTTCGGTTTGGACAGGAAGTAAGGTCAAATCGGTCTGTACAATGGTACAAAATTGTGAATTTACCTCTTGTGGTTGTTGAGATGGGTTTTTTAAATATTAAACTTTGACTTCCGGTTTGGATAGGAAGTAAGGCCAAATTGGGGTCATCTTTTGTAAATATCTTTTGACAATTAGCGATCTGTACAATGGTACAAAAATTGTGAATGCAGTAAATCACTAGTTAATGTTAATTTGTGCACAAACTGAAGATTTTTGGAGCCACAAAATTACAAAATATGGCATAAAATTTCTTCTGAAAAAATTGCCATAACCTTAACAACTGAATTTTCCTATCCTTATTTATATTCTAAATACATTTTGGTGACATCTGTTCATATTTTTGTTAGAAAACTGGAGTTGTTTATTGTCCAAAGTATGTTCACGTAGCCCCTACGTAGGCCTAACTAACGCAGTAACGTTAAGTTAAACAGGCAAATACAATGCAACGACGAACCTGTAGTCCCTCTAAAGAAATGGCCTTCTTCTATAAAAACACGAAGATAAATACAGGAAATCCTCTTAAAAATTAAATTCAAGATACCTACCCTTTATGACTGTATCTGTGTTGGCGATCCATTTGTACACGAAATACAGTAACACACTGTAACAAACAGTGCGCTTGATTCGATTGTACATGGAGCTCCATTGTAACCAAAGATCGTTGGCAATCCATTTTCACACCTAATTCCAAGACCCTAACACTAACAGCGTCGATTGTACATGGAGCTCCATTGTAACTAAAGATCGTGCAGCGCGGCGTATACATGTAGCTGCTTGATTCATGCAACGTAAGTGAAACGTTTTAGCTAATATCTTTTGATTTATCGAAATTCGATATCTGATGACCTAATAATGACGTAACAAATTATGTTTCATCTACGTGTTATGTTCTAAGTATATGCCAAGTTTCAAGTTCATATGAAGTTTGCAAGTATGTGTTTTTTTGTAGACAATCGATCCGGAAAAGAAGAAGAAGAAGAAGAAGAAGAAGAAAAAGAAAAAAAAAAAAAAAAAACCGAACAATAACAATAGGTGTTTCGGGTGCATACCCGAACACCTAAAAAACCGAACAATAACAATAGGTGTTTCGGGTGCATACCCGAACACCTAATGAATGGTACATCTACCTATGTAACAAGGGACACCGTGTCACAAAGCTTGCCCCAACCTGGTGGAATGAGCCAAATGTATCATTATTTTCCTGTATCTTGGTTCCAACTCTTGATCATTTACCTTTATAACCACTCTGCAGACCATCATCCTCATACTGGTGACCGCTTTGTCTTCGCTTGACCATTCCACGATAGACAAGAACGTCATGGTGAGTCACTTAGTGGGCGTGATCTGGATCATCAATGCTGCATTGGGCTACTTTGCTCCCCACGAGACCGATTGGTACCGATGGAGTAGAAACAAATCTGCAGCTGAGAAGGAGTAGTTTGAGAAGAAGCGGGGGTGTTAGTTACAGACCATGTCTGATTTGGTGGGATTGGGCACTGAAAAGCGATAGGTTGCAATAGAGGGCCATCTTTATGAGTAACGTTGATTCGGCTTTCAGATGCATCTAAGCTTGGGCGATAACACAATAATATCAAATATTGCGGTACCTTTTTTTGTGTGCGATTATGACATCGAGAACCTTTTCAAGTTATCCAGATATCGGCAAATCGTGATTTAAAAAATATATCACGATTAAATAAATCACGATTGTGAGTCGATTC
Source organism: Zoroaster sp. YZ-2022 (assembly GCA_029582265.1). NCBI lineage: Eukaryota > Metazoa > Echinodermata > Asteroidea > Forcipulatida > Zoroasteridae > Zoroaster > Zoroaster sp. YZ-2022. The sequence goes on along the minus strand of CM055835.1, from coordinate 20,511,464 downwards.
AGAAATTCCATGGAAACAAAATAAGCCTAGTCTTTTCAAGCTTTCAGAAGTGAAAAATAAGTGGTTAGCCGACTGTCGGATCACGAAGGAGCGGCTATCATTCTCGTAATCCACTGCCACTCAAAGAAATCTATTCAGACGGATTAAGTGTTGGGAATCGAATGCATAATATTAATCAGCAATACCTTTGGGTGTCTTTTGGACGCCCTGTTTACTAAGTGGACACCCTGTTTTATTTGTAAAACACATGCAAAAGTATTGGAAGTTAAACATTTGGACACCCAGTTTTTTCAAAGCATAAACAATTTGGACGCCCTTTCTCCAAACCCTGGCTTATATACTGATTGAATGCATACCTGTGGTCGTTCGGCTCTGAAGCAATCATGCAGGAATGGAAAAAAAAAATAATAATCGCGATACTATCGAAAATCACGATATATGTTTGGCAATATATCGTGGATGGAAAAAAAAATCAATATCGCCCCAAGCTTAAGATGCGTAAATTTTTATTATTTTGTCTACGCAGAAACTTGCTTCATAGACCAATGATGCAAGCAGTTTGATTAAATGATGTTTTTTAAATTTTTTAATTTAAGTTTTCATTTCACTGTCGAACAAGAGAGTCCTGTGTTTATTGGTTTGGAGACCGCACATTCAGTGGTCTTGACCAAGCAGTAAAGCATCCCTGCGAAATTTCATACACTTCTCACATTGCTTTTCGTTTTGAATTTTAATGAAAATAGCGGACCTCATTTGTCACTTATATCATTCACATTTGTCAGGAACTTAACTTCAGTACTTGGTACCGACAGGTTCTGGTAAACAAGCAGCTCGTTTATCAAGTATATAAATTAGAAGGGATTAAAATCAATTAACCCTAACCACCCCAAATCCTGCAAAATCCTCCAAGGGGCACTTTTTGGTAAAAGGTCAGCACTGTTGGAAACTGGTACTTTCACCTCTTCAAATGGGGCAAAATATACTACCTGGCAAGAAGTACAGGCCATAAGTGCTGAATATGAAAGATAAACGAAAATGCATGGTGCATTTTGAAGATAAGGGCATGTTTCCAAAAGTTCACTGATGGATTTTGGAGGATTCAGGAAGGTTCCTAGCTAGAATACCTAGGGGGTTAGGGTTAAAGAAGGTTCCCAGCCAGAATACCTAGGGGGTTAGGGTTAAAGAAGGTTCCCTGCCAGAATACCTAGGGGGTTAGGGTTAAAGATGGTTCCTAGCCAGAATACCTAGAGGGTTAGGGTTAAAGAAGGTTCCTAGCCAGAATACCAAGGGGGTTAGGGTTAAAGAAGGTTCCTAGCCAGAATACCAAGGGGGTTAGGGTTAAAGAAGGTTCCTTGCCAAAATATCAAGGGGGTTAGGGTTAAAGAAGGTTCCTAGCCTGAATACCTAGGGGGTTAGGGTTAAAGAAGGTTCCTAGCCAGAACACCTAGGGGGTTAGGGTTAAAGAAGGTTCCTAGCCAGAACACCTAGGGGGTTAGGGTTAAAGAAGGTTCCTAGCCAGAATACCAAGGGGGTTAGGGTTAAAGAAGGTTCCTTGCCAGAATACCAAGGGGGTTAGGGTTAAAGAAGGTTCCTAGCCAGAATACCTAGGGGGATAGGGTTAATAGCAGACAAATCTTTAAATGCTAGAGAGCAATGTACATGATGGAGATCACTATGGAGTGGCAGACCACATCATGGGTACCACCCTATTTTTTGGTCATGGCCTCGATCATTCTGGTTCTCATAGCTTTGTGTGTATGAAAAACAAGATGTGTGATGAAGGTATATTTGTGTTTTTATGTCACATGGCTTTTTGTTATTTGTCCCTCGGACTTAGTGGCTCTTAAAAAAAAACAATTTGTAAATATTGTTTTCTTTTTAAAGATTCCTGAAGTTTACACAAATTTATATTTGTGTAAATGCAAAGAAAGGTTTGTTATACACATTTCTTGATATATTTTTAATCGCTTCAACAGCTTTTGTTCAAATTGCTTTTAAATATAGAACTTTAGACATTTCAAGTAAAAATAATTTAGCATATGTTTCTAACATTTCCACTTCTGACAAACACCATATATCCGTATTATCAGATGTACTTCATTTATATACTAATCATGCATTGTCGCTAGGCCTGTAAGGGGATGGTTCATTTTCGAATGCAAATATTCAGCAAATATTCACTGTGATAGTCGCGCAAATTAAACTTATGTGAATCATTAACAGGAATCTTACAATTTGCTTTCTAAGACCCACCCAAAATAGTCTCCGGTTTCTGGTCTCTGCTTGCTTCGCCTCTGACTCGTGCGCCGGCATTTTTAATTTTCTTTTTTTTTTGCAGCCAAAAATTGCTGGATCGATTGGAATTCTGCCGTGCTGTGACTTTTTCTCACAGGGGAATGAATGTTTTTCTAGATTTGTGAGGCCTCTCTAAGCCACCATACTTTGCATATGAGAAATTTGGTCCCCGCGTATACATGTATCACTTGTATCCCTGTTGGCGAACACAAAAAAAAGGTGCGTCACTGCACCAATTTTGAAGCCGACCGATGGCCAGAAACCGTACACTTTTTTGGGCCTAAAAGGCTGGTTTATATTTCGCAAATTCGAAGCATACTGTGAAGTGCAATCATGAGATTCACGCGAGCGATTCCCAAGAGTTGAACGCCTTCTCCTGAAGACAATCAGGAGTATACTGATCAAAAAGTTCAGTTGTCAAACCACTGGTTCTTCTCAGAAACCAACTCACTTTAAACTATTATTAGAACCACTATAAATAATTACATGGTGCTACCACAAACTTCCTCTCACATTTCAGCTTGTGTGAATCGTTCGCGGGAAATTTATGACGTCCAAAATCTATCACGTTCACATTTGTATGAACCAGGCTGAAAGAATGAACCCGCCTATTAAAGAAGAACTTTGCATAATTATTTAATTAATTTTTTTTATAAAAACTACATTTTTCACATCCGGTTACCTGGAATGTTTTAACAAAATTATCAGTAATTTTGAGTATGTTTTTTATGAAGGTGGTGAATATTTTGATATGTATAATTATGTAGATTAGTTTGTGGGAAACTAATACAATGGACATTTTGTGTAATATGTTCAAAGCAGTTTTAAATAGGCAAGCAATTTTAGTGTGTTTTAATCATTAGAACTACGACTAGATTACAAATGTTACTACAGTGAATGATATCAGAAGTCTATTGCATACACAGAGTGTGCCAGTCATTAAATAACTCAGTCAACTGCATTGTACTCCCAAGAACAAAGGATTTGTGCCATTCGCGATGTTGTCTTCCACAGACTGAAGCGCAAGGTCTCAAAATGAAGCAGTGCAGTCTGAGCACAGTATCAGCCAGAGGGGTGTCTGGGTGTCTTTTGGACACCCTGTTTCATCCGTCATTTACTTGTCAAAGTATTGTAAGTGAACAAATTGGACACCCCTGTTTTGAAATTTCCAGCAAATTTGGACACCCTATTTCCAAATCCTGGCCAACACCTTGAGTCTGGGGGTTGACTTGTCGCATGCTCAAGATGTATTCAACAACATCTGTAAATGATGCAAATGTGCATGTATTTCTGTGACTGTTGTTGCCAAATCGCATCTAAATCTGCGTTCCGTTTTGTTCTGGAACTACATGCAGTAAGTGATGTCGAGTGCTTGTCCCACGATACTCTCAAGCTCGTTGTGCATGCCCGCATGTGGAATACTACGCCGTGGACTGGGTTAAAAGCAGGCTGGTACAACTTCATGTAGGTAATAGACTTCTGATGGTATATTATGATATGCATAATATACCATCAGACGTTAATAGTATAGATTGTAGTGTACAATGATTACTCGAGCTTTGATTACCAAGAACTTCACTAACATTTCCTTGCCATAACATGTTTTTTATTAGCTGTACATAATGCAGACAACATTTGTAACATTGCCTTTTTGTTTTTAAAGAAGTTTTATTTTTGACATTTGTTTTTAAGAATTACTGTATGTGGCATGCATATTGAGTTGATGCTCCCTTATATATGTTAGTCTTCAGTAATATTAAGTTAGCGTGAGATGTTATGACAGCTAGCAACTTAGGGAGGAGGGCCAAAGTCATTGAACAGCCAAGCCTTTGAGAAGCCGGGCCAGATGTTATGACAGCGAGAAGCCAGGCCTGGGGGGGGGGGGGGGCCAGGCCAGGCCAGGCCAGGCCAGGCCAGGCCTCTTAATGTCTATTGCGAGTCCTAATCCTGTAACAATACAGTACCTGCCAATCAACCTAACCTGGGCTTCTGGAGGGCCTAGCCCAGGCAAGTAGAGCTCATTATAATGGCTGCATTTGTAAACAAAAGACAGCTGAGGCTTCAGTCAAGTCTGTATTAACAATAACAGCTATTTGAGATCTATTCATTAGTAAATGGTCTTTTGTGCTCAGCTAGGGGATTATATAGGCACATAGTTCTGGGTGAAGCAGGGGGGCCTGGCCAGGCTTCTCAAAGGCTTGGCTGCGCCATGACTTTGGCCCTCCTCCCTCATCTCTTTCTTTCTCAACGATGCCTTGAGCACTATTCTTCTGTAAACAGCTTGCCCGTCATTGATGTGTTCCAAAAATTTAATAGCTTTTGTTAAATAATGGGCCCGTGTTATGCTGAAGATTCTGCAAAGGTTTCATTTTATTTCAAAACTGCAACTTAATATTTTTGTGCCAATTTTTGCAATAGCTGTAGTATTTTTCTTTTATATACATGTAATCATATGCAACTATTTTGGAAGAACATTTTTTTTAAGAGAGGATGGCTGTTTTATTTTTGACGCATTGTCAAATGATCATGTGGTTTTGATTCAAATGGTAATGTATTGTTCTGGTTAAACAGACAATAGCCTTTGTTTTCTCTGTGTCATTCTGTGTCTTTGTTATCATATGATCAAATAACTTTGGATAGTAAAATTGTCATTAACTTTTAAAAATAAAACTTGTATATAAAAAGTGACTGAAAAAACCTCACGTGTTTCAAGTAAAATGTTTTTCTTTTAGTGAGTTATTCATAGCAATCAGCTAGATGAGTTTCCATTTTGTGGCCATCTTGGTCATGTACCCAGAAGGCATGGTTAAGATGGACACATAATGAACTGTTGTCTCATAGGCACCAGTCCATACACTATATCCCAACCGCAACCGTGGTGCTTGTGTCCTCGAGCAAGACACTTTACCATAATTGCTTCTCTCCACCCAGGTGTAAATGGGTACCTGTGAGGGCAGAGTTGGTTATTGTGTTTGATTAGCCCATATGCGCCGAAATGGCAGCAATTGAGCTGTATACTCCCCAGGGAGCTGAGATGCTTTTCAGGAATGATTTATGTGCCTGATGAGCAGGGATAATTGTACAGCGTTGTGATACCTTGTGTAAGAGCGCTTTAAAAATGCCTCCATTATTATTGAGGCCCGACAATTTGGATTACCAATGACGTAAAATCATAGGCCGGAGCAGGAAATATTTTTGGTCTGAATTTTAGGGCAGTTAAATTTTTAAATATTTTGTTTACTTGCACCAGTGTCCAAAACACTCTTGTTCAAAAGCCCTTTACTAATTTCTTCCCCAAAAACTTATATTTACTAATGAAACCCATACACATGCAGTGGCGTAAATCCTTGTCGAAAAATGTGAAGGGGGGGGGGTGATTTTGAAATTTGTTTGCATAATGTACAATGAAGTACCCCCACACCACAAAAAACATCACTTTATGTAACATTTCTCCTTTTTTTGTCTTCTTTTTTTTACCAAAAATAAAATCGGCATGCCCATGGCGGCAAACAACCAATCAGAATCCCACGGCTATCACAAAGATGACACCCAAATAGACAAAGAAACAGACAATAAATATTTAAACAAACCAAATTCTCCTTTTTTTGCACAAATTATTTTTTTTACTGCATTCTGGGGGGGGGGTTGATCTTATGGACCATCTCCCAGGCTTAAAAGTGGGGGTTATATCCCCCACCCCAGATTTATGCCTGTGTACAAATGTGGGTGACTCCTGTGGGTGACCCCCGTGGGTGACCCCCATGTCTCCCTCTCCCCAATTAATTTGCTTATACTCACCTCTGATCTTGCAAGAGCATGTACTTTTGAGAAAACACGGTCATCTAGATGTTTCTTGAGAGTCTACATTTCCACAATTTATATAAGAAAAGAATTAGAAAATGTCATGACGAACAATGATGAATTATGTTGAAGCTTTTACACAAATGAGATACCAGGGCTGTAGCGGGTGACGTCATGGGCGGATCCAGAACATTTTTTAGGGGGGGGGCTGAGAATCAAAAACAATTTTTTTTCAGTACTACAAAAATTACAATGAAATAATCAAAGGGAGAGAAAAACAAAGCACACTGTGGGAATGGGAGTGCGTTCTCCCCTCCCCTCTCTCTCACTTTCTCTCCTTTTTTTTTTTTTTTTTTAACGATTTTAGGGGGATACAGCCCCCCCCTTAGCCCCCCCCCCTTGGATCAGCCAATGGGTGTGGGGGACACCCCCCCCAAATAATTTTTCTCAGTCGGCATTTGAAGTCTCAGTCGGCAAATGAAGCAGTCACCAACCCCCCCCCCCCCCCCCCCATTTTTGGCGAAAAACAAAGTATATTTGTCTGGTCATATTAGTAATAATAATAATAATAATGTGTGTACTTATATAGCGCACGTATCCACCAACTGAGTGGTGCTCAAGGCGCATTATATTATTACCCCTGCTCATAAGGCTCATAAATCATTCCTGAAACCATCTCAGCTCCCTGGGGAGTATACAGCTCAATTGCTGCCATTACAGCGCATATAGGGCTAATCAACCAACTCTGCCCTCACAGGTACCCATTTAACCCCTGGGTGGAGAGAAGCAATTATGGTTAAGTGTCTTGCTCAAGGACACAAGTGTCACGGCCGGGATTCGAACCCACATTCTGCTGCTAACACCAGAACTTGAGTCCGGTAAGCTAGACCGCTCGGCTACGGTGTTTTGTGTCGGTAAATTTACCCATTAAAATCGTTTGCCACTGATGTCAGTTGGCAAATTGACTTTCACCCCCCCCCCCCCAAAAGAAAATGCCTTCGCTATGCCCCTGTGAGATATTTTCCAATTTAACCCCTTCCCCATTATTCTAACTCATCCTAGTGGCAAACTGATCAAAGTGTTTGACTTCATATAAACCTTAACAAACAAAAATGTTATTGAAATAAAAAGAACTTAAAATAAACAGTTATAGACATCTCACAGACTTTTCCATTTATTCCAATATGGTAAATGAAAAAAAAAAGGAATTTTAAACTTATGTTAATGACACAAACTCAACAGTAAAGAAATGCAACAACAGAACACACTTCACCTAATGGACTTTCAAATTGCTCGGTTTTTCTGTTTGTTACTGTCATTTGTTTGGACTATCATTGATTGGGATTATTTTTGTTTTTTTAATCAAAAGTGTATTTTATTTAAAGTATAATTTTTAATCAAAAGTGTATTAAAATAATTTTGAGCTTTTTCTCAAAGGGAAATTGTTGTAAAGATATTGTTACTACGCAAATTAATGAACGTACACCAGTGACATTGACATGACACAGTGGTGTAAATTTGGGGGGAGGGGATGTGCCCCTTCAACCAAGGCCTGTTCCCCAAGGGACCCCTTCCCACTCAGCATTTGGATCCCCAAGAAAAATATAAGGCTCCCCCCCAATGAACCAACCCTAGTAAACCGCTGCAGACATAATTTTAAAAAATGGGGTAAAAACAAAAAATAAAGCAACAAATTTAAAAGCAACATTAAAATTATTAAACAATTTAAATGGTAATATTGTGTAATTTAGCATTGACTATGTCAAACTACACTGTATCTACATTGTATCTGTGCAGATTAATAAATACCACCAAACCAGAATTAAAAAACCTGATTTATTTTTCAATTGTGAACAAAATCACACAGAACTTACAACTGAAATTACAAAACGAAAGAAAAAAAAATTAAATGCTTTCTTGTATAAATACTTTTTTGTTCACAGCAAATATATAATTTATATTACAAATAATAACAGTTGTTAATCTTAAACAGCCTCTTAAGTATTTAGGACCATGATATTCCATACATAACAAGACCACATGTAACTTTAGTTACATGGTGTCACCACATTTTTACTTAACTCACCCCTCATAGGTGTTAGGCCAAAAAAAAAAAGGTCAGCGCATGGGCATTTTGAATTTTCTTCTTTTTGTTGCTATGAAACAATGTCCAATTGCAGCCAAAGTTGCTGGATCGATTGGAATTCTGCCATGCTGTGCTTTAAACAACTTTTTTCACATAGGCCTCTCTTAGCCACCATACTTTGTATAAAGGAAATTTGGTCCCTGCATATACATTGTTGGCCAAAAAAAAAAGAAAAAAAGATGGCCGAAAAAAAAGCGCATCACCGCATCGATTTTGAAGCCGACCGATGACCAGAAACCGGATACTTTTTTTTGTGGCTAATTTCTGAATCTCCACAAATAACCCTTTAAAATAAGGCTATTCAGGCAGGCAAAGCGTATAAGTTGCACCATAATTTAAAGATAAAAAATATGTGATATTTGTTATAAAATGGAATCCAAAGTTGAGTTTACAATGTAATAAGTAGGAAAACATTTAAAAACAGTACTAGACAAAGCTACATGAAATACAAGTGCAACTTTTTTTCTGTGAATCTTTAAAAATGTGAACAAATCTATCAATCTCAAATGAAATAATGCGTCTGTCATTTAATTTTAAGCATATTAAAAAAGTTTAAAAAAAAATCCAATGAGTAAATTGAAAGCGTGTATTGATAATTTTTCTTTAATATACACTGATGAAATTCTTGCGTCGGGTGACAAACAATCGATTTGGCGTGTGTATGAAGCACTGTGTACTTAGTACTTTCCAGAGTGTCTGTGGGGGGAAAAAAATCCACAGGTGACTCTGACGGGATTCAAACCCACGGCTTCCAGTGCAGACAATTTATTAAGCACTAAATCTTAAGTGTTCTTAAGTAATTGATTTAATTTCTGCCCTACACCGACGTGTGTATAGCACTGTATACTCAGTGCTTTCCCGAGTGTCTGTGGAAAAACTTCACAGGCGACTCGGGTGGGATTCGAACCCACGACCTCCTGCTTACTAGTGCAGACGTTTTAACCTCTCGACCACTGAGCTCGCCCGATGACGATTGGCTGGCTAGAATCCTATATAGCAGCGGGATGAATTTCTTGCGTCGGGTGTTAAACAATTGATTCAATTTTTGCCTTGTTCTTAAGTAATAATCCACATTTGTATCAAATTCTCTGAGAGTGTATTAGTTCATTAAATCTTTTGATAATCTACACCACATTACCTAGGGACACTAACCCATGTCATAGCATAAAGGAATGTTTATTTCTAAAGCAAAAATTAAGCACGACCATCTATTAAAGTATCTTATCAAATATCAGTTGCCAGCACCAATAGAGAAAATAATCTGGACATAAATGTAGAAAAATTACATCAATCACATAATAATTTCTAATAAAAAGAGTCAAGGCTGTGCCGGGTATCTGGGTATCCGACCGAAACTGTCAATTTAGATTGCCCAAATTGTATACCCATTCTTTGTGTTCACTTCACCTGAGTAAAGCCTGTTTAGCGATGTTGTTTAATTATCCTACTACTTCAAGGGTCAAAAATCAGTCAAAATGTTGATATACTTGCCAAGGTATATCTAGTGCACTTAACAGTCGAACACTGTCAAACCTTACGTGTAGTAAGTACATTTACAGGTCAAAATGAGTCAACCATTTTTGACATGAGTTAAAATGAGTGGACTGTTTTTGACTGGTAAAAGCATCGTCTGGTATTGTTCAGGGTGGTCAAAATGACAGTAAAAACCAGTCAAAAATGCCCCTGTGTGCACATTTGGGTCAACAGTCAAAAACAGGCAGTTGACTGATTGTGACCTCTATAGCTACTTGCCACTAAAGTGCAGCTACAGTAGGAGGGTTAATAGTTATAATAGTTTTACAATGCATTAATTCCATGTGCTTTTATTTCTTTTTTGTATTGTATTTGTTATTGTACCTATATGTAGTAATTTGTACTGTATGCTGGGCCCTAATGGGAACCAGTTTTAAACTGTTTGGGCATAATAATAATAATAATAATAATAATGTGTGGACTTATATAGCGCTCGTATCCACCAACTGAGTGGTGCTCACGGCGCATTATATTATTACCCCTGCTCATAAGGCTCATAAATCATTCCTGAAACCATCTCAGCTCCCTGGGGAGTATACAGTTCAATTGCTGCCATTTCTAGCGCATATAGAGCAAACCAACTCTGCCTTCACAGGTACCCATTTAACCCCTGGGTGGAGAGAAGCAATTATGGTTAAGTGTCTTGCTCAAGGACACAAGTGTCACGGCCGGGATTCGAACCCACATTCTGCTGCTAACACCAGAACTTGAGTCCAGTAAGCTAGACCGCTCGGCCACGACACTCCACATACCCTGGGCAAAGAAATCTAACAAATAAATAAATTACCCGGTTCCATTTTTCGGTTCCAATCCGTAAACAACTTTTGGTAATTTCAACTAAACATTTAAGCACACAAATGGAAATCTCTGATTTTTTTGTATGTGTTGGGAATGGGGATGCTATGAGTCAGTTTTAATATAGAGGCAGGAAATTATTACAGTAAGTCCACATTTATTATGACTCTAATAAAACAAGAGAAACTTGTGTTCATATATTGGTTATTTTATACATTTGGGAATATTTATGTGTTTTTACAAAATTGTTGACGGGTACCCGGGTATCCGAAGATTTCCAATTTCGGGTATCCGGTTCCCGAAATAATCAAAACCGCACAGCCTTTGTATTAATAATAAAGAGAACATCCAACGAATATCTGTAACCCGCTCCATCAAAATGAGGAATGTCTCCCAGCACATGCTTCCGTGTAATGGATTTCCAAAGTTCACAAAACGTGCATGACTGCATTATTACATTATCAATTTATCACATCCTAACACAGAAATGAAATGAACCAAAAAATGAATGTTTGGCATCATCAGAAAGCCCATTAAATTCTCTTTAAGTTGATATCCATATCTCAAAATGTGAAATTTGGGGGACATTCCTCATTTCGATGAAATGGATCACATATTTATTTTCGCAAATGAATGCTAGCATTGCATTTTGCTCCAGCTAGTGATCACCATTCATATTTCCTCAACCGTTGTATTGCTCGTCATCGAACAATCCACGTAGTTGTGTTTAGTAAGCTTTAAACATAAATAGAAGAAAACCATAGCTAAACTGCTGTGCAGTGTGATTGTAACATCAATAGACAATATCTGGGGTGCACTTTCGCGACCCTAACCAGAAACATGTTTGGGCTTCAGTCATTGGTTAAGCGTTTTCACAAGTTCCGTTGTGCTGCGATGACATCATTATTCTTACCAAACGTCAACCGAAGTTTGTGATCGTTACTCTTGGTTTCAAGACGGCGGATTATAAAACGTAACAAAAGTTTTATTAATTATTTGTTCAAACATGATGGAATGATTGTTCATATACCAGTATATCTTTCAAGTTTGTTGCTAACACTCACGAGTAAGTTCTATTTTGTCAAAATTTGAATTAATGCAAAATAAATGTTATTGGCCTTACGTTTCGAACCTAGCAGGTTCTTTCTCAAAGGCAAATTTGAATTACAGCGTATATTTTGAGAAACGTTGATGACTGAACACGTCACAAACTGAAAAACAATTTTCTGGTTACGTTCCCATTTTTTGCGTAGCTATGCCGTCTTGTTTGTGGTCAAGAATACGACGTCGGAAACGAGTTTCTGTTCATGTTTGCCAAAACACACCCCTGGAGAGGTAAGGTCAGTTTTGATCATTAGCTAAACCAGCATGCATTATGCATATTTCACACTGTGATATTTTGCAAAGAGGTCTATGGCTCAGTGAAGGGGGTTGGACACTAAAAAACAATAGCACATAGACTGGCCACCAATCCTTCCTGCTGTTTAAGTATTACACTGTAAGTCGCCTCCACCAGAGTTGTCCAGATTGGTCAAGATTGCATCTAGACTTGTCTCCAGTCCTGCCAGCGTTGTACTGAGCTGCTGCATCTGTGTACGTTGGGCCGTGTACTGGGAGATCAAGGCTGTAAAAATAACGATACATTGGTGGTAAAGAGATGTTTGGGACTGATTCATTCGGCTAAAAAAAAAAAAAATAAAATAAAAAATAAAAAATAAAAAAATAAAAAATAAAACCCAGTACAAATGTGAAAGTCTAACAAAATTATGTCATCAGCCTGCTTACTGCCAATTAGCCTGAAGATCTGACATCATGCTTTGCTAGAGGTGCGTGAATTATACCAGATCCTGGCTGTGCAGCCGCCATATTTTCCCCGATGCTGTACTTTGACCTTGGTTGGTAACTAGCGTGCGCAAGCCTCGAAATGTGACGTCAGATCTTCAGCACAACGCGTTAACATAGCCAATGAAATCCTTTGAGTGGTACGCCTGGAGCCTGTCTATATCCTTGATAGGATATAGACAGGGGACCAGTCTAACTGCCAATGAGTTGTAACCTCCAAGTTCTTTTCAGAACTAATTACTACTCAACTGAGAATTTCACATGGTGTCACCGCAATTAGTTTTACTAGTACAGTACCTGCCAATCAACCTAACCTGGGCTTCTGGAGGGCATGGCCAGGCCAAGTAGAGCTCATTATAAAGTCTGTATTAACAATAAGAGCTATTTGAGATCTATTCATTAGTAAAGGGTCTTTTGTGCTCAGCTAGGTGATTATATAGGCCTCTAGGTCTGGGCAAAGCCTGGGCCTGGCCTGGCTTCTCAAAGGCTTGCCTGTACAATGACTTCGGCCCTCCTCCCTTAACCCTAACTCCCTAGGCCCATTTGCTTACACATAACCTGAATCCTTCCTAACTCCCTAGGCCCATTTGCTTACACATAACCTGAGTCCTTCCTAACTCCCTAGGCCCATTTGCTTACACATAACCTGAATCCTTCCTAACTCCCTAGGCCCATTTGCTTACACATAACCTGAATCCTTCCTAACTCCCTAGGCCCACTTGCTTACACATAACCTGAATCCTTCCTAACTCCCTAGGCCCATTTGCTTACACATAACCTGAATCCTTCCTAACTCCCTAGGCCCACTTGCTTACACATAACCTGAATCCTTCCTAACTTCCTAGGCCCACTTGCTTACACATAACCTGAATCCTTCCTAACTCCCTAGGCCCATTTGCTTACACAAAACCTGACTCCTTCCTAACTCCCTAGGCCCATTTGCTTACACAAAACCTGAATCCTTCCTAACTCCCTAGGCCCATTTGCTTACACAAAACCTGACTCCTTCCTAACTCCCTAGGCCCATTTGCTTACACATAACCTGAATCCTTCCTAACTCCCTAGGCCCATTTGCTTACACATAACCTGAATCCTTCCTAACTCCCTAGGCCCATTTGCTTACACAAAACCTGACTCCTTCCTAACTCCCTAGGCCCATTTGCTTACACATAACCTGAATCCTTCCTAACTCCCTAGGCCCATTTGCTTACACATAACCTGAATCCTTCCTAACTCCCTAGGCCCACTTGCTTACACATAACCTGAATCCTTCCTAACTCCCTAGGCCCATTTGCTTACACATAACCTGAATCCTTCCTAACTCCCTAGGCCCACTTGCTTACACATAACCTGAATCCTTCCTAACTTCCTAGGCCCACTTGCTTACACATAACCTGAATCCTTCCTAACTCCCTAGGCCCATTTGCTTACACATAACCTGAATCCTTCCTAACTCCCTAGGCCCACTTGCTTACACATAACCTGAATCCTTCCTAACTCCCTAGGCCCATTTGCTTACACATAACCTGAATCCTTCCTAACTCCCTAGGCCCACTTGCTTACACATAACCTGAATCCTTCCTAACTCCCTAGGCCCATTTGCTTACACATAACCTGAATCCTTCCTAACTCCCTAGGCCCATTTGCTTACACATAACCTGAATCCTTCCTAACTCCCTAGGCCCATTTGCTTACACATAACCTGAATCCTTCCTAACTCCCTAGGCCATTTGCTTACACATAACCTGAATCCTTCCTAACTCCCTAGGCCCATTTGCTTACACATAACCTGAATCCTTCCTAACTCCCTAGGCCCATTTGCTTACACATAACCTGAATCCTCCCTAACTCCCTAGGCCCATTTGCTTACACATAACCTGAATCCTTCCTAACTCCCTAGGCCCATTTACTTACACATAACCTGAATCCTTCCTAACTCCCTAGGCCCATTTGCTTACACATAACCTGAATCCTTCCTAACTCCCTAGGCCCATTTGCTTACACATAACCTGAATCCTTCCTAACTCCCTAGGCCCATTTGCTTACACATAACCTGAATCCTCCCTAACTCCCTAGGCCCATTTGCTTACACATAACCTGAATCCTCCCTAACTCCCTAGGCCCATTTGCTTACACATAACCTGAATCCTTCCTAACTCCCTAGGCCCATTTGCTTACACATAACCTGAATCCTTCCTAACTCCCTAGGCCCATTTGCTTACACATAACCTGAATCCTTCCTAACTCCCTAGGCCCATTTGCTTACACATAACCTGAATCCTTCCTAACTCCCTAGGCCCATTTGCTTACACATAACCTGAATCCTTCCTAACTCCCTAGGCCCATTTGCTTACACATAACCTGAATCCTTCCTAACTCCCTAGGCCCATTTGCTTACACATAACCTGAATCCTTCCTAACTCCCTCGGCCCATTTGCTTACACATAACCTGAATCCTCCTAACTCCCTAGGCCCATTTGCTTACACATAACCTGAATCCTCCAAAATCCTTCAGTAGTAAAGCAAGCACATGACATGTATGCACACATGTGTTTCTAATCTGTGATACATGTACATGGCTAGGGACCCTCCCTGCATGCATGGAGCAATAAACAGTGTCCACTGACCCAAGCACTGACCTTGCAATCACTACAACAAACATGGATGTACATGTACCATGGAAAGGCAAGTATGCCTAATAACCTCAATCCTTCAAAATCCTTCACTTTAGCAAAGAGCATGTAGCATGTAACCTCAATCCTTCAAAATCCTTCACTTTAGCAAAGAGGATTTTGGAGGATTTTGGAGGGTTTGGGTCAATTAGTTAATTTTAGTTATTCCGCTTATGTAACACTGACACTTGATGCCATTCAACCACTGGAACATGTCTCTCTGTTTGCTTGTTTGTCTATTCATTATCTGTAACAGGTGTGCGATTTTACAAAAGTAAAAAAAATCCTGAAAAATGTGAAGCGGGGCCTGGGTCTCGCTTTGGTCTGGAGGACAAATCCCCCTGAACCTCCTGGATGTTTAATTTTGGAGAACTTACAAACTCTCCACATCCCTACAAACAAGAAACTAGAGGTTTGGACACAATACAGGCTACTTCTTTCTTTCCTTGGTGGCTACTTCTCTTCTTTCAAGAAAATTTTGAGGCAAAGGGAGATTTGTAAAAAAAAAAATCCTGAAATCAGGAAAAATCCTGAGAAATCACAGACTTGCTGTTATATGACTCGCCCTCCTACAAAGCTTCTGATTTTCTGGTTGTGTCCCCATTTCCACTGACTTATACAATCCGACTTTGACTGTAATTATTGTTACTGACTTTGTTTGACTGTATTCTCCTTAGAATTGTGAAATGGAAAGAAGTGTTTTGAAATGAAATGAAATGAAACTTCTACAGGATGGTTGTTTAACCCTAACCCCTCTAGGTATTCCTGGCTGGGAACCTTCCTGAACCCTAACCCCCTATAGGTATTCAGGCTAGGAAACCTTCTTTAACCCTAACTCCCCTAGGTATTCTGGCTAGGAACCTTCCTGAATCCTCCAAATTCCATCAGTGGGAAACATGCCCTTATCTTTAAAATGCACCATGCATTTTCGTTGATCTTTCATATTTAGCACTTATGGCCTGTACTTCTTGCCAGGTAGTAATTTTGTCCCATTTGAAGAGGTGCAAGTACTGTGCCAACAGTGCTGAATTTTCCCCCAAAAAAAGTGCCCCTAATTTTTGCAGGATTTGGGGTGGTTAGGGTTAATGTAGATCTTTGTGCAAAGGGATTATGCATACTTGCAGAAGCAGTTTTGTCAACATTACCAATACTGTTCCTTTCCTTCAGTACTTTGTACTAATGATTGTGGAGAGAGAGAGAGAGAGAGAAGATGATTATACACAGGGTGGATACGAGCCAAGATGCCTGGACTCACCGTCCAAATCTGCAATCTGCTGAACCGAGATAACATCTTGTAGTAGCCGATTGGCATTATCAGACGATGCCTGGATGCTACTCACGTCAGAGGACGACTGCGTCTTGCCTGCAGCTATCAGGGTATCTAGATTCTGCGCGTCCTGGAAACTGGTGTCGTAGACCTGAAAATGAAAAAAAGAAAATTCTTAATTAATTGAAGCCACTATACACTATTGGTATATTTCTCCAAAAACACGTTAAAAGATTGCAAAGTTTACATCAAACTCACTTGGTGTAAAGTTGATGGTATTCAACATCCCTTGAGATATATCTGTTAGAGGTGCTGTCAATTTAGTTTTTCACTATTAATTTCTTGTTAGGCCCCAAAAAAATTAAAAATCATCGGTCGGCTTCAAAATCGGTGCAGAGATGCGTTTTTTGTTGTTGGTAATACAATGTATATGCGGGGACCAAATGATCAAACCGATGATCAGAAACTGGAAACTTTTTGATTTGGCCTAATATAATAAATTTTCCGTGCTATGCAAGCTCTATGAAATTGATGGGTTTATAACACTCACTTGCTGAGCTGTAGCCGCCTGACCCTGGGCTAAGCCAGCCCTGTTAGCCACATCCTCTGCCTGGTTTCTCTTGGCGCTGAAGCACTGGGCTGTGCTCCTTACTCCTCCTAAGATGGTCGCGATGGCTGCTGATGTCTGCTGGCCAATGACGGTGGCCTGATCGGCTTGTGCTTGAACCTACACAAAGTTAAGAACAGAACCGTATTTTGAATTCTCAAACTAGTAACAAGCCAATATCAGTTAGGAACCCGCACAAAAAAAAATAAAATAAAACAATTCAAAACACCAACAACAGGGGTGTGATGTGACAAAAGTAAAAAATCCTGAAAAATGGGTAGCTGACCTGGGTCTCCCTTTGGTCTAGAGGACAAAGCCCCCTGAACCTCCTGGATGTTTTATTTTGGAGGATTTACAGACTCTCCACATCCCCACAAACAAGAAACTAGAGGTTTGGACACAATACAGGCTACTTCTTTCAAGAACATTTTGAGGCACAGAGAGATTTGTAAAAAAATCCTGAAATCAGGAAAAAATCCTGAGAAATCACAGGCCTGCAATAAATCAAAATCACCTATTAAATGCACTAAACAATGCAAAATGAAGTAAGAAAAAAGGAAAATTCTGAGGAATATTTGAGGTAAAATCTCCTCAGTGTAAATGGAGAAAAGTGGATTCCAAATTCCTCATTTTATTGTTAACCAGAGGCAAGGACACATCACCCTTTCAAACAGGACTTGATAACATTACACCAGAGGATTCTATTTTTATTTTATTTTTTTAAAAGCAATAATTATTTGTTGGAGTAAACAAAGACATATTTACTATAGCAAGATTTGAACCTTCGACCTCTGGGTTACTGTACCAGTAGGCAGGTCACACAAATTTTAATATTGTGCATAAATCATTTCAATTGGATCTTAACTTGAAGGGCTTGATGAAAGAAACACAAATCTGAAGAAAAAAAATTGAAATCGGACCTACCGTTCTTGAGTTATGGCAAATTAATGAGGTCAAATTTAAATAGCGGTTTTAGCCATTTTGGTCAAAAAAGAGGAAATTTGAATATTTTACATTTTTACTTTTATATTTCAACATCAATTAGCAGATTTGGTCAATCAAGTTTAAAATTTTACCAATATTTGGGCAGGGAAATTAATCCAAAAAAAAAATAATGCCACATTTCTTTTTAGTTTTGGACATAGGGCTCGTTAAATATGGTCCATTATGCTATGGTCCTATCACGGTACAAGATGGATTTCGTAAAAAATGACTAAGTCCTACTAATTAATATGCATAAATGCTCTAACTTGAGAACAGATCATCTGACAAGCCTGAAATTTGGCACAAGTATTGTTTGTACTAAAAGCTAAGTTTGGAACTCCTTGCCAGTGATCTGTTGAAAATAAAAAAATAAAGAAAACATTTTTAAAATTAAATCTTCATAAACTTTATTCGTGTTTCCCATGATAAAAGTCTATTTTTTTTTAATAAGTCAAGGTAATTGAAAAAGAAAATATCGTTTTTCCATAAGTGAAAAATTCCTTTTAAATTTTAAACAGTACATGTTGGAAATAAAGCTAATTTTATGATGAAAAATTCTGCCTTTTTTAAAATTTTATTTTAATGACAAGTATAAAAAAAAAAAATCAAAATTACAGAAGTAACACTACAGGATAGAACAGCCGACAAATCAATGACGGTGACATATACATTGCGTTTGTAGTTACAAGATATCACGTGACTCCTTACATTGCCGTTTCATTTATTGTGCATGACCCCCATGCAGTATGAAAAACAACGTACATTTTTTTTCTGATTTTTTTTCCTCGTTTAATCTTATTTTCTGTGTTGAACTAGGATATATTTTACAAGATTGCAAGTAACTGCACACTTAAAAACAAGAAACTAATATGGAAGTCGATATTCTGAGAGCAGAAGCTCGAGTTCATCGCTGCTCCATCCCGACACGTGCCCGACCGCATTACAAAAATCCAACTCGTCGTCGTGGTCAGTGGTTTCCGAAACTGATTTCGTAGCGTTCTTCATTGATTTTCTTTACAAACTAAAAAGTAAAATAAAGTTCAACTCCTCTACTTTAACATAATTATTCCGAAATTTTATATTTCGAGGTATTTTTGGGGAAAAACATTAATTCCTTATCAAATCTTCGTTTGCCATTCCGGGACGCCATTTTGAAAATTCTCGGACCATACCCATGAAAGCTTGGGCTTTTCCGAGTCTATTTTTAGATTCTGGATCGCTTACGTTGACAGGAACGCATTGGAATCTACAATTTTGCGAGCGCTATCGGGGGACCAAAATCGCCCGGTGCTGAAGTCCCTCAACGATAAACGGCGCTTCCGCGATTCACGGTCGATCGGAGGTGTTTTTCAAATGGTGTTTAGTACAAGATTTTCGGACCCAATCAACCCCAAAACACACGATGGAATGATAAAACCACACACATCACTATACTGGTATTTATTTCTTCATTTTATTGATATTTCACATCGTAACAACATGTCAAAAGTTGGCAATTTTTTCATACCGAGTGTATTTACGAGGAACGTGCACACGGCAAGCTGTGCTGTGAGTGTGTTTGACCTGCCTAGTACCAGTGCTCTACCAACCGACTCTGGCTCTATGTTGGCGGTCTCCCCGTTTTGTAAAAGAAAAAAATTGTTTAGGGGGTGTTAGCAACAGCTGTTTAGGCTGGGCTACAAAGTTTTAAATAAATTTTTCGGCAAAATCAAATTTCTGCGACCATCCCAGGATTACTGGTCTATGAGATATGTGCATGTATGTTTTGAGTTCAGTTGAGTTGAATTGAGTTGAGTTCAGTTGAGTCTGCCACACAGAAACAAAGTTTGAACGAGCAGCCATACCTGACTCGCTGTTGAGCTGATGGTGGCGATGTTGTCGTCCGTCTCCACGATACGCTGGTTGGTTTCAGTTCTCACTCTGTCGGCTTCAGTCAGCTCATACTCGATGGTCTGAACCTGTGCACCGACCGACTCTGCCTCCTGCCTGCAAAATAACATCAATGTATGATTTAGAAAATCAAAAGTTCATAGTGGAAAAACAACCCAGGGGTTTAGTTTCTGTTGTTTTACAAACAAGACACTAGAACACTAGCGGTTTGGACTCAATGCAGGCTACTTCTTTCTTTCCTCAGTGGCTACTTCTCTTCTTTCAAGAACATTCACAGGCAAAGGGAGATTAGTAAAAAAAACTAAAAATCCTGAGAAATCACATGCCTGATAACCACTTTTCTGACTGTGGTTCAAATACTAACTGTCTTTCTCCGGGTATTTCATTTAGACTTTAAAAAGTTGTTCATGACTGTCTTTTTCACTGAACTGAACCAAATGGAACTGAAATATAACTGAACTGGACTGGAATATCCAGAACTGACCTGACTTGACCTTAACTGAACTGAATTTAGCTGAGCTGAAATGATAAAAACTGTACTGAGCTTTGCTGAACTCAGCTGAATTCAGCTGAATTGAACTATAAAACTGAACTTCACGGAACGGAACTGAACTGAACTGAACCGAACCTAAAAGAACAATAACTGAATTGAACCTAAAGAAGCTGACCTGAGCCGAGTTGATTTGAGCTGAGCTGAGCTTAACTTAATCAACAAGTTCAAATCCCGCTCTAGTAAAAAAAGATTTGTTTACTCCAAACAGAACTTAACGAAACAGAACAGTAAGCTTGGGCAATAACACGATGATATCGAATATCGCGATACCTCTTTATTCAATTACGATATTGAGAACCTTTTCAAGTTATCAAGATATCGGCAAATCGTAATTAAAAAAATATATTGCGATTAAAAAAATAAATAAATAAAAAAAATCACCATTGTGAGTCAAGTCAGGACAAATTTAGGACAGTCTTTTCAGCTTTCAGAAGTGACAAACAAAAGCGAACTACTTCAGAAGTACATACATGCTATGCAAACGAATTTGAGATTTATTGCGATGCTTCTGGAGGGGTACATACCTGTGCTAATAGGCTCTAAAGCAATCATGCATCGATAAAACAAAACAATAATCGCGATACTATCGAAAATAATATCGTGGATGAAAAAAAAATTGATATTGCCCAAGCTTATAGAACAGCACTGAATGGAACTAAATAAATAAATTTAAAAAAAATCACCATTGTGAGTCAAGTCAGGACAAATTTAGGACAGTCTTTTCAGCTTTCAGAAGTGACAAACAAAAGCGAACTACTTCAGAAGGACATACATGCTATGCAAACGAATTTGAGATTTATTGCGATGCTTCTGGAGGGGTACATACCTGTGCTAATAGGCTCTAAAGCAATCATGCATCGATAAAACAAAACAATAATCGCGATACTATCGAAAATAATATCGTGGATGAAAAAAAAATTGATATTGCCCAAGCTTATAGAACAGCACTGAATGGAACTGCGCTGAAGTGAATTATTTTATTTTTTTTATTTTTATTATTTATTAATTATTGTTTAGGTCCACTGACATAAAATGACCTCACAGTCTGAAGGAGGCCGAATAGTGTTGTATATAACACTCTTGTTAAAACCAATGAAATAGATTTAGACGTAAAGTGAACTAAACTTGACTGATCTGAGCTGAGCTGTACTGGAGTTAAACTTGACTGAACTGTACCAGACACTTACTGTGATTGCTCGGCCGTCACCTTGGTCTGCTCAGCCCTCGTAAACTTATTCATCGAATCCTGAAGTAAGCTCTGCACGGTGGCGTCGGTGAGCGTAGAAGCATCGATAGCATCGACGAGCTGTCCCATCTCAGTGGAGGAACGGACCACCATGCCCTGGACAGCGAAGGCCAGGTTTCTCGCCTCGATACTGCGACGCTCGGCATCCAGTAGTGCGGCGTTGGTCTCGATGGCTTGGATGTAGTAGCTGGTCATGTTAGACTTGGTTGACAAGGCGATATCCTATAAGATGTCACAGACAGAAAAAAAGCATTCAGAATTTGAACCATTTCACAAATGGCCAAAAAAAAACAAAAAAAATATCTCCAGTTTCTGGTCATAGGTAAGCTTCAAAATCGGTGCGTTCAAAATCAGTTCGTCCAACCAGTGAAATACGTGATACATGTATACGCAGTTATTTGAACCAATCCAATAGCAGACATCTCTTAAGTAGAATCAAGACCAATAGATCCTGTGGGATGACAGATCATTTGCTTCAGCTGAGTCTTCATTGTGGAATGACTTAACAGAACATGTCAAACTTTCTCCATCTCTGACATCATTCAAAAACTGCCCTCAAGACACATTTAATGAGGGTTTCATAATTGTACTTTATATCTACCCTATTCATAGTCATCTTTGTGTTTCTCTTGTACATGTTGTATCACTGCGCCACAAGCGTTTTTTTTTTATTGATAACTGCGCATTACAAAAGCACACGTGTATTGCAAATCTATGCAATCAAGAACAGGACAATGCAATATAAAACTTCAACTTACGGTTCATCATTAGCTAGATGATTGCAGAAGCAACCGGAAACAAATTATGGGCAAAATTGCCTAACAAATGCACAGCAAATGCTGCCCTGCGTCTTGGTCATCGGTCTTCGAGCTTCTGTCCTATTTCAAAATTCCCGCTACATTTCATCCTCCCTCACTCACTCAACCATATCGCATTGCACAAAAAACGATGTCAGTCTTTATTTATCTATATAAAAAGAACTGTTGAACCATGGCTATAAATACAAAGGATATGCAAATTGGATATGGACAAAGAGGGACTGCTGGACAAACAGACAAATGGACTTGACAGAGTCTAACACTTGGTTTCTCTCAATTCTCTGAAAGGCACAAATTTTATTATTATAAAAACGGGAAAATCAACAGTAATTCTGACAACCATTATTATTATTACCTTATAAGTCATAGCTGCAGACTGAGCCATCCTTCCAACCATCTCAACACTGGTGGTGTTGAACTTCGCCATCTCGCTCTTATAAGCCTGCGCCATGGCCCGCCCATGAACCGACTCCAATCCCACCAAAACCTCCTGGGCCGTGGCATTAGCCTCCTGGACCAGCCGCTGGGCTGCCGCTGCATCCTGGGAGGTGGACGTCAGGGGATAGTCCCGTTGGATGGCGTCGATCATGGCGAGCCGGTCGGAGTTCTGGGCGTACTCTGCGTCGCGGATGTTGTCGTTGATGATGATGTCGGTGGTGTTCAGGCGTTCCGTGGCAGACCGCTCAATGTCCTGCAAGAGTTGTTCCACGTCGCGCATGAGTTGTTTGATGCGCTGATCCGAGGTATCGATCGCTGCATTCATGGCTGTGAAAGAGACCAATTATGACCGTGGTAATGCGAGTTAACTGTTTTAAAAACATATGAAGACATCATCCAACTCAACAACAAAATAACATTTTCTATTACTGATACAAACCCTCCCCCCCTTCAAATATCACAAAAATAAATCAAATCTATAATCTATAAATTTTTCCTAACGTGACCCTTTTGGCCACACTGGATCTCTGCCTCCGAGCAGGTAAAGGGTTCCCCCCCCCCCCCCCCCCCCCAATATTGGAAAAATGGAAAATGGTATAAAAATGTTTTTTCTTTCGATGAAGAAATTCACCAGTTAAAGGCATCCTACATTTTTTGGTTAAATGTAAGTTATTGTTTGCGGTAACACCGTGTGTTTACCTCAACTATCGCCAAGTTCTGAAAAGAACCTTATCCGGCAACTCGTATCTCAACTGTCGCTAAGTGAGATTATGGTTCGGGGGAGAACCAAATATTGGGCAACTCATTTCTCAACTATCGATAAGTGAGAACATGGTTCAGGGAGAACCAGGGGATGTTCTCTTCTCTACAATTCGATTAGTGAATGTAAGTTATATGTTAACCCATATCCGCCTAACCATGTAAACACACAAAAGACTATGTGCCTAAGCCCCCGCACAGAGATACATTGTTTTTGCACACAATCAGAAAGATTCCTTATTTAGAGAATATTACAATCACTGACACAGACACATTATATACTGATGGAAAGAGGAGAACATGCACTTTATTATGATGACAGACTTGTCTAATTTCATATCTATAATCATGAAATACAGTCATCGGAAAAACGTAGTAAATTGGAATTGGACAAAAACACGGTACGGAAAATCACGTAGGTCGGCATTTGTAGCATTTTACATATCTACGGGTTATCACATAGATCGGCTGATATGGGTTAATATATGATAATTTATGTTTTCGAGATGACCAATACTGTATATTGGGTTTATAAACAGCCAGCTGTCAGACAATGTACCAACCTTGAATATTGACCCACGATCCATTACCGAGTTGAAACAGGGCCATCTGTGTACCATCCAAGACGTTCAGTTCCGCTTGTAGCTGGTTCGGGTTCTTCACTACGTTGTCTTCCATGACCACGTTACCAGTGTACGAGGTGATATCGGCCATTCTGGATGCAAGGATATTCTGCTGGGTCTGTATAGCCGTCACTAAATCTGTGAAATTCGCCACCTCTGCTGAAATCTGTCAAGAACATTTACAGGCCTCATCCATAGGAAATGGTATTTATTTTACGAGCGTGGATTGTTATCATCGAATGAGTGACTGCATTTGCAAGCTTTCACATGACACAAAGTAAAAAAAAAACATTCTATGAGAATACATACATTATAATCATTAGTCATGCACTATCAGATATGTTCAGCAAAAATTGCCACACACAAATCTGTGCCGACAAATAAAGTTTTTAACAAAAAACAAAAAATGATATCATAATTCTAATTCTGTGAAAGAACTAACTTTAACATTTCGGAGTTATGAGTAACGATACCTAGGCTACTAACATCGAAAACATGAGTGAAAATGGACGACAATTGTTTGAGATGCTACGAAAAATGTACAGCCATCATGACGGACCTCAAAAATTGCCACACACAAATCTGTGCCAACCAAAAAGTTGTTCACGTGAAAACAAATGAAATCATAACTCTAATTCTGTAAACGAACTGACATTAACATTTCAGAATTATGTGTACAGATATCCAGGCTACTAACAATGAAAACATGAGAGTGAAAACGGATGACAATTGTTTGAGATACAGTGACAAATGTAGAGTGATTGTACATGTAAAGGACCGATGTTGTGTCGCATGTGCTATATCACCTCGACTGCCCACCGCTAGTTGTACAGTGCAGTGCATGCAGTACAGTCAAATCATCGCGCACGATGGGTCTTCACGCATGCGCAGAACGGCTGCTATCGCACAGGTCGTTCAATAAACAACGGATCGTCTCACACGAGGGAGCATATTACGTTCCATGAGAAAACGTCCGATAGTGTCATAGATCGGGACCTCCGACAAAGTTACAAGTTCAGGGTGGCATACACATTCTCCATGGATGTGAATTGTTGCGTCACTCATTTGCTAGCAATAACGGCCGGCAAGTTTAGCGTGCCTTTCTCTACGCTTAACAGTAGCGCTATGAAATGAAAATGTCCGCAGAGCACAAAATGTGTCGCTGAGCGGCTCTTTGAAATCGGGCGCCGATTGTAATCAAAACCGGTACACCCACCTGCTTGTAGCCTGCCTGGACTTCTTTCAGACCCACGACTTCCCTGGTTCCCTGCTGTATGGCTAACTCGGCGTTAGTCAGATTTCGCCGGATGAAATCTAGCATGTTGTCCACCTCAACGGTGGTCAGGTTCCCATAGTTGGCTAAGAGTCCTACAGAATAAGAAAGTATTGGAGCAACATACGCAGTAATGTTTGAAGCAAAATACCGTGGATTTGTGTTATTCCAAAACTTCAACAACAAAAATATTTAGGAGTGAACGATTTCGCTTGTATCACATATCAAAATGCTACACAAAAGTAAAGATTTGGTTTTCAAATTTAGCATTAATTACATACACACACAAATATTTCTGCCTAATAAATTTGCTATGCAAAAAATTGTTCAAACAAAATTGTTCCTCAGGCATATAAAAAATTAAAAATCAAAAACAATTCAAAACCTAAATACGTGGCGGTTATGGGCAAATATAAAACTATACATAACAGCAAAAGAAACGTCACCCCTAAAAATATTTATTATTTTCATTTTATAATTAATATAATTTGTTTAATGAAGAATATTATGAGTATGGAGTGTAACACGAACACAATGTGGCAAATTTGGTTGACCTGGCAGCCAACCATCCCACAACATTGTATATTTATTATGTTTAATTAATAATATAATTACTTAACAAAATTTAGGGGGGTGACGTTTCTTTTGATGTTATGTATATTAATTTTTTGAAGGCCAGTGAAATATTTGGGACTTAACAACAAATTTATGCAAAACATTTATATAAAAGAGTTGCATACAATGCCAATTAACCCTAACCCTCCTGGGCATTTTGGCAAGAAACCATCGCAAATCCGCCAAAATCCTTCAACATGCAGTAAAAAGATACCCCAATTGTTGGACTTTGATGAAATTAGTACAGTGGCAAATGCAAAGCAATCCACGGCTTGGCTATACACAGTCCTAAATCCAACAAAAGCAGCCGGTGGAGTTTGATGGATTTGGTACACATGGCTACATACTCTATTCGCTGGGCTATACTGTGGAGTACTGAATCCAACAAAAGCAGCCGGTGGAGTTTGATGGATTTGGTACACATGGCTACATACTCTATTCGCTGGGCTATACTGTGGAGTACTGAATCCATCAAAATCAGGCAAAACCAGGTGCTGGATTTTGATGGATTTGGGATAGTTAGGGTTAATACTAGTTGTGGATCAATGATACAAATCTTTCTCGTAAAAGGTAAATCTGTTAAGAATGTGACAAAATAAATCTGCCTGAGAATCGAGACATACCCGAGAGGACGATACGTTGCTCTGTGAACAGGTCTGCCATGTTCTGGAAAGCCTGTCGCCAGTTTTGGAAACACTCCGGACAGGGTTCGCAGTTTGGGAAAGTACCTGAAATTTAAAAAAAAAAGAAAAAAGGATTTAATGGAAGTTAACACCTTTGGTAATTGCGTACACTGTGAAGCTACTGTATTATATTAGTAATCTAAAAAAAAAACCCCATAAATGATCACAGTTTTACAGCAAATGTACTTGGTTTAAGTAAAGTCAATGATGGTATCAAACATCGCTCGAAATATTTCTGTCTCTGGTGCTATCGTTTTAGTCAAATGAGTGAAATAAATTTGAAAATTTTTGTCTGTCTTCATGACAACAGAAAGTCCAATCTGGAATGAATGCAATCAGTCTGAATGCATTTTAATTATGCTTAAACTTTCACAGGTTGGTTTTTATAATAAATATATCTTGAACCTTATGAAGTATTTTGTCGTGTGCCCGGAAGAACTTCTGGGCACACAAAGTACAACTTTTTGTCCCAGCAGAAGGTCGTAAGCAATAAAATGGCTCCTTCGAAAAAAAAAAGTAGGGCATAACTGTTATATATATATCTGTTGCTAGAATTACTCCCAAGACATGTTTTTCTATTCCCATGCGGAATTTAACTTTCCTACAATGACTTATAAATGGCAGAAAAACGACCAAACTTTCACACTCAGTTTTGCACATTAATTGCTTACGACCTTTTGCCGGTCACACTTTCGTTACGTCCTCCTTCCGGGCACACGACGATTTACACATTTACAGACATTTTTACCAACAGTTTTAAAAGGGACAACATCATCACAATCAGAACAGACTTTCAACAGGGCATGGAATCGGTGTCCTAGTTTATTATAGATGAACACAAGTGACTGAAAATTACTGGCTCATTTATGCAGCAGCAACTGTAATAATGACCTTGTGGTCATGTGGGGGTATTATTTTCAGTCACTGAGTTAATCTAAAACTAGCACTCCGATTCCATGCCCTGGTGATCGTGATGATACTGTCCCTTATAAGGATCTTTTTCATAACCATTATATAGGTGACCATTTTTACATCAAGTCATGATCAATGTGCTCCATATAAACAACAATACAATCAAACAAATGGTTAGTCCACTACAACTTACCAACAAAAACTTCAATGACTATTTGAGACCCATCTAAAATGGGGAAAGAAAGGGAGTGGTTAATAAAAATGAAGAGGGGAAATGGTTAAAGAGGTAGGACGGATAAATAGAAGACAAAGGAGAAAAATAACAAAAGACAAAGAGGTTCTGTTAAGATCTTATCCAGTTAAAACAAGTAAGAACAGAAAATTGCAAAAATGTTTAAAAATAAATTAGTGATGTCTGCTGAGTTAATACTTTATTTAATGTGCTTTGTTTTAGTTATTTGCGGAGGGCTAATCGCGTTTCAAGATGGCTCTCTGCAAAGAGGACGGTGAAGAAATTTTGGGGTTTCATGGGTGTGATTTGACAAAAGTAAAAAAATCCTGAAACTTGGGTAGCAGGCCGGAGTCTCCCTTAGGTCTAGAAGACAAAGCCCCCCTGAACCTGCTGGATGTTTAATTTTGGAGGATTTACAGACTCTCCGCATCCCCGCAATTGAGAAACAAGAGGTTTGGACACAAGGTTTGGAGTGCCATGGCCGAGCGGTTTAGTGCATCGGATTTATGTTCTGATGGCCGAGTCGTCAGAATGTGGGTTCGAATCCCAACCGCGACCATGGTGCTTGTGTCCTTGAGCAAGACACTTTACCATAATTGCTTCTCTCCACCCAGGGGTAAATGGGCACCTGTGAGGGCAGAGTTGGTTGTTGTGTTTGATTAGCCCTATATGCGCTGTAATGGCAGCAATTGAGCTGTATACTCCCCAGGGAGCTGAGATGGTTTCAAGAATGATTTATGAGCCTGATGAGCAGGGGTAATAATATAATGCGCCTTGAGCACCAGTTTGGTGGATACGTGCGCTATAATAAGTCCACATTATTATTATTATTAATACTGGTTACTCATTTCTTTTCTTGGTGGCTACTTTTCTTTTGGGAGGTTTGTAAAAAATTCCTGAAATCAGGAAAACTCCTGAGAAATCACAGGCCTTGGGTTTTGAATATGAAAAAAAAAGCCTGTGAGGATATGGAGAAAAACACAGTCACAAACACAATCACAGTGAATCTCTGTGGTGGTTACAGTGGCGCAGAAAGTATCATTGTATCAACTAAACTCCTTTGTTACACACAACCATCAGATTAAAAATGACAATAAATCTTCTTTTGTTTTTTTTAAAACAAGATTTCAGAGATAAGCGTAAGATAAGGATAATGTTCCAATGTCAGAATTTTTTGTTTGTTTGTTTTATTTCCATCCCTACTTACTTACTGGTAAGAACTTTTCATTCACAAGACAATAATAATCATATGTAAGAAACAAAAGAAAATTGTGATTTTGGCTAACGAGTGCTATACAGAAAATACAGTGCAAATAAACAGTGCACACACACACACCCCCACCCACCCACACACATGTTTGTGTTATATGTGACCCGCTCTGAGAAAAGGTGATATATGTCGCAAAAATTTAAAATTGAGTTGTATATATGGCTGGAAAGCACACAACATAAGCTTTCATTTGGTATATGGTAGAGCTCTGTAGCCCTTACCGTTATGGAGATAATTGTGTATTTGCATATTGATAATTTCCATGATGACTGATTTACATAACAGAGAAAACGGCCTTTGAAATGTTTTGCGTCGTTGAAAAATGATGCTGAAAAGCTCACATTAATTCCACCTAGCAACGAACATGTTCCTGTAATGCCATCTGTTTGAAATTTTCGTGGGTGATTTGTTAATATTTTTCCATTGAGGTTACAATTTTTAAAAGATTTTACTCGTTCAGATCATTAGCTTTAATTAATTTGCATAATCATTAAAATATTTGTTGGTGTAAAATAAAGGAATAGAGTGTACAACTTAGTACATTACGTACATTTAAAAAAGGGGGAAATTACCATGGTGTAGGCTTATGATGGAACTTTGTTTGAATCTGGTACTCTATTAATATTTTATCTTATTGCATACATTAAAATTTAATTAAAAAATAAATTAATTAAAAAATTAATTTAAAAAAATTAATACATTTTTATTTGTTCCCCCAATACCCAAAACTAAATTTTATGAGTTAAAAAAATTACTTGAGAAATTCTTACTAAACCCAAACTAAGTAACAAAGACTATTACTCAAAGAAAGAATATCAAGGAAACAAAAACGCTGGGAACATGGGCCGCCGCGGTAAAGCTCGCAACTGCAGTTGAAATCCCCGCCTTTACGGTCGGCATCACACTCGAGGGCACCATTACTTTCTTTCATCCTCGAAGGAACAATGTCCACAACTAACATTGGTTGGTCTGGGGTCAATTGGGTCATTTTCTTCGTCATTTTCACTAACAGTAACACTGTCAATGTCACCCGTCACTCGATTCAGAGGACTCGTCGTCATGCATCGACATCGCCGCACGAAATAATCATTCACAACCAACGATCTCATCTTCAATACCGTGAAGGTTGGCATCACGAATTTCGTTTAATGCATCGGCAAAACAACTATCCTTCGAACACATTATTACGAAGATATACTAAAGAAAATACAAAACTAAAATCGTGGAAAATACGATACTTTGAGAAAGATTGTAACGTTAGTTTCTAACAGAACAGCCACGTAAACAACGAAAGAGTGAAGCATGCGCTGCAAGCTAAATTGGCACTAGTGCGCATGCGCTGTAGCCAGTATGGGCGTGTTGTACACACGTGTTACGAGATCGCGACACCGTAGGAACAAGGGGTAGTTTGTTTATCAATTTCTTTTCTTCGTAGCTCATTTGCATCTGACCTATGGCCTAAAGCATAACCAAATTTGGAAATAGTGGATGTCAAGCTATCAGACGATACCAAACTTTACATGGTGGGTATAGAAGAATTTCGTAACCGAAGGGACAAATCATGGCCTTTTGTGCCGCGTAACGTACTCAGTCTAAAACAAAACAAGACAACAATGCACACAAAATGATGGATTTTTTTCACTTTATTCATGGAAATAAACATTTCTGTGAATGAAATCTGAAAAAATAGAAATCAAAGATGCAATACAAGACAAAAAAAAAAATCAAATCTGCAATAATTGTTCACCTTCTCAACATGGAATGGCCCATTGTGCATTAATGCATAGCGCGACTTATATCACCTTTTCTCAGAGCGGGTCACATATACCCTATGTGGACATTCTTTTGTTCTCGTGTAGTTAAGAAAAACACATTCTTCAAACCATTTCCATTTGCACTGAAGATTCTTTTTGGAGACGATTTTGTCTCAGTCTTTCCCTTGAATAACCTACTCCATTTGGCGACAGATATATACTCAAATGCTTCCTTTTTGAGAAAATTGACATTTTCTAATTCGTGAAATCCTTGTGTGGACGTGCGTAAAGTCCATATAACGTCTCAAGAACCTACACTGTGTGGACATCTTGTGTTCTCGGGTCCACATAGGGTATGTAACGCTTCCTCACACGCACAAGTTGCTTTTTGTGCACTCCATAGAGCATTACATATTCAGATCCAGAAATACACAGCTTCGTACAAAATGATAAGATTTGAATATTGTTTGTTACAATTCACTACAAAACACAGATTGGAAAAGTAGAAAACACCAAGGCGCTTTAATACTTAACCCTCCTACTATAGCTGCACTTTAGTGGGAAGTAGCTATATCAGTCAACTGCCCGTTTTTGACTGTTGACCCAAATGTGCACACAGGGGCATTTTTGACTAGATTTACTGTCATTTTGACTACCCTGAACAATACCAGACAAAGCTTTTAACCAGTCAAAAACAGTCCACTCATTTTAACCTGTAAATGTACTTACTGCACGTAAGGTTTGACAGTGTTCGTCTTTGTAAAACTTGTAGCTTTGCATGGTGAAGCGGATAAGTAAGACTAATTGCGGTGACACCATGTGAAATCCTCTAATGAGTAATAATTAGTTCGGAAAAGAACTGGAGGTTACAACTCCAGTTCTTGGCAAGTATATCGACATTTTAACTGATTTTGACCCTTGTAGTAGGAGGGTTAAGAAGATAAAAATGAAACAAACCAATTGTAATCTCTTTACCTTCATCCAACCGTCCACATTTATTACATGTCCGTCCCGCTATCGTCTGTGACTTACAACCACACTGACCGGTCAAGATGTTGCAGGCACACTGACCATCTGCATTGCAGGAGCCAGGGGCTGTGCCTTCAAGGTCGCACTCACAAGCTACACGGGAGTTCATGGGCCAAAAAAAAAAAGGTACGATTACTTATTGGAAGTGAACCGACTACTAAAACTGATTTGTTACTGATTTTGTTCATCAGCAACCTATAAATATTGTGGAACCCGCTGTTATAAAGGATTCTAGCTGGCCAATCGTCATCAGGCGAGCTCGGTGGTCGAGAGGTTAAGACGTCTGCACTATTAAGCAGGAGGTCATGAGTTCGAATCCCGCCCTAGTCGCCTGTGAAGTTTTTTCACAGACACTCGGAAAGCACTGAGTATGCAGTGCTATAGTCACACGTCAGTGTAGGGCAAAATTACATCAATTATATAAATTGATGTTTCATATTAAGTGGTGCCACAAATGTGTCGCTTTTCGCAGAAAAAAATCGTAAAGTTTGTTACTATGTCTCCAGTCATCTCCAAAACCTTTCCTCTTTGAAATGATATTAACAGTGAGCGTATCAGATCTAGTATTTCTCTAGATCAAGGAAGTTTTTTTTTCAGCAGCAACATGTTTGAAAAACAAAAACAACGTCAACTGGGTAATTTCCCCCAAAATCAAGACAACGTTTTTGAACTAAGATCAAACACTTACGTATGCATTCTTGGTCGATGTTCCAATAACCCTGCTGGCATTGGTCACACTTCTGACCTGTAACCCGAGGCTTGCATTCACACTGACCTGCGGCCTAAAAGAAGAAAGTATAAACACAAATGAGGAGAGATGTTGAACCTGTTACGATATATACCTACGAGCGATCCAACAATTAAGGTCAGTCTTTTAAGGCCATATACACTTAAAGGGACAGTATCGTCACGATCAACAGGGCATGGAATCGGAATGCTAGTTTTAGATTAACTCAATGACTGAAAATAATACTCCACATAGGCAAAACTTGTAGCTTTACATGGTGAAGAGGATAAGTAAGACTAATTGCGGTGACACCATGTGAAATTCTCTATTGAGTGGTAATTAGTTCTGAAAAGGACTGGAGGTTACAACTCGACGTTTGCGATCGTCTCCTCATGACGATCAGAGCATACTGATCGAAACGTCGAGTTGTAACCTTCAGTTCTTTTCGGAACTAATTACTACTCAATTGAGAATTTCACATGGTGGCACCGCAATTAGTCTTACTAATACCCCACTTGATGAGGTCATATTACCGTTGCTGCTGCATAAATGAGCCGGTAATTTTCAGTCACTGTGTTCATCTTAAACAAGGACACCGATTCCATGCCCTGTTAAGTGACGAAAGTCTTGCGTCGGGTGATAATTAGATTTGTTGTCGCTGATGCCAAGTGCCTGCAGAAAAAAAACTTCCATGGGAAATGCGGTCGGAATTCCAACATATAACTTCCTACTCACTATTAAGAAGAAAGTCCTTCATACATACGTCAGTGTATTAGGGAAAATAATAAGTAGGAATCGATGCTTTGCATGGTGGAAATACAGGAGAAGTAAGGTTTGCGGTAGTATCATGTAAATCTCTTTAACCCTCCTACTGTTTGACCATTTGAAACCATTCAAAATTTCCACTTTCAAAAATGGCCATTGGTTTTGTACACACATTTGAAGAGTGTTGGTAGCAAGCTTTACTACCATTCAAATCCATTCAAATGGTTTTTGAATGGTGGATACACTACACCTTGGTGTGTTTCCATAGCCGAATGGTTTCAAATGGTGCATCAACTTGTCTGTAAAAGGCACCAGAAGTAGGAGGGTCAAGAGATGTAATAGTTGGTGGTTCTGAGAAGAACCACTGGTGAGAAACTCAACGTTGCGATCAGTATACTCTGATCGGCTTCAGGAATTACCTTAACCCTAACCCCCCTAGCTATTTTGGCTAAGAACCTTCCTGAATCCGCCAAAATCCAACACCATGCAGTAACACTACCACCCAACTGTTGGACTTAATAGCTGGAATTGGGACACCTGACCCCATGTAAAGTATCCCTGTCTGGGCTATACAGTACCGAGTCCATCAAAATACAACACCGTGCAGTAACACTACCACCCAATTGTTTGGACTTAGCTGGAATTGGGACACCCGGCCCCATGTAAAGTATCCCTGTCTGGGCTATACAGTACCGAGTCCATCAAAATACAAAACCGTGCAGTAACACTATCACCCACTTGTTTGGACTTAGCTGGAATTGGGACACCCGGCCCCATGCAAAGTATCTCTGTCTTGGGCTATACAATACTGAGTCCATCAAAATACAACACTGTGCAGTAACACTACCACCCAACTGTTGGACTTAGCTGGAATAGGGACACCCGGCCCCATGTAAAGTATCCCTGTCTGGGCTATACAGTACTGAGTCCATCAAAATACAACACTGTGCAGTAACACTACCACCCAACTGTTGGACTTAGCTGGAATAGGGACACCCGGCCCCATGTAAAGTATCCCTGTCTGGGCTATACAGTACTGAGTCCATCAAAATACAACACCATGCAGTAACACTACCACCCAACTGTTCCTTGCTCTATGGTTGGACTTAGCTGGAATTGGGACACCCGGCCCCATGCAAAGTATCTCTGTCTGGGCTATACAGTACTGAGTCCGTCGTAATACAACAAACCCTGCTGTTGGAGTTTGAATGGTTTGGGGTGGTTAGGGTTGTAATATTCTTAACATGGTATCAACCATTATCAAATCCTCTCGTAAAAACTAGTTATCTCCTTTTATACTTCGCAAAAATACTTCATAATTACTTTGCAAAAATACTTCATAATATCACAAAACTGTAATAATAACATCAGCATATCCATACCAAATCACACTGGGTCTGTTGGTTAACGGTCCCCACCGGGTGACAGTCACATGCTGTGCATCCACTGCCGCTAGCAAAGCCCCATGTGTTCACGGCACACTGCATACACTGGTCCCCGATCACATTGGGGTAGCAGTGACACACGCCGGTCTGGCTGCAGTTTCCATATCCACCGACGGAATCACAAATACATGCTGATGAGAGACAAATGAACATGTGCAATTAAGTAAAAAATTCAGTGGCAAACAACATAGGGAAACTCATTTCACTGTGTTCTTAGGGTGCGTTCGAGTAGCTAACCCTGTCCTGTGGTAACCCGAGTAAATCACACGGGTGAACCCCCAAGCACGAGCTAATCGTACGAGCATCCCGCCGAACGTTCGCCCTCTTGTGGTCGTTAAGCATGTGAGGAATGTCACAGGTCGCACAGAAACAAAATATCTACAACGAAACAATCGCAAAATAATTATTTCCCAGGTAAAAAAGGGAACTAATGATCGTATTACTTCTCAGGTTTATACAAAACAACACATCTTCTAGTACAAGAACAGTCTCTACTCACAGATTCATTGTTTAAGGGTTGAAAATGTATGTCAAAAACTTCACGAAATTGCCGCACTGAAAACAAAGATGGCGGCCATTCAGAATATTCTCAAAGTGACGTGACGTGACATGACGTGACGTGACGTGACTTACCCGGGTCTGCCTCAAGTGACCTGCTTTGCAAGCAGGTCACTTGAGGCTGACCTAGGTAAGCCCCCGGCAATGACGTCAGGCCTACTCGAGCACTCCGGAGTCAGACCCGGGTCGACCCGGGGAACCTACTCGAACACACCCTTAATAAGAACATGTGCATTGAGCCCTATTATTTGTACGTCAGCATATCCATGGACCTTTGTGTAGTTGGCTCATGGTTAAAATTAGACACCGTGTATTATTTCCAGCTCAATACACATGTATGCTTGGGGGGGGGGGGGGCCCATGTTTACAAGCTCTGCTTTTTAATGGGTCCTTCTGAAGTATTACCTAGATTTTGTGATTATAAAATAGTACAGTGAATGTTATGACTGATATTGTAGTTATTAATATTTACCTTCGATACTGTGAGAACAATAATAAACCTTGAACCTTGAGGGTGGACAAATAATTTTTTTTTTTTAGTTGACCTTTTGGGACGACATAGACCCTGTATACATTGAATGTTTATTATCTCACCTTGACAGTTGTCTATGGCTCCCCAGAAGCCAAAGTCACAGACGTCGCAGGTCTTGCCGTTGGTGTTACCCTGGCAATTCAGACATTGTCCGGTAATGGTGTCACACTGGTGTGGGCTCTGGCTACAGAAGCAGGGTAAACACTGGCCATTGTTGGCCTGGTGAAAAAAAAAGGAAGAAACAACAAAAATAAATAAATAATAAAAAATTATAAAAATCAAGTTTTTTTTCCCCCCAAATATGAGTTTTCCCGTCAATGCTGGGATATTTAAACCATTGTCCGATACCTAATTGATTTTCAGATTAAAAATTTCGTCAAAAGTTAAATTTGATCCATTTCTGTGGATAGAGCGTGAATTTTAGGGTTTGAATTTTAGGCCAAATAAAAACTTTCTGGATTCTGGTCTTAGGTCGGCTTCAAAATCGGTGTGGTGAGGCACTTTTTTTTTTGCCAACCAGTGAAATACGTTCAATAAACAGGTGTTGGAATCAGACTTAACTTCCCATACACTAAGTATGGTGGCGATGAGAAGCCTCACAAATCGGGCAAACGTTCATACCCCCTATGTGAACAAGTAATTTAAAACACAGCACGGCAGAATTCCAATCAATCCAGCAATTTTGGCTGCAACTGGACATCGTATTACAGCCAAAAAAAAATAAATAAGAAAACTAAAAATGCTGCCCCGCGGGTCTGAGGTGACGCGTGTGGAGACCAGAAACCGGAGACTTTTTTTTGGCCTAATCATTCGGCATTTTAACCCTCCTATGCCCAGGCTGAAATTTGGCCCAGTCAGCACAGCACCCACAGACAGTCACTTGAGTATTTTTGGTTGCATTGCCAATTGGTAGGTCAAACCACAGAGTCACACAGAGCTGTGTATGTACTGTCGAGTGGTTTTGGTTTGACCTATCCTAGCCACATGTCCTTGCATTTATTTGAGTGCACTGCACAAAGTCAATGGGTTGGGAGTTACATACAAATTTTGAGTGTCTTTGAGTGTTAAACCTATAGGAGGGTTAAGGAAAACTGTGGTAGGATGGCCTTGTAGAGGTGCTGGTCATCTGTTCTTTCTTACCACTCACTGGCTTTGTTTAAAATGAATTTTTGTATATTTTTTGTCTTTAGGGTTTCGGTTTTATATTTAATTGATGTAAATTGATTGCCAGTGTAAATGTATTAAAAAAAAAATAAATAAATAAAAAAAAACTTTACCATTTTATCGTTTGGAACACCATAGCGTAATAATGCCAGGGAGTTGAGATGGTTCTAGGAATGATATAACTGGCCCGATGCCAGGGGTAATAATGTTCATGCACCATGAGCGTCAAACTTAGCGGAAACCGCCGCAATATAAGTGTCTATTATTATTATTACTATTATTATTATTACTATTATTACTATTATTACTATTATTACTTATTATTATTATTATTATTATTATTATTATTATTATTATTATTATTATTATTATTATTATTATTATTATTATTATTATTATTATTATTATTATTATTATTATTATTATTATTATTATTATTATTATTATTATTATTATTATTATTATTATTATTATTATTATTATTATTATTATTATTATTATTATTATTATTATTATTATTATTATTATTATTATTATTATTATTATTATTATTATTATTATTATTATTATTATTATTATTATTATTATTATTATTATTATTATTATTATTATTATTATTATTATTATTATTATTATTATTATTATTATTATTATTATTATTATTATTATTATTATTATTATTATTATTATTCCCTCTAAACACATTTTACGTCAGACTGGCCCATGAATGTTTTTTTTAAATTATTTTTCTTTAGCTATACATTCATGTTGTTCTATATCGAGGCAAACTTTACCATTACATCTGTTGGAATTCCATAGTATCCAGTAATACATGTCTGACAGGCGTCTCCGCTGTGTCCGACGGCGCAGTCAGCACACACCCCAGCAACATCACAGACATCGGCAAAGGAGTTAAGACTACCAGGGGGACCTGGACACATACACGGCTGACAGTCACCTTATCACAAGAAGAAATAACAAAAAAAAACAGAGGTACAGAAATTAGGCCAATAGTTTTTCTTCAACCAAAGTGGATATTCAAACAATATATTTTTTTCTTCTCTTCATCAGTCTGTTAATTGAACTGCAAAACAAATTAGCATTTACTCATCTGGGTATTATATTTCTGTATCAGGTGCTATCGTTTTTTGTAAAAATCAAAGGAAAAAAAAATCAAAAATGGATTTCTGTCATCTGAAGACAGAAATTCCACACTGGAATGAATACGGACAATCAATGAAACAACAGGCAAGGTCCAAGTTTATGTCAAATCCTGCCATTTTTTTCAAAAAAAATTGTCATCTCTCTTCGGAGTTTTGCACATACATCTGCTTTTACTGGGTGGACAAATTCCCCATCATTTTCAAATTATTTGCTTTTACATTAGGTATTTAAAAGGGACAATATCGTCACGATCAGAGCAGACTTTCAACAGGGCATGGAATCAGTGTCCTAGTTGAAGAGGAATGCAGTGACTGAAAATTACTGGCTCATTTATGCAGCAGCAACGGTAATATGACCTTTTCATGTGGGGAATTATTTTCTGTCTCTGAGTTAATCTAAAACTAGCACACCGATTCCATGCCCTGTTGATCGTGTAAAAACATAGTCCACAAACAATCATCCCTAAATATGTTTTATGGTTTGACATAAATGACTAAATGCACAACAGAATAACCAACAGATGTAAAAATAGAATACCTGGTGTGCCTACAACGGCATTGCCACGGTAACCGTCCAGACAAATCTCGCAGAAATCCCCGCCCGTGTTGTGGATGCACCCCTGGCACACCCCGGTGTCCGGATCGCATGGGATGTCGCTGTGGCCGTTACAGTTGCAGGGAACGCAGTCAGAGAAGGGACCCAAATCTGTGGAGGCTCGTCTGTACCCTGGTGCACACCTCTCACAAAATGTCCCCTTGTGGAAGATCAAAGAGTATGAAGTCTTTCAACAATCGGACGAGTATTTGAAGTGGAAACGGCAGAATCTTGTTGAAATCCGTTTATCAAGTGCAACATGACATATCATCGTGTGCCCGGAAGAGGGTCACCTCTTCCGGGCACACAAAGTACAACTTTTTGTCCCAGCAGAAGGTCGTAAGCAATAAAATGGCTCCTTTGAAAAACAAGTAGGGCATAACTATTATATATTTGTTGCTAGAATTACTCCCAAGACATGTTTTTCCATTCCCACGCGGAATTTAACTTTCCTACAATGCCGTATAAATGGCAGAAAAAAATGACCAAACTTTCACACTCAGTTTTCTTGAAACACAATTTTGCACGTTAATTGCTTACGACCTTTTGCCAGTCACACTTTCGCTACGTCCTTCTTCTGGGCACACGACGATATGATACTTTCAGCTCAATTGAAGGGACACTGGTAATGACCAGCTTATCAAATTAAGAAATTATCATCTTATTATCTAAAAACTTAATTTGTGTAAAGTGTAAGTATCAATCATCCTGAGAAAGTATTCTGTCTGAAGTGCATCCATCTTTGTAAAACAGGAATTGTTATTTACAAGAAGTTGCTGTCTGGAAACTAAGTTTCTATATCTCCATTAACCCTCCTACTACAGCTGAACTTTAGTGGCAAGTAGCTATAGTGGTCAAAATCAATCAACTGACTGTTTTTGACTGTTGACCCAAATGTGCACACAGGGGCATTTTTGACTGTCATTTTGACCATCCTAAACAATACTTTTACCAGTCAAAAACGATCGACTCATTTTGACCTGTAAATGTACTTACTACACGTATGGTTTGACAGTGTTTGACTTTTTAAGTGCACTAGATATACCTTGGCAAGTATATCAACATTTTGACTGATTTTGACCCTTGGGACAAAGGACAATATCGTCACAATCAACAGGACATGGAATCGGAGTGCCAGTTTTAGATTAACTCAGTGACTGGAAATAACACCCCCACATGATAAGGTCATATTACCGTTGCTGCTGCATAAATGAGCCAGTCAATTTCAGTCACTGTGTTCTTCTTATACTAGGACACCGATTCCATGCCCTGTTGAAAGTCTGCTCATGACTACGCTCCAGTGATAATCCCAAGGTTAACAAAAGGAATTTTATTCTCACCTAAATGCCGTCCTTTGTTAATTGGCATATGGTCAATTTGGGACTTATTTCTCCATAGCTGCACTTTAACCCTCATACAATCAGTGCAATTTTTGAAACAACCCATTCAGGCCACTCCAAGCCATTAGCTGTTGCCAGTGGCCTCCTATGGTTACCCTTCTGTGCACTATCACACCACTGAGACTGCAGGGTAAAGTGGTCTCCCATTGATACATTGCAGGCCATACTAACCCTCCTACAATGAGTGCAATTTTTGAAACAACCCATTCAGGCCACTCCAAGCCATTAGCTGTTGCCAGTGGCCTCCTATGGTTACCCTTCTGTGCACTGTCACACCACTGAGATTGCAGGGTAAAGTGGTCTCCCATTGATACATTACAGGCCATACTAATATGTTCAAACATTTACAGTGGCCTTGGGTGGCACACAGTTGATTTTGTAAGATTACTTGGAAAGGACAGCAGGTTTGTATATGTATGTACTGAAGGTTGCTCAAGAACAGAATTTTGTGGATCGGAGTGGCCTCCATGTGTAGGAGGGTTAGTGGCAAGTAGCTATAGAGGTCAAAATCAGTCAACTGCCTGTTTTGACTGTTGACCCAAATATGCACATAGGGGCATTTTTGACTGGTTTTTACTGTCATTTTGACCACCCTCAACAATACAAAAGACAATGCTTTTACCAGTCAAAAACGGTCATTTTGACCTGTAAATGCACTTACTACATGTATGATTTCATTTTTTTTCATTTTTAGTTGATTTCTTTAATTTTCTCCAGCAAGTTTAGCCAATTTTTCAAAAAGAATTATAGTTGGTTGACCTCAAGTTTCAATCTTAGAGTATTTTTGACCCTGACAGAATCTTTTTCAAAGGCAAGTTATTTTGTTAATACCATATACTGCGCTGGGCAGGTGCAATTCTCCACAAAGTTGGCCGCTTCCCCCGTGACAGAACCGTTACCCTGTATGGCATACTCCAAACTGGCGCTATGTAGAAACACTTTCTCTCCTGATAGCTGTCATATGCACAAAATGGGAAAAACGATTCAAGCAAATTATCAAATAAAAAAAAAGGCCCAGTATTGGTATTGATAATTAAACTGTTGAATTATAGTCTAGGAAACCGCTCCAAAAAACCATCTGCTAACTCTCTGGAAACCTGGGCACTTCACCAGTGGAAGGAACAATGGTCGATTGTCCACATCAATGCTCCAAGACTTCATCGAACAACCTACCAACAAGGCCGCTTGGCTGTCACCTACCTTTAGTGCACAGCCTGGTGCAGACTGAACAGGTTGCTGTACTGGGCATGGTCACTTCCGGGTCAACATGTTCAAGATGGGCCTTTCAGCTAGCCCAGCCTGTGCGTGCGGCGCTGCCTTCCAGACGGCCGCTCACATCATCAATGACTGCCCGGTCCACAACTACCCTGATGTGGTCTCAAT
The DNA here is from genome assembly GCA_029582265.1 of Zoroaster sp. YZ-2022. Lineage (NCBI taxonomy): Eukaryota > Metazoa > Echinodermata > Asteroidea > Forcipulatida > Zoroasteridae > Zoroaster > Zoroaster sp. YZ-2022. The sequence goes on along the minus strand of CM055835.1, from coordinate 20,469,695 downwards.
GAAAAATCTGGACCACCTAGCCATATTAGGGCTAACTAACACCAAATGTGTCATATAACGTTAGAAGATAAACCCGAGACATATGCATATATACATAACAGCAAAAGAAACGTCACCCCCTAAATTTTGATAAGTCTGAGAACGTGTTTAGCTTATGTGTCCTCAGACGTCATGCATGACGAATATTGAGGTCAACCAAATTTGCCACATTGTGTTCGTGTTACACTCCATACTCATAATATTCTTCATTAAACAAATTATATTAATTATAAAATGAAAATAATAAATATTTTTAGGGGTGACGTTTCTTTTGCTGTTATGTATATATATATATATATATATATATATATATATATATATATATATATATATATATATATATATATATATATATATATAATTTTGAATTAGGACATCGGGCGACCATCGGTCAGTGCCATACAGTTGTGCACAAAATGTCCCTTCTTTTTTCCCTTTTCTGTTTTATCCTTCAATACCAAAATCAGGAAACTTGCTTAAATTAGACCAAGGAAGAGATCTGGGCTTTAAAAATCAGTAATTTTTTCTAAAATAAAGCTGTGGCGATAAGGCGACCGGCCCCGGCCCGATCGCTCCGATTTTTAAAATTTAACGCTATAGGGTGACCACGGTGCCCCTATGTCCTAATTCAGAAAGATATATATATATATATATATATATATATATATATATATATATATATATATATATATATATATATATATATATATATATATATATATATATATATAAATAAAGAAAGGTCCAGTACTGGTATTGATAATTAAACTGTTGAATTATAAGTTTTTTTTATTATAAGACTAATTGCGGTGACACCATCTGAAATTCTCAATTGAGTAGTAATTAGTTCTGAAAAGAACTGGAGGTTGAATTATAACGCAACAACTAATTTCCTTGTTGTCAATCTGATTGTGGTATCAACGTTCCCTGAAAATATTTTCATATGAGATGCTGAAATTTTGTAGAAAAGGGAAATAATTGACTATATATAGGTTGATGAAATTCTTGCGTCGGGTGATAAACAATTGATTTAATTTTGCCCTACACCGACGTGTGTATAGCACTGTATACTCGGTGCTTTCCGAGTGTCTAAATATCGCGGAATATGCTGCTATATAGGATTCTAGCCAGCCAGTCATCATCGGGCAAGCTCGGTAGTCGAGAGGTTAAGACGTCTGCACTAGTAAGCAGGACGTCGTGGGTTCAAATCCCACCCGAGTCGCCTATGAAGTTTTTTGACAGACACTTGGAAAGCACCAAGTATGCAGTGTTATACACATAATTGACTATAACAAAATTCAGAACTGAACACTATAGAAATGAATTAATTCTGAATGAATGAGACTGGCGCTATGGCGAAACACTGATTCTCCTGATAGCTGTTATATATATATAGACACTACGAGAAAACCATTGGGTATTGGCACCCAAATTGTTGAAATATAATGTAAAATTTACTTGGTAAAAATAGTTTTATATGAGGTGCTGAAATTTTGTAGAAAAGTGAAATAATTGACTATTCGGAACTTTCCATTATCCCTAACCCCCTAGGTATTCTGGCTAGGAACCTTCCTGAATCCTCCAAAATCCATCAGTGCACTTTTGGAAACATGACCTTATCTTCAAAATGCACCATGCATTTTCGTTGATCTTTCATCTTCAGCACTTATGGCCAGTACTTCTTGCCAGGTAGTAATTATGTCCCATTTGAAGAGGTGAAAGTACCCGTTCCCCAAAAAGTTCCCCTTGGTGGATTTTACAGGATTTGAGGGTGGTTAGGGTTGAAGGAATGGTTTACTTCTGAATGAATAATTTACATTCTGATTCAGAATGATCTCAAGGGACTTCAGAATGATTTACAGGGATATTTGATACAATCATCGACTTTACACCAAATTGGTTTTTATATAAAATGTTGATCATATTTGTAAAATATTAACAATACTAAATGTTCCCTTAATAATAAAAAAATACAGCTGACAGGTCTTGATTTTCAACTTCAATTTTTTTCATTCACAAAATTGGGAAAAGAACAAGATTTCAACTCACGGTATTGTACTTGGCTCTGATATGGATGGACTGGATACCGGCTAACGTCTGTATAACGTATTCAGTGGTTGGCCAGTCCCCTTGCAGGCTACCTTTATGCCAGTAGTTCTCATGTAGTTTGAACTGATCCAAAGGAGAAATCAAGTTAAAAATGGTTGATTCCGCTAGAGGTAACCCATTTTTTGCCTCTCGTGTTGAGTACGGCCCCACAATAGGTCATGGCAAAAGATTGATGGAATTTTCTGTGTCATTTTCATTACTTGTTGGAGTCATTTTCAAAGACTATATTAAATAGACGTTGGCTCCAATACAGTTATGCCTTTAATTCAAATACAATTTGTTTATAGCTAAAAGAAAAAATTGTTCATGTAAAATAGATGTCTATCAAAATGTTTTGAAATTTAAAAACAATTATCTGATTTTTCCAGGAAAACCCAGTATTTCGACGTTGGTCACTATCAGCAATGATTATTATTATAACTTTTTTTTTTTTTCCATTGTGATCTCAATAAAAAAATTTAAAAAAGTAATATTTAGGAATAATCTCATTTTTTGTTGTTAAGTTCTTTCGGGTACATTATGTATTACTCTCTTCTTGGAAGAAGTGACGGCTCTGAGAAGAGCCGGTTTATTGTTCTCAACAGCTTGACTAGTCTGCTCTGCTCTAGCCTTCATCAGGAGTTTTCTGATGACGACTGGAGCACACAAGTCAAAACATTGAGAACAAACCAACCAGCTCTTCTCAGAGCCGTCACTTCTTCCAAGCAGAGAGTAATGCACGGTGTACCCGAAAGAACTCAACAACATCTATCTCCACCATGCAAAGCCTCAAATCCTACAATCTCATCTTTTATTAACCCTAACCTTCCCAAATCCTCCAAAATCCTCTTTGCAAAAGTGAAGGATTTTGAAGGATTGAGGTTACATGCTACATGCTCTTTGCTAAAGTGAAGGATTTTGGAGGATTGAGGTTATTAGGCATTCTTGCCTTTCCATGGTACATGGACATCCATGTTTGTTGTAGTGATTGCAAGGTCAGTGCTTGGGTCAGTGGACACTGTTTATTGCTCCATGCATGCAGGGAGGGTCCCTGGCCATGTACATGTATCACAGATTAGAAACACATGTGTGCATACATGTCATGTGCTTGCTTTACTACTGAAGGATTTTGGAGGATTCAGGTTATGTGTAAGCAAGTGGGCCTAGGGAGTTAGGGTTAATGACTACGCTGTCAGGCACAAAGAGAGGTGGAATATGCTACATAAGCTGCACGAGTAAAGAAAAACACCCAACTAAAAGGTGTAATTTTTTTACTGCATTGTCAGAAAAGGTCAATAAATGTGCTATCATCTTTTGTGGGTGGGGACGTAAATGGTAAACAGTCACGAGGAGAGCTGTTCCATAACAATTACTTACACTGTACCCCGTCTCATTCATATATGGCAAAAACGGCAGGGCAGCAACCAATGGCTCGCTCGTGTACATTCCCTGAATGAAGACGTCCCCCTCTGGATTGACGGAGGGGTCCCGGTCAGTGGACTGACTGAGGGAGAAGGAGAACGTCTGGCCGTAGGCCGTGCGGAAGTTGCCATGGTAGATGTCCGGAGAGGCGAAGAAGACGTCGGTTGAATTGGTCGGCTGGGTCAGCTCTAGAATCAGTCTAAGATGGATTCGGAGGAAAACCAACATTGAATAAAGTAAAACAGGGACCCAATGAAAATGTTATAATCAAATTTTGATATTAAATTATTACTTGCAAAATAATGGTTATTGGCCCTACGTTTCGAACCTAGCAGGTTCTTTCTCAAAGGCAAAAATGGACGAAATACAAACATACATAAACACAACATTATTTTGCATTTATACTACAGGTCCTTTAGGTTGGTAAGCAGTTTGCAACAACTAATTCTCTATTTATATTATTACTATTACCTTAACAAAACAAACACAACAAGTTATACAGAGCAAATCTTATATCATGACAATATATATACAGATGCACAAAATACAAAAAACTAAGTTTAGTTTTATAACAAAATTAATTTTTGGTAAAACTTGTAGCTTTGCATGGTGAGAATGATAAGTAAGACTAATTGCGGTGACACCATGTAAGAATCTCAATTGAGTAGTAATTAGTTCTGAAAAGAACTGGGGGTACAAAAATTAATTTTTGTTTTGCTTTAACTTTCAGGAAATTGTACCAATTTGCAGACACTTGTGCGATTTGTACAGAATTCCATTATTTGCACTGACCTCGTCTCCATTACCAAAGTCTGTGACTATTCCCCGTTTTGAAAATCTAATCTAATTTCAGAGACACAATATTTGGGGAAAAAAATGTCTTTAATTTTTGCCAACTTTAGTGCCAATCTTTGTTTCTCTCCACTGCATACATGTTCGAAAACATGTGGAAAACGTGTGGAATTGTACAATTTGAGGTATAACAACCTCCAGAATGTGTTGTTCATGAAACCAGGGGTTGTGATTTGACGAAAGTAAAAATCCTGAAAGATGGGTAGCGTTCCCGGGTCTCCCTTTGGTCTAGAGGACAAAGCCCCCCGAACCTCCTGGATGTATAATTTTGGAGGATTTACAGACTCTCCACATCCCCACAAACAAGAAACTAGAGGTTTGGACACAATCAAGGCTACCTCTTTCTTTCCTTGGTGGCTCCTTCTCTTTTTTCAAGAAGATTTTGAGGCAAAGGGAGACTGGTAAAAAAAAAAAACTGAAATCGGGGAGAAATCACAGGCCTGACGCACAGTGTCAATTTTGAGGAACGGTACAAAGGATTACCTGGGATTGAACACATCGAATACAGGAACCTCGTTGATGGCAATGCTCTCATTGGTACCGGCCAACCCAGTCCATCTGGGCGCCACTGCATCAAAGTCTAGCAGAGACCAGCTACTGATGACCTGGCCCCTGAACCAGGATAACGCAGTAGTACACTGTGTGCTGTGTGATGAGCAATAGCACTGAGTGCATCCGCGCTCACTCCAGGGCCCAAAGCCATAGAAACCTAGACAGAACAATAATGATGTTATTGAATATTTGTGAATGGCCCCTGAACCAGGATGCATTGGGGAGGTGACTTGAATTAGACATTTAGAATCACTCCCCCCCCAAAAAAAAAAAAAAAAAATGTGCATAATTACCTTCTGCGCAGACATCACATTTCTCGCCGCGGGTTCCCGCTCCACACAGGCAGTTGCCGTTGCTGTCACAACCAGATTGGTTACTCCCCACCGGATCACACCCACAATTGATACAGCTGTCTGTCGTCATCTGGTAAAAGCTGGGGGAGTGCAGCAGTAACATGAAATGACAATTTAGCGGGACGTACAATGCAATTTTTGTATTTTTCAACTCAAGGGTATTTGCTGCAAAACGTACACACACACACACACATGGACCATGTTTATATAATCTCAATTCAATTCAATGTTATATTCAAAACTTCCAAATATTTACAATTCATAACATTAGCCAGCAATACCCATGGGTGTCTTTTGGACGCCCAGCAGTGGCGTAGCCCCCCCCCCACAAATTTCCAGTGCCCCCCCAGGTGCCCCCCCACAAAAAATCCTGATAGTGCTCCCCCCAAAAAAAAGAAAAAGAAAAGGGAAAAACCCATACCCCTGGGCCCCCCCCCCACTGAAAAGCAGTTCCCCCTGTGCCCCCCCCCCCCCCCCCACTGAAAAAGTCCTGGCTACGCCGCTGACGCCCAGTTTGCGCTACTTACCAGTAAGCATATTTTCGTTCTAACTATAGCAGAAAAATTTGCTTAAGCATAAGCGTATTTCACAGGTTAGCAAGAAAATTGAGAGCGGCACGTGCATGTTCACCATGGATTTGTATTGTTGCGTCACTCATTTGCTAGCAATAACGGCCGGCAAGTTAGCGTGCCTTTCTTCATGCTTAATGGATAACAGCGCTATGAAATGAAAAATGTACAGTAAGCAAACAATCGGCTGCTAAGCGGATCTATGAAATTGGGCCTGGTTTTATTTGGAAAATAAATGCAAAAATATTATAAATTTAACTATTGGACACCATTCTTTTTTTAAAGAATAACATTTAGACAATCTATTTTCCAATTCCAGTCTTCTCTGTTACAATCCATATAACTAAACCATAAGACATAAAAACATTTTAACAAAAAACATCACAAATAATTTAACTCTAACTCGGCCCCTAGGTATTCTGGCTAGGAACCTTCCTGAATCCTTCAAAATCCATCGGTGCACTTTTGGAAACATGCCCTTATCTTTGAAATGCACCATGCATTTTCGTTAATCTTTCATATTCAGCACTTACGGCCTGTACTTCTTGCCAGATAGTAATTTTGTCCCATTTGAAGAGGTGAAAGCACTGTGCCAACAGTGCTGAATTTTTTTCCCTTGGAGAATTTTTGCAGGATTTGGGGTGGTTAGGGTTAACGCAAAGCAAGAAATGACATAATGAAAGACCAACAAATTTTAAAGAATAAAATTATTTTAAAAACCCACCCTGTAGAACAATGACTTTAGAGAAACAAAACACACAATCCTACCCTGGGGAACACTCCGTACAGTTCTGTCCACCGATGCCTGGTTTACAGTTACACTGACCGGAGTCATCACAAGCATTGTCCAAGGAGTAACTGGCTGAACAGGTGCAGGGGATACAACCAGAACCTGACAAGAAAATAACCACAATAACATCATGCTAGAGTTTAAAAAACTGTTTATTCAACGACCTTTGACACTCTACATACAGTACTTGTGTAGAGACCATAAAGTTCTAAGCATGCAGGCATCTCTTTTGGATGTGCTATCGCATGGCTGCCGTACACCTCCCCCTTTCCCTTTCCCCACCCCTTCCCAGTACCATCTTATTACAAACCTGTGCAGAGACCATAATGCTCTGACATGCAGGTGTCACATTTAGAACCGATCACATTCTAGTGAAAGTATTCTAGTGGAAGTAATGCCATCGTATTACTGCCATACACCTTCCCCTTCCATCTTCCCCTTCCACCTTCCCCTTCCCCCTCCCCTTTCCACCTTCCCCTTTCCCCTCCCCTTCCCTCTCCCTTCTCCCTCCCCTTTCCCAGTACCATCTACCAAGAACTATTCATACTCCCTTCGTTCTTCTGATGGTGAAACCCTTGTCATCCACAAATCACGTAAACAGGCTGGTGACAGGGCCTTTTCCATTGCCGCCGCCCCATTTATGGAATAGCCTACCCATCCCCATCACAAATTTGAACAGTGTGTTCTGTCCTTCAATAAGGCTTTCAAGACCTATCCTTTCCCCAAATCATAGCTGGTTGTCTTTATTTCTTTTTGGTTCCTTTTCTTTTCCTTGTTATAGCGCCTTGTATCCTTTGGTAATTTGGCACTCTATAAATCCAGTTATTATTATTATTATTATTATTATCACATACCTGTGTAGAGACCATAATGCTCTGGCATACAGGAGTCACATTTGGATCCGATCACATTCTGGTGGCAGTCACACGTGCCGGTGACACATGACTGCCTCAAAGCACCGTTGACGTCACACCCACAAGCTGCAGAAAAAAAGAAATTAGCAAGCGCACGCAATTGAAAATCTTGCATATTTTCGAGCATTTCCAATTGTTTTTTTTATTCATTCCTGTATAATCTGCATCAGGAGTTTCTAAAGAAAACAAAAACATATAGTGTCCGTCACTGTGTACAAAATGCAGAGGCATCAACACATCTAATCCAAACACTGCTTTTAATTACAAACTTCTTTGGAGGATGTTGAACAATGAGATCGAATTCACGAACTGTATTATACCAAATTTCAAAACATTTGTCTGTTAATTTGTAATGCTCCTGTACTTTCTTTTGTTTTGTGTGATTGTGTGTTTTGTGTAATTGTATTGATGGATAAACAATAAAACAACTGGAAAAGGCAAAAGAGAAAAAAAATTATGTAAGTTATGATCTGAATAAGTTTTTTTATTTATTTTTTTTCCCATCTAAACTTGCACTGAATCCCATACAAAACAACTAACAACCCTTAACCCTCCTACTACTACAAGGGTCAAAATCAGTCAAAATGTTGATATACTTGCTAAGGTATATCTAGCGCACTTAAAAGTCAAATACTGTCAAACCTTACGTGTAGTGAGTACATTTACAGGTCAAAATGAGTTGACGGTTTTTGACTGGTAAAAGCATTGTCTGGTATTGTTCAGGGTGGTCAAAATGACAGTAAAAACCTGTCAAACATGCCCTTGTGTGCACAATTGGGTCAACAGTCAAAACAGGCAGTTGACTGGTTTTGACCTCAACAGCAACTTTCCACTAAAGTGCAGCAATAGTAGGAGGGTTAATCTACTATGTATATACCCATAATCTTGGCAACTCAATTTTATTAACGGTTCATAATTGTAAAAGATACCTGCGAACCAACTTTCATGACCGAGTAAAAATTTCACTCACGAGTGCAGCCTGCTATTGTGTCGTAACCATAGTAATAGGCTTTACAGTAGTCACATGACTGTGATGTCACACCCGCCACACACTGGCACTGGCCGCTGTACGAATCACATACAGTACTGGGAACGGTCCCTCCACTGTTACACGAACAAGCTAGGACCAGAAAAATAATAAAGAAAAATATTAATTTTAAAAAAAGCAAAATAATGGTTATTGGCCTTATGTTTCGAGCCTAGCAGGTTCTTTCTCAAAGGCAAAATGAGACAGAATACAAACATACATAAACACACTGTGTGTGTAAATGAGCAAATTAAACAAAAATAAACAATCAAGCAAAATACTGAAACAACATTAAAATGAACCTCAAGTGGATTTATGCTTGCTCTTATGTTACCTCTTTTCGTTTGGTGTAAAAAATAATAATAAATTTCTTTATTTTTAATTTTTTTTTTTTTTTTAAATACAACATCCAACAGCACAAGCGCCAATGACAATAATTTTGTTTTTTAATTCAGTTTTTTGTTTAAATTCACAATACAAATAAAAATGCACAATAATGACCACAAAATAACAATCCCATATGACAAATCTTACCAACTGCCCCATTGTACACCTCCGCCATGATTACAAACTCATACCGGGCACAGTCTCCCGACTCTCTCAGGCCAGGGTTGTAGGAGAGGGACGCATTCCAACAGGACGTCATGACCTCGCGGGTCTGGTTTGAGGTCGCGTCAGAGGTGAATCCATCCAGGTCATTGAGCACGGGCAGAAGGACCAGCTATATAGATTGTAGAAGATCATTTATTAAAAAAGGGAAGTTTTGAGATTTTGATGGTACGAGAGTGGAGTAGGAAAACAGTTTAGATTAAACATCCAAACTGGAAACCAGAGAAATTAATGCGGAACTCAAATATCTGCTCTGTGCACACTTGTAGCCGTCTACCCGGTTGTTAAGTGCGACGTCATTTCAATATAAGCCATGCCTCATTCACATGGAGTGATTAAAAAGAAAATATAAAAAATGTACAAAATTGCATTGCCCACTTTTTCGTTTTAGAATTACAGAAGAAATAATATTTTGCTGATCATGATATGTTTTGCTAAAGGGCGATTCCACGGTTACTCACGTTACATTTGTGAGGTATTGGGCCCACTCTTAATGCCATAATTTCCTTACTTATATATTTCACTCATCATTTTTGTCACAGTAGTCACATTATACCCAGACTGTACTAGGCACAATCAAAAAATTTCAGAAATTTGTTATGTACAACATAAAACAGAAAAATGCTGTTCACTCACGCTACATTTTTCGAACATAAAATGTTTTTTTTTTTTATATAGCATACAAATAACCAATTTCTGAAATTATTTTTGTTTGTGCTGAGTAAGGGTCTGGATGTAATGCAACTACTGTGAAAAACTGACGAGTGAAATATAAGAGTGAACCCAATACCACAAAAATGTGACGTGTGTAACGATGGAATTGTCCGAAAGATTGGACTCGTACTACCTTTTCAACGATTGCATTGAAATCATAAAAAACCTGAAATAAGGGGTTCTCAGCCTAAGTAATTACACCGTTAGTTCTTGCCTTTGAGCCTCAAGTTGCAGAATGCTAACGTACACAAATGCATTTTCCCCTTTTTCAATTGATGTGTTGTATAAACTGCACAATTTCTATCTCATTAAAAAATAATGAGCAGAGCTGTATTTGCCTTGTATAAATAGACCTTGTGAATAAACCACTGGCATTGCCATACACAAGCGTGCAGAAACAGTAGGCAGATTAACAAGAATTTGTCTTGGTTTCTTCGAGAAAAAAATAAGAAAAATAATTGTACTTTTTGAATCCATAAGAATAGTTGAAAATGCACCACTTTAACCAGTTCGCACCGGAATAACAAAGTTTTTCCGAACCCCGTGGCGGGTTTATTTTTACCGCACAAACACGACCAATGGTGCTCACCAGAGCGTGACCGGGGAGACCGCGTCTTCCACCGTATGCTTATGGCTCGTTGCCACGTCAACCGGGAATCTATACAAATATTCCCGAGAATCCTGTGGCGTGTTTAGACGCTCTCCGATCCGCTGTCCAAAAAAAATTGCGTGTATACACGGCCTCCGACGCGAACTGGTTAAAAACAATAGGCAGATTAAAAGGAATTTTTTTTTTTTTTGGAGAAAAAATACACAAAAAAAAAGGAAAGACCCAAATTGTACTTACAGAATCCATAAGAATGGTTGCTGATTCACCACTGGCAGTTAACCCAATGAAGACGGAAATGGTGTACACACCGGCTGCATTCAAACAGGCTGACCCAAACTGTTGCACACCTGTAAAGTATTCAAACTCATGTTTAGGCCAAAATTTAAAAAAGTCTCCGGTTTCTGGTCATCAGTCGGCTTCAAAATCGGTGTGGTAATTTTTTTTTTTGCCAACAGGGAAATATATGATACATTGTATACGCAGCAACCATGGAGTGTCGTGGCCAAGCGGTCTAGCTTACCAGACTCAAGTTCTGGTGTAAGCAGCAGAATGTGGGTTCGAATCCCGGCTGTGACACTTGTGTCCTTGAGCAAGACACTTAACCATAATTGCTTATAGGGGCAGAGGCAGTTTAACAACTGCCTTGTTCTGGACTAGTTACCCCTCCCAGTTCGCACAGTGAAGAAGCTAGTTATTAACTTGTCTTGTTTCGGTGTGAGGGGCTGGTTTCTTCAGTGTGGAGTCGTTGTAACAACTCAATGACTTAGTAGCCCCCACCTTGGAGTGGCCATTGGCCTTGTGTGGGGCAATTTGCTTTAAAAAAATAAAAAATTAAAAAAAATTGCACATATATAGTATGTTGGCTCAGAGAGGCCTCATAAACTGTGCAAACATTCATACCCCTACGTGAAAAAGTCATTTAAAACATAGCATGGCAGAATTCCAGTCGATCCAGCAATTTTGGCTGCAATTGGACATAGCAAAAAAAAAAAAGGAAAATTAAAAATATTGATGCACGGGTCTGAGGCGGGGCGCGCAGAGACCAGAAACCACAGAATTTTTTTTTTTTGGCCTTAGAATAAAAGAACCTTTTTTTTTTTTTTTTTTTGTCCATAATTTATTCACGTTTATATTGCCCTTTATCAATGCCCTGGTACATTATTTATGAATTATGTGAAATAAAAAATAGCAGCTTACAGATTTAATACACAAATTACGGGTAAATTCTCCAAACTGAGTTTGAAGGCTTGACAAGCAAAATAAACAAGAAAACATGCTGTAAACACAAGTGGTAACACATGTGCAACTGTTAAAGATGACAAAACAGAATTTGAAGGGAAAAAAAATATGTAGATTTAAACTAAGCATCAACTGACCTCCGACCTCAGCCGGTTGTACATCAGACGTAAGCGAGATGGCGTTACCGAGCTGCATCACTCCACGGCACTCGTACGACGACTCAGTCTGCTGCGTTAACTCAATACGAACAATCTGGAAAACAGCAGCGCTCTGTGGAGAATTGAGGTGGGGGAGGGGGGGAAGCATTACTGTAAGGGAGGAGGGCCAAAGTCATGGTACAGCCAAGCCTGACCAGGCCTAGGCTACCTGGCCTCCTAATTGTCTTTTGTGAGTCCTAATCCTGTAACAATACAGTACCTGCCAATCAACATAACCTGGGCTTCTGGAGGGCCTAGCCCAGGCAAGCAGAGCTCATTATATAGGCCAGTAGGCAGGGGAAAAGCCTGGGCCTGGGCCTGGCCGGGCTTCTCAAAGGCTTGGCTGTACCATGACTTTGGCCCTTGTCCCTAAGAGTCCAAGTGAAAATGCATTTAATTTGTGTGCATTCATTCTAATGTGGAAAATGGATGACAGCTGTGATCTGTTTTAAATTTGTAACATATTTCACATTTTCTAAAGAATTATATATAGCGTATAAAAGTCTCACCAACTTCAGATCAAGTTAGTTTTTAGATTATAATTCAGTAATGTTGTAATTGGCTAATTACCCTGGGTTTATGCTCCTTGAATAACAATTATTTTAAGGGAGGAGGGCCAAAGTCGTGGTACAGCCAAGCCTTTGAGAATACCCAGCCAAGCCTTTGAGAATGCCCAGCCAGGCCCAGGCTTTGCCCAGACCCAGAGGCCTATATAATCCCCTAGCTGAGCACAAAATACCCTTTACTAATGAATAGAAGTCTAATGTATTTTGTTCACAACTGCGGCCATTATAATGAGCTCTACTTGGCTGGGCTAGGCTGCCAGGTAGCCTGGGCATGGCCGGGCTTCTCAAAGGCTTAGCTGTACCATGACTTTGGCCCTCCTCCCTAAACTATGTTTAATCGTTCTGCCAAGGATTCCATATCAAAAACAACATTGATGGTTTCTGTGTATATGTATACAAATATACAAAATCAAGACATCACATCACATGTTATTTCTATACATAGTGACAAGCCTACTGAATTGTTTTGGAATTGGAAAATTCTGAAAACCTTCTGCCATTCATTAGTCTTCTCACGTGCTCAAAGGCAAGTTCTGACAGGTCTGTGATTCATCACTCAACACCTGTGTGCAGCACATTTGAATTTGACTTAATTCCATTATGAGGGGGCCAGAATATTCAGAACTTGTTTTCCACATTTGAAATGCTGGTCATTAACCAGCTGAAAAAATGGTTAAAGCCCCAATACACTATCGGTATTATAACAAAAAAATCATAAACCACCATAGGTTTAGATGATACTGTTTTGGTGAAAAGTTGATGATGGTATGATAAGAATAAGAATAATAATGATGATGATAGACACTTATATTGCGCCGGTATCTGCCAAGTTTGACACTCATGGCGCATGAACATTATTATCCCCTGTTCGGCGCATTCTGCTGCCATTCCAGAAACACCAGGGCAAGCCCCTTCTCTTCCACGATAAGTGTCCTGGGATTTTTTTTGACGTGCATTACACAACACAGGGGACCTACAACTTCACGTCCCATCCGAAGGACAAAGCAATTACGGTTAAGTGTCTTGCTCAAGGACACAAGCGCCACAACCAGCCAGGCCGGGATTCAAACCTACATTTATGACACCACCAGAACTTGAGTCTGATACACTAGACCGCTTGGCCGTGACACTCCGTGGTATAGTATTGTATTAAACATCTCTTAAAATATCCTGTCTGAGATATTTCAGTACAATTATCATTTCAGTACAATTATCATTTCAGTACAATTATCATTTCAGTACAATTATCATTTCAGTACAATTATCATTTCAGTACAATTAACCCTAAGGCCATTTTTTTTTAACGGATTACGTATGATTACGTATTTTTTTCCCCCAAAAGTTAGGCGGTTAACGAGGGAAAAGAAAAACAAAACAAAAAAACACCGCCACCACTTGTAGAGCGCCCTCAATCGTTGATTTTTTTTTTAATAGTCTGTACATGGCCTCACGGCACAGATGATTCGTGGCAACCGGATGTTTTTTGTTGTTTTCCCCACCGCCTTCATGAATTGCATGAAAACATTGCAATAAGGGGGAGGGGGCTGGGGAAGCGAGTTACAGCACAGTGTGGCAAGGTAAGTGCACTAATTATACACTAATATGCGCTGCATGCACAAAGTCAAAATAGACTCACTGTGCTACATGGTTTTTTTATTTTTTTATTTTCATTTTTACTTTCGGGAATTGTGATTTTTGGATGGCGATTTTAACTCTCTTTTTTTTTCTCTCCAAAATCTGATATTTTTGGGCGGCGGGTCCGTAATCCAAGTTATTAAAAAATTTTTTAAAATGGCCTACCCGTGCTCAATGTGACAAGATGCAACAAATGTAAAGAGTTGTTGTATCTTGTTGCCCTCATCAGCAGTGAACAAAAAGAACCATTATTTCTAGCTGTTGTATCTTGTTGCATTGAGCGGCCCCTGCACACTCTTCTGTTGTTGCATTTTGTTGCATTCATTAGTAGGGTGTCTGTGAAATGCCTGTAGGGGTTAAGGATAATCTAATTGTTTCGCAAATGAATTCCTGTCATCCAGGAACAGAAATTCCACGTCTGAATGAATACGAACAATCTGAATGCATTTTCAATATTTTCTCTTTAATAATGGACCCAATATGAAATAAGCTGGAACTGTCCGGTTTTTAATACATATCTCTTGATTCTTTTATACTGATGCATTTACAGACATTTTTACCAAAAGTGTGTAATGGCTTTAAAGCCTATGACTACAAGGGTCAAAATCAGTCAAAATGTTGATATACTTACCAAGGTATATCTAGTGCACTTACAAGTCAAACACTGTCAAAAGTTACGTGTAAGTATATTAACCCTCCTACTACTACATGGGTCAAAATCAGTCAAAATGTTGATATACTTACCAAGGTATACCTAGTGCATGTAAAAGTCAAACACTGTCAAACCTTACGTGCAGTTAAGTACATTTACAGGTTAAAATCAGTCGACTGTTTTTGACTGGTTAAAAGCATTGTCGGGGTGGTCAGAATGACAGTAAATCTAGTCAAAAATGCCCACTGTGTGCACATTTGGGTCAACAGTAAATTAGGAAGCTGACTGATTTTTTACCTCTATAGCTACTTGCCTCTAAAGTGCAGCGTAAAGTAGGAGGGTTAAGAAAGCGCCTTGGTGTTTTCTACTTTTCCAATCTGTGTTTTATAGTTTTTTTGTAGTCATTTTGTGCAAAGCTGTGTATTTCCGGCTCTGAATATGTAATGCTCTATGGAGTGCGCAAAAAGCAACTTGTGTGTGTGAGAAAGCGTTACATACCCTATGTGGACCCGAGAACACAAGATGTCCACACAGTGTAGGTTCTTCAGATGTTATATGGACTCACGCACGTCCACACAAGGATTTCATGAATTAGAAAATGTCAATTTTCTTGAGATGCTATGTGGACTTACGCACGTCCACACAAGGTTTTCACGAATTAGAAAATGTCAATTTTCTTGAGATGCTATGTGGACTTACGCAGGTCCACACAAGGTTTTCACGAATTAGAAAATGTCAATTTTCTTGAGATGCTATGTGGACTTACGCACGTCCACACAAGGTTTTCACGAATTAGAAAATGTAAATTTTCTATAGTAAGTACATTTACAGGTCAAAATGAGTCGACCGTTTTTGACTGGTAAAAGCATTGGCTGGTATTGTTCAGGGTGGTCAAAATGACAGTAAAAACCAGTCCAAAATGCCCTGTGGGTCAACAGTCAAAAACAGTCAGTTGACTGATTTTGACCAGTATAGCTACTTGCCACTAAAGTTCATCTATAGTAGGAGGGTTAAATAGCTATATTTGGACCAAATTATTTTGAAAATGTTATTTCCCAGAGAAGGCAAATTTATGAAATAATTCAATAGAGCAGAGACAGATTTCCTAAACTGGATTTTAGTTTATATGATTTACAGCTTTGCATGGTGGAGTAATGATATCGTTTCGGTTTGCGGTAACACCATGTGTTTATCTCAACTATCACTACGTGAGGTAACAGGTTCTGAAAAGAACCTTATCGCGCGACTCGTATCTCAACTGTCGCTAAGTGAGATTTTGGTTCAGGGAGAACCGATATTGGGCAACTCGTTTGTCAATGATCGCCAAGTGAGAACTTGGTTCAGGGGAGAACCATGGGGTCTTCCAGGGAAGACGTTGTGGTTCTCTACTAAACTCACTTAATAGCGACGGTTGAATTCTGGTTTCCTGTAGATTACTGTAATTACCTCATATCTAAGGAGCACCTCATAGTTCTGCGTGCGTGGAACCACAACATTAGAAAATGTGACGATGGTACTTGAACGCACCATAAGGAAGCCTCGACCAGTGTGCCTGGCAGTGTCTGTACCCGTTGGTCTCTCTTCGAATGTGACAACCTGTAATAAAGGTAGATGAAAGGCAAGATTTTAGCTTACAGGGAAACAATATGGTTCAATAAGGGAGGGGGGGGGCTTCAATGAGTACTTTATATGTTTTGACTTGTCATGCCATCAGAATCACCCGATTCAACTACCAGTCATCAGTAATAAATGAGGAAGGTGATACGTTTTGGTCACGGTATGACCAAGTGAGCTGGTGATATATTACGCTATCACATGATTCATCAGCATCACTTAATAGCGCACACATGGGGGGAGCCATTAACCCTTCTATGACTGCAAGGGTCAAAATCAGTCAAAATGTTGATATACTTGCCAAGGTACATTGTATATCTCGTGCACTTAAAAGTCAAACACTGTCAAACCTTACGTGTAGTAAATACATTTACAGGTCAAAATGACTCGACCGTTTTTGAC
Source organism: Zoroaster sp. YZ-2022 (assembly GCA_029582265.1). Taxonomy (NCBI): domain Eukaryota; kingdom Metazoa; phylum Echinodermata; class Asteroidea; order Forcipulatida; family Zoroasteridae; genus Zoroaster; species Zoroaster sp. YZ-2022. The sequence goes on along the minus strand of CM055835.1, from coordinate 20,452,851 downwards.
TGGTAAAAGCATTGTCTGGTATTGTTCAGGGTGGTCAAAATGACAGTCAAAACCAGTCAAAAATGCCCCCGTGTGCACATTTGGGTCAACAGTCAAAAACAGTCAGTTGACTGATTTTGACTACTACAGCTACTTGCCGGTAAAGTTCAGCTATAGTAGGAGGGTTAAGCGATGCTGATGTATCATGTGATAGCGTGATATATCACCGGCCCACTTACAATGTGACCACAACGTATCACCATCTCTGCTTGTTACTGGTGACTGGTAGGTGAATCGAGTCTCAGAACTGTAGTTCAGTGCTTCCTACTAATTTTTGTAAAATTTTATTTCATAAGTCATCCAACAGCATAAGCACCAATGACAGGATGGATATAAAAATCGCTAATGTGTTCCGGGTTCTTTACTTTAATAATCGTACATCTGGAACAGTCTGCCAACAACTCTCAAATAACTCTTCAACAGACAGCTCTAAACACACTTATTTAAATTTAGCTTTTCAATTCATTTTCCAGTGAATTGATTCTATCCAGTTACCAGTGCAATTAACCCTCCTACTCCTCGGCACGATTTGCTAGCGAGTTAATTGACAGACCATTGAAATAAAAAAAGAGACAACTGTCTGTTTATGAATGATGGATTAGCTGTGTAGATAACAGTACCATGTACAGTATAGATGCATTCATCACACAGTACCATTTGACAACTGTCTGTTTATGAATGGTGATTAGTCAAGTATTACACACAATGGTATATAATACCTACATTTGTCATTCAAAATCATTTGCATAATATTGAATAATCAATCAACAGTAGGGTTAAAGTACTATTGTTGTTAATATTATTACTCTCTTGTTTGTTTGTTTGTCTTTCTTGTTTATTAATACTTAAAATAAAGGGAAGGGTTCTTATAAAGCACTATTTCGATTTTTAACTTGGATTACGGACACGCCGCCCAAAAATCTCAGATTTTGGCGAAAAAAAAAAACAAAAAACAAAAAAACAAAAAAACATCGCCATCCAAAAATCACAATTCCTGGAGGTTAAAAAAAAAAAATACTTGCAACACAGCGACTCTACTTTGACTTTCCATGCATGCAGCGCATATTAGTGTATTGCATTTACCTCACTGTGCTGTGCCGTACCTCGCTTCCCCGGCCCTCTTAACTGCAAATGTTCATGCAATTCACTAAGGCGGTGGAGGAAAAAAAACGCAAAAAAAAACATCTGGTTGCCACTCAATGAACCAAGAATCATTGGTTATGTGAGTCCGTGTACAGACTATGAAAAATATAAATGATTGAGGGCGCTCTAATAGGAGAGCTCCTTCAATCGGTGGTGGTGTGTTGTTTTTTTCTTTCAGTATCCGCCCAACTTTGGGAGAAAACAATCCATTATCCAAGTAATTAAAAAAAACAATGGCCTCACAGCATTGAGAAAGAAAAAGCCAAACCAAACCAATTTGAAAAGAATATAGAAAGATTTACAGCACTGGAAATTTACTGATAAGGTTTGATCACGATTGACTTACGTTATTAGCAGATGCTAGCTCAGCCTCCCATGTCATCCCGTCCAGTTTCGGGACGTAGTAACCGGGCGTGGTTTCATTGCAGGCACGCCCGGCGACGTTGGGGCGGCACGTGCAGGTCCCGGTGGCGCCATCACACTGTCCGCTCAAGGATGCCCCGCGGTCACAGCTGCAGAGGGAGCAACCGTCTGGGTTGGTTGCATCCAGGTTGAAGGTACCAGCCTGGTTAGATTTAATAGTCAAGTCACAGTGTAAGACACAAAAACCTGCTCTGATGGGCTTAACTGATCTACTGCTGATTTGGCCCATGCAACAGAAATTTAATTTAATGTTGGTTGACCATTTTTAGTGGAGATGGGGGATGGAGTGCAGTGGTTATCTCAGGCAAAATATAAATAGCTACAAACTGATGAAATTCTTGCATCGAGTTATAAACAATTGATTTAATTTTGACCCTACACCAACATGTGTATAGCACTGCATTCTCGGTGCTTTCCGAGTGCTTGTGAAAAAACTTCACAGGCGAATCGGGCCGGATTCGAACCCATGATTTCCTGGACGTCTTAAACTCTCTCGACCACCGAGCTTGCCCAACGACGACTGGCCGGCTAGAATCCTATATAAATAAATAGCTTCACTAATCTTTAATCTCTTACCTTGCAAGTGTCGCACCTGGCACCCTCTACGTTGGTCTTACAGATGCACTTCCCAGTAACTTTGTCACAGAAGTTGGTAGACCCCATGGATCCTACAGGTTCACAGTCGCACGCTGGAAGGCACAAGACGCAGATAAACAGTTGGGGAATAAATAACAAAGCTAGATTCAAGACACATCCTAACAACCCGTTTCCTGACGATGACTAGAGCAGACCAGTCGAGACATTTCGAGAACAAACCAACCGGCTCTTCTCAGAGACATAACTTTTTTTTCCAAAAAAGAGATCCTTACATGGTGTACCCTCAATAGCATCTATCTCCAACCATGCAAAGCCTCCAATCCTACAACCTAACTTTCAACAACGGAAACACTTCCAAGCCTTTGAAATACAACAATCTTAACCAGTTCGCGTCGGGAATAAAAAAGTTTTTCTGGGCCCCTGTGCGGGTTTCTTTTTCCCACACACACATTAATGGAAGCTTCCACAGCGCGTGGCCACGTCTTCCGAGCATGTCACCGTACACGCGTGACTCAACCAAGCATGCATACAAATATATCGGAGTTTCCTGTGGCGTGTTTAGACGCTCTCTGAGCCATGGTGCAAACAAAAATTGCATGTATACACGGCCTCCGACGCGAACTGGTTAAAGATTTTTTTTCAAAAGGGGGTGTAACACTGTTCAGTGGTGGATCCGGGGGGATTATTTATAACATAATTAAATTGGCCTAAATAACTTATAAATGCAATATCACTTGTATCCCATAGAAAAATGCTATTACTCCATTCTTCAGCTTCATATTTCTGCATTGTAATAACTAATTCTAAAACAACATTTATATATTTTTTTTGCCTGAGCAGAAACTGAGACAATTACTATGAAAAAAGCTTACTTTGCTTTTTTTAAAGATGAAAATGGTACCAAGCAATATTATTTATAACATTATTTTGTTCTCATTAGTAACTATTAATGTTGCGTGTTACCGGTTAGTTTGCTAACCATTTAACCGAAACTTTCACGGTCAGTTAACCAGTTTACCGAAAGTCGGCACCTGATGGCCACACAAACTTGATCGTCGGCAAATGGCACAATGTGTATAAATTTTCAATCAAAAAAGCATCAATAAACTTCCCGCAATGATTGTTTTAATAAACCAGTGTGGCAAAAAAATAAAAATAAAAAGGGTCTAGAACAACCAAATTGGCGCCAAATTCTTTCAAAGTTGTTGGACGTACTTTGTAATTATTGGTTTCGGTTAGCAAATTTCTAAACGGTTAGTGCAGTTTCAGTCGGTTAACCGGTTTACCATCCCAGCATTAGTAACTCTACATGGTCGAGCGGTTTAGTGCATCAGATTTGTGTTCTGATGGCTGAGTCGTTAGAATGTGGGTTCGAATCCCAACCGTGACCAGGGTACTTGTGTCCTTGAGCAAGACACTTTACCATAATTGGTTCTCTCCACCCAAGAGTAAATAGGTACCTGTGAGGGCAGGGTTGGTTGTTGTGTTTGATTAGCCCATATGCGCTGAAATGGCAGCAATTGAGCTGTATACTCCCCAGGGAAATGAGATGGTTTCAGGAATGATTTATGAGCCTGATGAGCAGGGGTAATAATGTCATGCGCCTTGAGCACCAGTTTGGTGGATACGTGCGCTATATAAGTCTACATTAATATTATTATTATTATTATTATTAATTTCACTTAAATCACACAGAAAAAAATTATTACTTCTTCCTTCAGCTTTCATATATCTGTTATATAATAATTATTTCCAAAACTACATGTATATTTTTTTATACATGCATACAATTTCCAGGACATGCATCATTCCTTGTCATTACTTACGCTGACATCCCACAGGGTTCTGACCGTTGAGATTAAAGAAGGTATCCTTGCACTCGTCGCACAGTAAATTCTGCACGTTCTGCTTGCAGAAGCAACTTCCATCGGTTTCGTTGCAGATGCTATTGAGCTCAATGCCGCTGACATGGCAAGTGCATGCTGTGGACAGAAGGGTTACATGTTTACTTCTAAACCCTGCCAGAGCCGAGGGACTGTTCCCATCTGTCAGATTGACCGATGAGTTAACGCCACATTAAACATGTATTGCCCATGTAAGTCACTATTTTACATGCAATTTCTATAAATATTCACTTTCATCGGACAATTGCTATGGATGTTACTTGAGGAAAGGGAAAAATTACATATTTCTTAAAATATTTGTGAGAAGCAGGTTTTTACAGTTAACATGTTCAAAAATTTTGGTGGGTATCTTTCATAAATTACTGTGGGCACTTAATAACAGTTAAACTAAGCCTTTGACCATTATTTTGTGAAATGTATCATTTCAAAGTATTTTTTTTTCTTTCTAAAAGGAAATTATCAATGTTCTGAAAAGAAACAAACTTTTCTGGAAATTGCAGATGTAATAGAGAAAAACATGGGCAAAAATATCTTTAAACCTCTGTCTTGACCAAAGCACACGATTTGTGTAAAACTCTCATACCAATCTGTACCATGCAGGCACCATGCAGTATAAACATAGGCTTACTATTACCAAGTTAAGGGTAGATAAGGATTAGAACCAAATCCAAGTGGTACATTACAGAAAATGGTTGATTAAAAATATATCAACATTAACCTAACTTGTGAAGTGGGTCAAGGTACAACTCATCATGTAAACTTTTTTTTTTGAAGTGATCTCATTTCAGAGAAATTAATTTGTAAAAAACGGGAACTGGCAAAAGAAAAAGCCAGATAAAAAGCATTTTTGCTCCAAGTAGTTTTCTGTAAAAATTGTGAATAGTTTTTTCAAAATTACTAATTACTAGTTTTTGTCAACATTACTAATGTTATTGCCTTTCCTTACAGAAAACTTGCAAATAGAAATTTTACTCAGAAAATAACTCCTGATAGTTTTTACTATAATTCTTTGAGAAATATATCATAGCAGAGAGACTTGTCGGGCAAAACAAATCTCGAGTACCATAACCAACATAGCCTACATGAAGTTACTTTTGGACCTGAAACACCTGGAAGAATACTAAGACTAAACATGATAAACACAAATAAAATTGGCAAATAAGAGATCGGAAGGAGTTCCATTGGCAAATGAGAGATCGGAAGGAGTTCCATTGGCAAATGAGAGATCGGAAGGAGTTCCATTGGCAAATGAGAGATCGGAAGGAGTTCCATTGGCAAATGAAAGATCGGAAGGAGTTCCATTGGCAAATGAGAGATCGGAAGGAGTTCCATTGGCAAATGAGAGATCGGAAGGAGTTCCATTGGCAAATGAGAGATCGGAAGGAGTTCCATTGGCAAATGAAAGATCGAAAGGAGTTCCATTGGCAAATGAAAGATCGAAAGGAGTTCCATTGGCAAATGAGAGATCGGAAGGAGTTCCATTGGCAAATGAGAGATCGGAAGGAGTTCCATTGGCAAATGAGAGATCGGAAGGAGTTCCATTGGCAAATGAGAGATCGGAATGAGTTCCATTGGCAAATGAGAGATCGGAAGGAGTTCCATTGGCAAATGAGAGATCGGAAGGAGTTCCATTGGCAAATGAAAGATCGAAAGGAGTTCCATTGGCAAATGAGAGATCGGAAGGAGTTCCATTGGCAAATGAGAGATCGGAAGGAGTTCCATTGGCAAATGAGAGATCGGAAGGAGTTCCATTGGCAAATGAAAGATTGAAAGGAGTTCCATTGGCAAATGAAAGATCGGAAGGAGTTCCATTGGCAAATGAGAGATCGGAAGGAGTTCCATTGGCAAATGAGAGATCGGAAGGAGTTCCATTGGCAAATGAAAGATCGAAAGGAGTTCCATTGGCAAATGAGAGATCGGAAGGAGTTCCATTGGCAAATGAGAGATCGGAAGGAGTTCCATTGGCAAATGAGAGATCGGAAGGAGTTCCATTGGCAAATGAGAGATCGGAAGGAGTTCCATTGGCAAATGAGAGATCGGAAGGAGTTCCATTGGCAAATGAAAGATTGAAAGGAGTTCCATTGGCAAATGAGAGATCGGAAGGAGTTCCATTGGCAAATGAGAGATCGGAAGGAGTTCCATTGGCAAATGAGAGATCGGAAGGAGTTCCATTGGCAAATGAAAGATTGAAAGGAGTTCCATTGGCAAATGAAAGATTGAAAGGAGTTCCATTGGCAAATGAGAGATCGGAAGGAGTTCCATTGGCAAATGAGAGATCGGAAGGAGTTCCATTGGCAAATGAGAGATCGGAAGGAGTTCCATTGGCAAATGAGAGATCGGAAGGAGTTCCATTTGCAAATGAGAGATCGGAAGGAGTTCCATTGGCAAATGAAAGATTGAAAGGAGTTCCATTGGCAAATGAAAGATTGAAAGGAGTTCCATTGGCAAATGAAAGATTGAAAGGAGTTCCATTGGCAAATGAGAGATCGGAAGGAGTTCCACTGGAAAATGAGAGACTGGAAGGAGTTACATTGGCAAATGAGAGATTGGAAGGAATTCCATTGGTAAATCAAGGAGAAATAAGTGTTGGGGGAGAGGGGAGGTGTAAGACAAGGGTATTTACATGTAGATGTGCACCATGGGAAAATGCATCGGTACAAATATGATACTCACGCCAGCAATATTGACCACATGGTGAGGGAGCTATGAGATATGTTAGAAATTAGGTACATGTACTTTGTCAGTTCTATTTAAATTCAAAGATTTTTGGGAAAGATGGAGATTTTCAATAATGAAGGGGTGTAATTGGCAATGAAAAAACATCCTGTACATAAAGGTGCTCAATTGTGTGCAACTGATGCATACAACCAAACTGTCCTCTGGTTTTGAGATATACCACAGGGATGAGGTTGATTATAACGCTGTGGGCAATTTATGGTTAAAAAAATATATATATATATTTTAATTTTAATTTTTTTTTTTAGAATTCCAGGAACATCTGGAAGAACAACATCCCTGATTTTTTTGGTTCAAAATATTATGATTTTTATCAATTTATCTGTTGACTTATTAATTTGTTAAATCCTCACCCACTCCCCAACAAAATTATTAAAAATATAAAACATCGAAAAATAGAATTGTACATCGTGAAATTAATTCTTGAAATGCAGGCGAAAAAACACAAAGGCACCGTCTGTTCAAAGAACAGCTCAGCAAACATACAATCTAAAAGCCACCTCAAGATGACTATAAAAAAAAAATTAAATTTGTTTTTTTCCCAACTTACCGACACAAGTGTCATTATTTGTTGGGTCTGTGAAGGGATTGCGGAAGAAGTAATTGTTGCATTGTTCGCATTTGTCACCGGTGGTGTTCTCCCTACATCCTTGGCATACACCGTAGCCCTTGGTAGTATCATAAGAACAGGAGTCTGCTAAGTTGTTGCATCCACAGTCTGTGATGAAAAATATGTATATATAAATACAAGAAAACTTATAATTCCTCCTACGACAGCTGAGTATCTGTGGCAAGTGTAGCTATAGTAGTCAGAATCAGTCAACTGGCTGGTTTTTTTAAAATGTTGAATCAACTGTGCACACAGGGGCCATTTTGGACTGGTTTTGACTGACATTTTGACCACCCTCAACAATACATTGGCCAAGTGGTTTAGGACACTCGATTTGTGTTTTAACCCTCCTACTATAGCTGAACTTTAGTGGCAAGTAGCTATAGCGGTCAAAAATCAGTCAACTACCCGTTTTCACTGTTGACCCAAATGTGCACACAGGGGCATTTTTGACTGGTTTTGACTGTTATTTTGACCACCCTCAACAACACAAGACAACGCTTTTACCAGTAAAAAAAAACAACGGTAGACTCATTTTGACCTGTAAATGTACTTACTACGTGTAAGGTTTGACAGTGTTCGACTTTTAAGTGCACTAGATATACCTTGGCAAGTATATCAACATTTTGACTGATTTTGAACCTGGTAGTAGTAGGAGGGTTAAAATCTGAATTGACAAATCCAATGGTGTTAATGGCTTACCTTGACACACATTGTCAACCCCTTGTCCCACTGCTGCTTGCCATGGTCTGTTGTTGAACAGGGGCTTACAGCGATCACAGTGGACACCCTCCGTGTTGTGTTGACACACACATTCAGAACCATCCTGTAGAAAGTTGTTTACACAAAAGGAAAAAAAAACATTTACCAGAAGTTATAAAGCCCTGTGCATTTTCGGTTATTTCGGGAACCGGATACCCAAAATCTTCGGATACCCAGGTACCCGTAAACAATTTTGTAAAAACACAAAAATACTCCTGAATGTATAAAATAACCAATGCGAACATGCACACAAATTTCAAACCAAAGCCGGCAAGTCTGTGAAAGGCCGTCGGCAAATGTTACTTCTAAAAAGCCTTCATCCAAGTTTTCTTCATTTTGTTAGCAAAAAATCAGAGACTTCCATTTGTGTGGCTTAAAATGTACAGTCGAAATTTTAAAAAGACATTTACAGGTAATTGGAACCGAAAAATGGAACCGGGTAATGACATTTTTGGTCGGGTATCCGGTTACCCGGCACAGCGTTAAAGTTACATCAGTAATTGCAACAGCAACTCATTAACAGCAGCAATAAATAACAAAAGCAATGACAACAACAACTTTCAACAACAACGACAACGAAGATAACGATGACACAGACAGCACTGCCCTCGCCGCTGCGAAAGGTGTCGCCACTGCAACCAACACCACCAACTTCAACATCATCATCATCATCACATCCGGATATGAACTGTATGAATGTGTTTTTTTTTTTTTTGACGGGGGGGGGGGGGGGAAGATTTACCCAGTTCGCGTCGGGAATAAAAAAGTTTTTCTGGGCCCCTGTGCGGGTTTCTTTTTCCCACACACACGTTAATGGAAGCTTCCACAGCGCATGGCCACGTCTTCCGATCATGTCACCGTACACGCGTGGCTCAACCGAGCATGCATACAAATATTCCTAAGTTTCCTATGGCGTGTTTAGACGCTCTCCGATCCGTGGTGCAAAAATAAATTGTGTGTATACACGGCCTCCGACGCGAACTGGTTAAGTATGATTCAAACTTAGAATTGTGACATCAAACCTTGCAAATTATTTGCAGAGGTTGATAACACATTTCAACTTTCGGGAGTCAACCACCCCCCCACGCCCCTGTCCAGACCTGCAGAAGACCGTCTTGGCTTGTACATACCTCTCCCTGGCACACCTCTGCGTGTCCAAAGCACAGACACTGCCCACTGACCAGCCAGTTTGCAATGGCAAAGTAGTTCCTGAGTGCAACGTCGCTGCCCGGCAGACCCAGGGTGATGCGGACGTTGGTCACAGTGAAGTAACGCATCACGGCCTCTTGGGAGAATTCAGAGCCAAGCTGCTGGGCTGGGTTGTATCTCGACTGTTGAAAAGAAAACATTTTATTTAAAAATTACATTTATTTATATAATTATGGTAAAATTATAAAGGTAAAATATTGCACTAATATTGCGATAATTTAATTTTTATTTTTAAGTAAAATGTTCTTGTTATTCATATAAGTTCTGTTCAGAGTAAATTTTTCTTCAGTAAACAAAAAAACACTTAAATTCATACATGTTTTTCTCTTTCATTAGTGCATCGGATTTGTGTTCTGATGGCCGAGTTGTCAGAATGTGGGTTTTAATCCCAACCGCAACCAAGGTGCTTGTGTCCTCGAGCAAGAAACTTCACCATAATTGCTTCTCTCCACCCAGGAGTAAATGGTACCTGTGAGGGCAGAGTTGGTTGTTGTGTTTGATTAGCCCTACAGTGTATATGCGCCAAAATGGCAGCAATTGAGCTGTATACTCCCCAGGGAGCTGAGATAGTTTCAGGAATGATTTACATGTATGCGCCTGATGAGCAGGGGTAATAATGTACAGCGCTGTGATACCTTGTGTAAGAGCACTTTAAAATTCCTCCATTATTATTAGGATTATTAGAATCCAACAAAAGATTTCTGTTCAATCAGCTAATACTACAATAGCTAACAACACAATTTACAAATTTGGTCCAGATATTAACCCTAGCTATTTTGGCTAAGAACATTCCTCAATCCGCCAAAATCCAACACCATGCACAAACACTACAACCAAATGTTGGGTTTGGGGTGGTTAGGGTTAATAACAGATATTTTACCATGTAACATTTCATTTAAACCCTTACTACAATGACAATTATCCCCATCACTTAACCCTCCTACTTCTGGTACCTTTTTCATACAAGTTGATGCACCATTTGAAACCATTCGCTTTTGTGGTTTTGAATGGTGAAATAACTGTACAGTATTGATTTCCCCAAATGGTTTTGAATGGTAGGTCAGCTAATACAAAACCTTGTTTGGATCTTTCCAAATGGTAGTACAGCTAATACAAAACCTTGTTTGGATACTTCTAAGTGGTGAATCAATGGACCCTCTATGCATTTGAATGGATTTGAATGGTAGTAAAGCTTGCTACCAACACTGTTCAAATGGTATCACCATGTGTGTACAAAACCAATGGGCATTTTGGTAAGTGGAAATTTTGAATGGTTTCAAATGGTCAAACAGTAGGAGGGTTAAAGATGTATCGGCCGTGTTCTACCAGCAATTTGCTGGACATTTCCTGGATGTTTACATTGGAACATTTCAAATTCACTTTTCAAAAGGAAAACAAAAACTTTGCAATGAGATATTTCACAAAATAGTTGTCAGAAGCTTGGTTTAACAGTAAAAAAAAAAAAAGGGTCAAAAAAAATTAAAGGTGTGACCCACCATAAATTAATTTTGGTAAAAACCATGCACCTCATGATTACACGCACTATGAGAAATGTGTCATTTCTAACCCTAACCCCCTAGGTATTCTGGCTAGGAACTTCCTGAATCCTCCAAAATCCATCAGTGCACTTTTGGAAACATGCCCTCATCTTCAAAATGCACCATGCATTTTCGTATTCATATTCAGCACTTATGGCTTGTACTTCTTGCCAGGTAGTAATTTTGCCCCATTTGAAGAGGTGAAAGTACCAGTTTCTAACATTGCTGAATGTTTCCAAAAAAGTGCCCCTTGGAGGAATTTGATGGATTTGGGGTAGTTAGGGTTTTAAAGCATTTGTTTTCCCTTCAAGTAAAATAGCAATGTCCCGAACCTGATGAAAAAGACAAATTTCTTGAAATTGCCGTTAAAATAACGAAAAACACAGGCCATAGATCTTTTAAAACAGACTTATGGCCTTGTTTTTCCCCCATTTCCCAACCATAATCATAATATTTGCACTTCACTTCTCTTCAACACCTTTTTGTCCTGACCAGCCAACAACCTTTCACTGAAAACATGATGATATCATTGTTGGGAGTAATCGGGGGAATTCAAAGGGAAACCGACTATTATGAGACATGAAAAGGTAATTTTCATGGCAGGTGAACAATTGGTGACTGCGCGCTCAAAAGAAATAATAGAATTCTGACCGTAAATATTTACGAGGAATTCACAGAGCCACTTGCGATCCATGTTTATGCAAAAGAAAACTGATATTACTGAATTTTATAATATCTGGATGTAACCCTCCCTGGGGGTTAAGGGGTTTGTTCCAGAATTTCAGAATATAAAATTTACAAATACAATGTAATTGTGGCAGAGGAAAAGAATGTCTAACCCAGCTGTCACTTGTGCACAATATCTAAGCATGTGTTTGTAGCAAAGGACAAAATGGCCAACATCTCACATCTCCCAAAATATCGTTTCCAATCCTCACTTTCCTCTCCTTAAGTGTGTCCGCTAACACCTTTTTAAAGGAAAATCTGCGATATTGGATAGAAAAGTGGCGCTTGTATTCTACATTCTTTCCTGATACGGTTTTTCATTATTTTTTGTCACTTTTAAAAATAGAGTTCTCATTTAATCAATTTCTATTGTCTTGATGAAATGACACAAAAAGTTAGTGCAAAGTCTTGTCACGCTAGGCGTTTGAAAAATACAAAAGGGTATCGTTGGAAACAACCAACGCCTACAGTCAATCAATAATTGTAATCACTAACGATTATAAAAAAATGCACGACATGTGGACAACAATAATAACGCTAGAAACTGTGTCTGCAATAATTAATTGCAACAGCTGGTTAGGATGAATGACGCATACAGACAGCGTGCGTGTTTGACAATGGAGACTCATTATGTTGGGTGTGCCACGGTGCCACGCTTTGTGTCAATTTACTTTGGAATTTTCTGGGAAATTTCTAATGGATCTTCTTAATTGGTATTTCACTTGGAATTTGTTTAAAATTAAAAAATTAAAATTAAAAAAACTCCTGTTGCCGCAAATAGTCAAATTGAGTCAATAATTGCCTGTACTAGCCATGCCATGGCTTAAAGGGAACAGTATTGTCATGATTAACAGGGCATGGAATCAGAGTGTTTTAGATTAACTCGGTGACTGAAAATAATACCTCACATGATAAGGTCATATTGCCATTGCTGCTGCATAAATGAGCAAGTAATTTCCATTAACTTGTGTTTATCTTAAACTAGGACACCAATTCCATGCCCTGTTGTAAGTCTGCTCAGATCACGACGATATTGTCCCTTTAAGCACCAGGAATGTCAAAATAGCCAAAATTGCATACAACCTGTTAGTCAAATCACCAGACAGGTTCAAACTAGTGTCAGCAAGACAAAAAAATTATCCCCCCCCCCCCCGATCCCCGCCAAAATTGTACAAAACCAGTCAGCAGACCGATTTAACCAGTGTGGCAATTTGGTGGACAATTGCTCGAGAGTAGGAGGGATTTATAATAATTATAATAAAATTAATTGATACATTTAAATTTTTCAAATGCGTATTTCACAAAATATTTTGTAGTCATGGCTGAAAATATAACAATTAAAATAACCTTATCATGTGGGGTATTGATTTCTGTCACCAAGTTAATCTAAAACTACATGTAGCACTACGATTCCATGACCTATTGATCGTGACAATACTGTCCCATTAGACCATCCATCAACATCATTATTTGACCAGTGGTGTCATAAATTAATTTACTCACTCACTTTCAATTAATCCATGCTTCGTAATCCATTTAGATAACCCATTAGATGTAGTTCATCTTTAATCGGAATAATTTTACGTGTACAGGTGTATAATAATAATAATAATAAAGATTTGTAGCGCGCACATATAATATGGCGTATGTATGGCGTAACAACAGTTTAGGGTCAGGTCTGGCTTTTAAAATGTAGAAATATTATATTATTTCATAAAGCAAAGTCCCGTTTATGAAGTTAAATTTAAACTGTAATAGTATTATTTATTTCTGGTAATTAACATACCAAGATTAACTCCCTAGGCCCATTTGTTTATCTGTGATACATGTACATGGCCAGGGACCCCTCCCTGCATGCATGGAGCAATAAACAGTGTCCACTGACCCAAGCACTGACCTTGCAATCACTACAACAAACATGGATGTACATGTACCACGGAAAGTAGGCCTAATAACCTCAATCCTCCACTTTGGCAAAGAGGATTTTGGAGGATTTGGGAAGGTTAAGGTTAAAGATAAGGTAAAGCATTGGTACCCTTCTATGACTGCAAGGGTCAAAATCAGTCAACATTTCTATGTACATGCCAATGTATATCTAGTGCACTTAAAAAAGTTGAACACTGTCAAACCTTATGTAAAATGACTGTCAAAACCAGTCAAAAATGCCCCTGTGTGCAGCACAGTTGGTTCAACAGTCAGTTGAGGAGTTGACTGATTTTGACAACTACAGCTACTTGCCACAAAAGTTCAGCTATAGTAGGAGGGTTTTAATAATAAATTGGTCCATTTTTATTTTAATTTTTTTTAATTTTTTTTTTTTACATAAAACCTGCATTGTACTTGCCAATTTGACATTACAAAAGAGAAGTCTTCCTTAATTCCACAAGAATGAATATAGACAATCTGAATACATTTTCAGTATTTTCTCCAATGTAATGAGCTGAAACTTTCACAGGTTGGTACATTTCTTGTGTTTCTTATAAAGAATGGATGCATTTTCACAGACATTTTACAATGGTGTACAGTTCATTTAAATATATAACTTACCTCCTGGATGTCAGAGTTGGGTCTCTCGGTCACCACATCCCCAACCACATAACTCTGCTGGCATATCGGCGTGTAGCTAGGCGTTCCCACGGTAACAGAAACACTGGGAAACGTCTGACTGCAACTGATGGCGTAGTACTGCAGCGGGGACCAAGTTGTTCCAAAATCGTTGCTCTTTTCAAGGAGTAAACTCCTCGGCCGCAGGCTGCGGAAGGCTAATTGGGTTCCTTGGAACAAAAAGCGGTTGCTCAGCATCAACATCAACTGGACGTCTTGAGCATTGTTTTCAGACTGCCACCACGTGTTCAGATTGGGGCTCAACAAGGAAAAAAAACCTACCGTGGTGTCGTAGAGGGCACTCACCGGGTGGGCGGTGGCTGAATTGGAAGCGTCGCAATTCTGCACTTCGTAGCGGTCGCCCGCCGAGCTGGTGAAGTGGAGCTCGAAGGAGTTGGACGGGGTGCCGCAGGTGGAGCTAACGGCGACAGTTCTGTTTGGCAAGTCCTGTATGAGGTCGATGAACCGGGGATAGCACGCTTTATTCAGGCAGGCGGCAGTGTCTTGGGCGTACACCATTGTAATGCAGCTTTGGTAGGAGACACAAAACAGCAGCACAGTGTAACTCCAAATCTCCATGGTTGGAAGTTTTTTGTTCTTGATACAAATATAGCACCTGTGTAATTGCTATGGCAACTGGTGAGCTTAATTCTTTTATATTCACATAGAGCAACAATAATTTCTTCGTTTGGCTTTTCAGTTCTGTGTCATTTTCCTTTTGATGGCATCATCTTGTTTCAGATTTTCATTGTGATCTGCAATCAAAATAGAGATAACAGAAGAAAAAAAAATCATATTTAACCAGTTCGCGTCGGGAATAAAAAAGTTTTTCTGGGCCCCTGTGGCGGTTTCTTTTTCCCACACACACGTTAATGGAAGCTTCCACAGTGGGTGGCCGGCACTTCCGAGCATGTCACTGTACACGCGTGGCTCAACCGAGCATGCACACAAATATTCCGGAGTTTCCTATGGCGTGTTTAGACGCTCTCCGATCCGTGGTGCAAAAACATTTTTGCGTGTATACACGGCCTCCGACGCGAACTGGTTAAACTGGATTTAAACTAGGATTAGTGAATCAGTGTGCATGTGTACATGTGGGTGAATGTACAGCGTGCATTGTGCGTTATGGCTTTGCGTCTCCATAGTGGACATTTGCACGGCACTGAAACTTAGACTTAAATTGGTTGTTTAACCCTTCCTACTACTACAAGGGTGAAAATCAGTCAAAATGTTGATATACTTGCCAAGGTATATGTAGTGCACTTAAAAGTTGAACACTGTCAAACCTTACGTGTAGTAAGTACATTTACATTTTCTCCTGAGGACGATCAGAGCATACTGATCGAAACGTCGAGTTGTACCTCCAGTTCTTTTCAGAACTAATTACTACTCAGTTGAGCATTTCACATGGTGTCACCGCAATTTAGTCTTACCTATCCTCCTCACCATGCAAAGCTACAAGTTTTACATTTACAGGTCAAAATGAGTCGACTGTTTTTGACTGGTAAAAGCATTGTCTGATATTGTTCAGGGTGGTCAAAATGACGGTCAAAATGACGGTCAAAATGACAGTCAAAACCAGTGGGGTGTCGTGGCCGAGCGGTCTAGCTTACCGGATTCAAGTTCTAGTGTTAGCAACATAATGTGGGTTCGAATCACGGCCGTGACACTTGTGTCCTTGAGCAAGACACTTAATCATAATTGCTTCTCTCCACCCAGGGGTTAAATGGGTACCTGTGAAGGCAGAGTTGGTTTGCTCTATATGCGCTAGAAATGGCAGCAATTGAGCTGTATACTCCCCAGGGAGCTGAGATGGTTTCAGGAACGATTTATGAGCCTTATGAGCCTTATGAGCAGGGATAATAATATAATGCGCCTTGAGCACCACTTAGTTGGTGGATACGTGCGCTATATAAATCCACACATTATTATTATTATTATTATTAAAAATTCCCCTGTGTGCACAGTTGGGTCAACAGTCAATTGACTGATTTTGACCACTATAGCAACTTCCCACTAAAGTGCAGCTATAGTAGGAGGGATAATATCACCAGCAACTTTATACAATGTAAGTAATACTGTGATAATAATAATAATACACGATTCTTATAAAGCGCACATATCCTAGCAACTAGATCAAGGCGCTGTACATTTATTACCCCTGCTCATCAGGCTCATAAATCATTCCTGAAACCATCTCAGCTCCCTGGGGAGTATACAGCTCAATTGCTGCCATTTCGGCGCATATAGGGCTAATCAAACACAACAACCAACACTGCCCTCACAGGTACCCATTTACTCCTGAGTGGAGAGAAGCAATTATGGTAAAGTGTCTTGCTGCAGGACACAAGCACCATGGTAGTGATCAAATATGCTTTTGAGAATTAAATTTTCATTAACCCTAACCCCCTAATGGTTTTGGCTAAGAACCTTCCTGAATCCACCAAAATCCAACACCATGCAGTAACACTACCTCCAAACTGTTGGACTTGGCTGGAATTGGGACACCCTGCCCCATGTAAAGTATTCCTGTCTGGGCTATACAGTGTCGAGTCCAACAAAATACAACACAACCAGCTGTTGGAATTTGAATGGTTTGGGTGGTGCAGAGTTTTAATTAATTGTTACAAATTAGATTCATGTAAAAATGTATTACAAAAAATATATATTATCATAAAAGAAAAAGACCCTTCAAATTGAAACAGAAATCTGAAAGCATAAGTGCTTTTTATAGCAAGAAAAACTTACAACTACAATTGGCAAAGAAAGAAGATTTAAGAAAAGGAACATTTGTACAAGTTGTACAAGCTGGGATAACACAATAAAGTTTTAACCCTCCTATGGTTTGACGTTTCAAAACCTTTCAAAATCTGCTTACGGGCCAAAATGGCTATCAATTATTATGAACCCTTTAAAACCCTCCAGAATTTGTTGATACTGAACAACCACACCTTTCAATACCCTTTGAAAGGTATTGAAACATTTCAACACCAGTTTGTTCAGAGAGTTGTTACACCTTTCGAAACCTTTCATAGGTCCCTTTTGTCAGACAGTTTTCTCACCTTTCAAAACCCTTCAGTACAGCAAACTTGAAAGGTTTTGAAAGGTCTGACAATTCTATGGCAACTGCACTGTATATAGGAGGGTTAAAATACAAAACTTATTTCCACTGTGGTATTCAGTCCCCACAGCACCAAAAAAGCAACAAGTAAATTTAAAAAAGTACATTACAAAAAACGGTTTAAAAATGTATTTATTGGTGAAACCAAATGGCACTTTAAAAACGAAAATTCAACCAAAATTGTTCGCATGAACTGATTAATTTCTTCACCTTTAAAATATTCAAAAGTATTTGTTGAACCTAAAAACAACATGTATGCACTGTCAATGTACCACTTGATACAAAAACATACCAGCAAACAATTAAATACCACAGTGCAAAGAAAAAAAACATGACAAAAGGGGTGGATGGGGTCACAGAAAACGAGGTTGTTTAATTAAATAGTAACCTAGATTTTGTAGAATTGCCATGAATGGACTTCTCTGTAGATGTGATTTCATAAATTCTATCTGAACAAAATATATATATATATACTACTCAAAACAATTTAGGGAACAAAACAATTAAGGGTACACGGGAACAATCTCATGATAAAGGATGCATGTAGTGATTACACATTTCATGACATGACTACTGAAAGAGAGAGGGGGGTTGCAAATGAAAATCCCGGTTCATGGAACATTTCAATAACGGGTGTGACCACCTCTTGCAGTAAATCCGGTGTTCCCTAAATTGTTTTGTTCCCTAAATTGTTTTGAGTAGTGTACATGTTCAAAAGTATTTAGACTTAATCACAAGTCCACTTTTCCTGATATTTATGAAATAAATTATCATTTTATTGCAATTATTCTAAATTCGACTTTATTTACCAACATTTATTTCATAAAAATTAGGAAAAGTGGACTTATGATTAAGTCAAAATACTTTTGAACATGCTATATGTCTAACATGCCAAATATCTCATTTCAGCCAAGTTGAACATTTACCCATTCTTTAAAACCCTAAATCCCTAGACCCATTTGCATACGCATAACCTGAATCCTTCCTAACTCCCTAGACCCATTTGCATACGCATAACCTGAATCCTCCAAAATCCTTCAGTAGTAAAGCAAGCACATGACATATGCACACATGTGTTTCTAATCTGTGATACATGTACATGGCCAGGGACCCTCCCTGCATGCATGGAGCAATAAACAGTGTCCACTGACCCAAGCACTGACCTTGCAATCACTACAACAAACATGGATGTATATGTACCATGGAAAGGCAAGTATGCCTTTCCAAAATCCTTCACTTTAGCAAAGAGCATGTAGCATGTAACCTCAATCCTTCAAAACTTTAGCAAAGAGGATTTTGGAGGGTTTGGGAAGGTTAGGTTTGTTTCTATACAAAGATTCAATAAATAATGTATTACTAATAAGACAAAACTTGAAACTTCAGTTAAGATAGAAATCTGAAAGATTATCAGCGACCTCTGGAAGTGGAATATGGTTAAAAATAAGGCTGTGTCAGGTACCCAGATACCCGACCGAAAATGTCATTACCCAGTTCCATTTTTCGGTTCCAATT
This sequence comes from Zoroaster sp. YZ-2022, assembly GCA_029582265.1. NCBI lineage: Eukaryota > Metazoa > Echinodermata > Asteroidea > Forcipulatida > Zoroasteridae > Zoroaster > Zoroaster sp. YZ-2022. The sequence goes on along the minus strand of CM055835.1, from coordinate 20,433,927 downwards.
ACCTGTAAACGACTTTTTAAAATTCCGACTGAAAATTTTAAGCCTCACAAAATAATGTAAGTCTCTGATTGTTTACTAACAAAAATGAAGAAAACTTAGATGAAGGCTTTAGAAGAAACATTTGCCGACAGCCTTTCACAGACTTGCCGGCTTTTGTTTGAAACTTGTGTTTGTATTGGTTATTTTATACATTCGGGAGTATTTCTGTGTTTTTACAAAATTGTTTACGGGTACCCGAGTATCCGAAGATTTCCTATTTCGGGTATCCGTTTCCCGAAATAACCGAAAACGCACAGCCCTAGTTAAAAAGAAATTCATGAATGAAATTTTATACAGATTTATTCAATATTCAGAGTGAATTAAAATATTGAATGTTCATCAATTAAAATGGTATGAAGTTAACTTTCTTATCACTCTGCTGAATGTAACAACATGCAACTGTGGTCAATGATCGAGGCCAGCTAGGTGCAACAAAATCCATGTGTGGTGGATCTTGTTGCATCTAGCAGTGAAGGGTTCAGTAAATTGGACTGTGGTTTTTCAAGCACAGTGCTGTCTGCAACAACATACAACAAGGGGATTATTTAGCTGCACAAGCTTTGTGCTTCTCTGCTATGTTAATCATCATTGTCTTTTCTTTTTATTTACATGCTTGTTACTTTTATGTTTTCTGTTTCTCTTTGCTTCTTTCCGTTTTCTTTATTTACATAAAATTTACATAAATTTCTTTCTTTATTTCCTCTTTATTCACATGCTCAATGCAACAAGACACAACACAGAACTATTTGTATAAATACAAACACAGTCCAGTGCCGAATGCAACAAGCAGCAGCGGCGCCAGACCTGTTAAACTGGGGGGGGGGGGGGGGGAGGGGTGCAAGCTTAAATTTAAGGGGGGCAAACATTAATCTTTAATGTAATTTTGTACTGCTGAAAAAGCATCGACTTAACATCGGGGAAAAAATTGGGGGGGGGGGGCAAAGAAAGTAACCCGGGGCGCCGCCACTGGCAACAAGATACAACAGATTGAGTCTTCAGTACTGCCTGCTGAATGCAACAACGTCCATCAGAATTTTTACAACTGTTGCATCATGTTGCATTTAGCATGGTTAGGGTTATAAATAGGATTGGCATTTTCCATTTAATTTGTGAAACACACATTTTGACACAGACCATGTGCATGCATGTAAACGAATATTGTTAACACTAATAAATGGTGCATGACGCAGACGGACTGTCCATATTATTATCAATTGAACTAAATATAACCCTATACCCTTGGTATTCTGGCTAGGAACCTTCTTGAATCCTCCAAAATCCTCCAGTGCACTTTTGGAAAACATGCCCTTATCTTCAAAATGCACCATGCATTTTCGTTGATCTTTCATATTCAGCACTTATGTCTTGTACTTCTCGCCAGGTAGTAATTTTGTCCTATTTGAAGAGGTGAAAATACCACTTTCCAACAGTGCTGAATATTTCCCCCAAAAGGTTCCCCTTTTTGCAGGATATGGGGTGGTTAGGGTTAAATATGAAAATGGAAAATGGAAAATTGAATTTTTTAAATGTAGTGATTCGTTTACAGGTTTTGTGAATTTGAAAACGTTCAGTGAATTTATTTTTGTGCAAACATCCCAACCCCAAGTGTTATTACTCAGAGATAAACAAAGCCAGGCTAATAAATCATACATAAGTACAGTGCAGGTACAATGTACATGTACATGTACACACATTATGTCCTGCAACACTGAAACAGTCCAATGTTGGTCTCCTAACAGTGGCTTGAGTTACCACTGTCAGTTGATCACCATGGCAACAGCTCATAACACAATTTCTGCAACCATGGTCACAGCGTCCCTTGGTACCACCCCCTGCATAGTTTCACTATAAACCAACTCAATTATACCTAACTGCAGGACAGAATTGTTGCGTTTGAAAAGGCCCGCAGTTAGCAGTTTCATGCATGGTTAGGTACAAGTCAAAGGTGGACTTATCTAATTTGCCCACAGGAAAAAAAAGGATTGTTATTGTAAAGAAATTATGCGGTTTCCCTGGATAAGGAATGTATTTCATTCAGCATGTACACCATATATTTACTAGCTTACATCACATACATACATCAATAATTTGTCTGTTTGTGGAGGAAGAGAGGTCCGTTCCATCAACAATGACAACTCCCAGATCAAGATCATTTTTGTAAAAAATTTAATAAGATCAATAAATATTTAATTGTGATTGAGGGTGATCAGTGGCTGAGGAAAAAAACAAATTGCAGACAATTAAGCAAAATTTTAACAATCCGATTACAAAAATCATCATTAATTTACTTGCCAGAACTGTTTAATTACGAATGAAATTCAACTTCATCTGATATCATATATTGTAAAATATCAAAAAACTACACAGCTCCATCTTTTCCCTTACGAGAATCATGACACCATCCTTCAAAATCACTCTAAATCATAGTAAATGTGAATTTCTTCCCTTCCTTTAAATTTTTATTTATTTTGTTATTGTTCAGTAGTGGTGAGGGGTACAACCAACAAGTTGAGGACATGACAAAAAATGGATTGGGGGAGGGGGGCATGACTATGCTTTTTACTTGGCATGCTACTGTCGAGTGTCAAATAGATATGTACTGTAGAATACAACCGTGACTTTTCTGTCCAAATATGACAATTATATCACAGACTTAACTTTAAAACACGATCAAAAGGGCACAGTTGAGGTGAGGAATGTGTAGTCAACTGAGGACTGAAAATAATATTGAGAGATTTTTAGCAATTTAAAAAAAAAATTTTTTTTTTGGAGGGGGGGGGGAAATTTACCGACAAAAAACTCAAAAGAACTGACAAATTATGTCAAAATACAGATTGAATTCCTGACGTTCAGAAGTTCAGAAATACCAACAAGATGGAAATAATGTTGTATCCAACCATCACTTTTTCTCCTTATAACCAATAATTTAATCTTATCTGCTCAGTTAGGTGGATGATGATGGACATACATGTACATGTATACTTCAAATTATTCCAGGATGTTTGTTTTATGAAAAATCAGGCATTCTTGGTATACGATGACTTCCTCAGTCATGCCAGTCTGATCTTGTCACCTTCCCCATTAGTGACCAACAAGGTCATGGTACATGCGCAGTGGCAACTATAATAGGATACTTCTGTTTTCTGAAGGGGAGAATTTATTAAAAGGGAAATAAAGTCTGAAAACCATCATAAAAGTGGATTTTAAAGACAGTCGTTGCTTTCTGTACACCCAAAAATCGATAGAATCATTTTTTAACTGGTTCGTGGTTGCAAAAAAATTCTTTTAAAAAAAATTAAAAATTAAAAAGTGGTGGTTGGATACGACATTCTTTCCCCAACAAGACTTGTGAATTTACTAACAGTAACAGACACCATTATAATATAACAAGTGGGGCCGCCCCACCCTTTCCCCCTATTCCCCGCCCCCTTGGCTACGCCAATGCAAACAACCAAACTGACAAAGTGACATTTACTGCCAACAAACTGACAATAGTGACATACTGACCATTGCAGAATTCGAATGAAATAGAAATGAAAATAAACTGACATGACTTGATGAGCAGCATTTCTTTACAATTTGTACGAAAGCCTCCCTAAATATAACATACAGAAATAATGCAGAATATACAAGAACGAGAAACAACGACGTATGATTCATCCATGACTGAGTGACACCGGCTCACCCTACCTGATAAAATGCACGACCGGCCGGCGTCACATGTGTGCGATGAGTATACAGATACTCGATCGACCGTAGTCGCACTAGTTTTAGGAATTAATTTTTACGCAACTGGAAATAAGGAATTTGGTTAGCTTACAACATCGTGGAAAAATTATAACACTGCCCAGGGAAAATATAAAAAAGATATACTTTACCAATACTGTTGTTCAACAACTTCTATATAAAACAGCACTTCGGTTGTTTACTGGGAGTAATTTCACGCTTTGATGCAGTTTGCACGTAAGTGATTCGGATTTCGATTGCATTGAGCGACTACTTTTCAGATATAGCCTGACAGCTCAGACCGAAAGCACCGCCATTGACTACCATTGGCTTATTATTATTCATGAAGCACTGAGGCATCTGGTTGGGAGAATTTATTACACGGGTTTGCGCAAATCTCGTACAAATCAATCGTTTTATGTTTTCTGCGTATCTTATGGATCTTAAATGATTAATCTTTAATTAAAAAAGTTTATTCATTTTGTCTATTTGGGGCTGAAGATGAAAATGGATCAACATAAGCAAAATTGAGCAGAACTTAATTATTATGTTTAAACTCGTTACAGTCACCCGGGCACATTTGCTATGCTGATAATGCGCCGGGCTCGTCTGTGTAGTGTGAATTGTATGTGTTGGTAAAATTGAAGAATGGGATCGATCTGTGTATAGCATGGAACGAGTCTAGTACTTAAATGGTCCATGGATCAAAATGGCGACTCACATGGCAAAGAGAGCTGCAGAAAATTGTGCTCGTTTTTCGGGCTCGAGAGCATTAGGACAGAGGTATGATGAAACCAATTAATAAGTAACTTGGGAAGTAGGTGTCTGGGCGTCATGTGATAATAATATTGGTCAAATCGGTGGAAGATATTTTTCCATAGCGCATTTTTAAGAAAGTTACGAATTCCAAATAAATAAATGTTGTCATGTTGTCATGATACACTTGATGAATGATCATCGCAGTGTTTGAATGCCCGACTATGGAAGCCAGAGGCGGTCGGTGAAAAGAGTGTCGTATCCGACCGCCACTTTTTAAGGGTTTTTGGGGAATTTTGTTGCAACCACTAACCAGTTAAAAAAATGATTCTATCGATTTTTGGGGGTACAGAAAGCAAAAACTAGGGTAGAATGTCGTATCCGACCCCTGTGTTGTGACCAACACGGTCATTGTACAGTACCGGCTGGAAGTAATTCCAAATCCCTGCGGGTAACCCGCAGGGGCTTCCGAGTACGTGCCGGGGATCCCCGCAAAATACCCGCGAGTGTGCGGGGAGCCACGAGAAAAGTACCGTGCCGGGGAAGAAGACTTGCGGGGCCACGCAAATGCCCCGCACAATCTGCACGTTGCTTCGTGGGCTGTTACGGGGGGCTTTGTTGTCAATCATTGAGGCGTAAAACTGGCTTGTTGAGTTTTAAAATGCTTAAAATTACAGTATGTAGTGTGCATAGGTAAAGGTTTTTTTTTTTCAGGCTTTACTGTCGTTTGGTTCATAATTATGAATGTCCAAATTTTACCAGAAATAATAATTTTTAGTGTCTGGAAATTGAGCCACAGGTGGTAAAAAAAACTCACGTGTAACTGTTATTTCGCCAAATTGCAGTCATTCATGAAAGTTAGTCCTTCGTCCATTTTCTTGTTTTGTTTACATTATTATCGATCACTAAAACAGAGGCAATATCACGAAAACAAATTACCGACTGCGACATGTTCGGGTGCTTTTCAAAGTGAATTTCGCCGAGTGTAACGTTACTTTGTGGTATGATCAAGCTTGATTTTGATTATTAAAAATTCGTCAGGAAAATGAGTGGTTGAAAACGCAATCATATTGTGTGCCGAAATGATTCTAAATCTCACCACTACATATATAAATGAATGCACATTTTGTTAATTTTCAAAACTTTTGTTATAAAACGAAGTTACGGTAACGTTTCTAGAGTTTGTTGAATACGGCCGTAGTGATCGTATGAAAGCGCACATGTCAACTGAACACGGTACTATTGTGTATAGGGGGTGGCTCAATTGCTCAATGTTCCAACCCCCAAACTCAGGAGAAGACAAAATAAACACGTGCGAAGCTAAAACAAAACTGGGCGGTTGTTGCGTGTTTTCCATTTCGGGAATTTCGCTCGTAGTTAATTAATCAGCAGAAAAATATATGCATGCACATAGAATTTTAGGCATTGCGGAAAAAAACCTTTACGGATTGCTGGAAAATAAAGTTGTGTTTACTGTTGCATCAACACCGTCGCGTCGGCGTGAAGTCATCGTTGAACACAGTATGTGCGTCGTCTGGACACGCGGAAACAAACCCAGTCGGGACGGATAGCTTGATATTTTTTGGTCGGAAATATACATGTAAACGTTATTTCGGGAAAGGTTTGTGAATATGATTTCAAAAATGTTTATAAATCTGTCGAAATTTGTATCGCAAAATCTGCGATGCATTGTTTGAAATTCCATCGCAGATTGCCCAAATTACATCGCATGTTGCGATGCGATACAGGGGAAATTGTTCACGTTTTAAAAATTTAGAAAGATGAGTCTGCGGACTCCGCTGAGTCAGTGAACCCCCGCAAAGGGCTCAATGAAATAAGGAACGATAATTTTCAGCTCCCGCAAGGACGACTAGATGATCAGGCAATTGTTATTTTCCCCTATGGTTGAAATCCATGATATTGCCATGACGGCAATGTTACCAGGGTTGCACCAAAACAATAAGTGCCTCGTTAGATAAGTTAACGATGCCGACCGAGTATTTGAAGAATTTTAATATATTTATCGGGCTCATACATCACCGAATGAGAAAAATGTCCAATCAGTTAACAAGATAGTAGATGGGCCGAGTATCTGTAAATATGATTGGTTGTTCCATGAGTCAAAGTCCTCATAATACGCCCACTTTTTTCAGGTGTCCAAATTTTCCCAGTTTTTTTGTCCCAGGTGCGGTGCCGACATTTCCAGAAATCAGAACATCCAGGTCTTTGGAACACTGCCAAGAAGAGTTGACACTACTGAAACTCATTGACTATTTACTGCTGTACACATTTTATATGGAAATGGAAACCCTGGGTACTGGTCACCCCGAAAATAATAAATACATGTACTAGTGTCCTCAATTTGTGTGTATGTACAACAGCGGCGTAGCCAGGACTTTTTCAGTGGGGGTGGGGGGGCACAGGGGGCATTGCTTTTCAGTGGGGGGGCCTAGGGGGTATGGGTTTTTTCCCTTTTCTTGTTTCTGTTTTTTGGGGCACTATGAGGATTTTTCGTGGGGGGGCACCTGGGGGACACTGGAAATTTGTGGGGGGCACGTGCCCCCAGGCCCCCGTGGCTACGCCGCTGATGTACAAGCAGAAGTGGTCAGACCTATAACAAATTAAAAGGAAGGATTTTGAAGCATTTTATGTTCAGACACATAATTCCACCCAAATAGTTTTTGACACACTTTAGGAATACTCCTTTTCTCAGAGTAGTTAAATATTTATCTTCAAACGAATTCCTCCTCCAAGCTGCTGGAAATGTAGTTGTAATATACGTTCATGATACTCAATAAAGTAAAGGAGGCCCAGGGATTTACCAATCGTGGGACAACAACTATGTTTTAAAAACTAAAATTACATGTACCCATTATTAAATATATTCTGATGGACGGGGGACAAAAATAATAATAATAAAGCATTATCATTAGCGTCCCCAACAAAAACATTATTCAGGTTTCACTTTTATACTTGCAGACTGGGGCTTTCCCCCCGCACCAGATAAATTCCCTATCCCTGTTGCCTGAAGAAAAACAAATATGAGCTTTTATTGGCGTAGTGCTTCTTCAGATTTGTCTAAAATCCAAAAGAAATATTTTTTGTATTCTTTTAAATATACCCGGTGTATATTCCCCCTACAATAAATTCTTGCATATAAATTCTCGAGTATACACGTATTTCCTTGCGTCACCGTCCCGCACCGATTTTGAAGCCAACCGATGACCAGAAACGGGAGATTTTGTTTTTTGGCCTGATGCATTTAACATTTTTGTTAACGTGTATTAAAATTTACCTGCATGACGAATCCTCTGCATCACCGGCGTCATGGCTGATCCATTAACAACCTCAGTCATTTATTTAGTACATTCACATCATGTCCTTAAGTTTTAATATTTAGTTTATTAAACCAACAATTTATTTTTATTCAGTAAAATATGTTGTAGATATTTTTGTTAAATTATATTTTGATTGTTAGCCACTATAATTTCCATTGGCCTTAAACCTTCAATATGCCCTAAACCTTCAATATGCCTGGAGAATAAATAAGTTCATTCCAAGGAGAATGATTGACAGTTCTACTGATAGTACATTAACTTTCGCCTAGTTCATAAACCATCAAAAGGATTCTTGCTGAAAACCGCCAGAATTGTTGATGAAAATAATGTGATAACGACACTGAAGATATCTGTGGACAGAACTTAAATAGAAAAACAGTTTAATACAGAAATAGAGGACAACACAGTTCATTAACGGTTTAGCATCGTCAATGTAAGTTGTGCTAGCGAACTTAAGTAATGGCCGGTCCGTGATCTAAAAACAAACACAGACTCAATTTGGGGGAAAATGCGGAATGCGGGCAAGCAAGCAGCTGCCAATCGTGCGCCGGAGTTAATTCCCTAAAGTTAATTCCAGCCACCGTGATCGGCCGAAAAATCAGACGCAGTGGGTCATGGCGGGAAGTTGCATTTTCAGACGAACCGGGACGTTTGAAGTCTCAAAGAGCACCGATAATCACGAAATGAAAAAGGTTGGATTTGTTAAAAGTTCGGCGAAGTATTACCAAGGTATAAATGGCCGTCGAATGCACGAAAATAATACAGGAAGTTGATCAAACGTTTTGCGGGCACGCTCAAGAAAACCTCAACAAAAGCATGAACGAAGTCTGCCGTTCTTTTACTCGGGATCGCCAGGTGATCATAGAAGGTATTCATGTTCACCCAAGCGTAAAGTTGTGCTTGGTTCTGTTGCGGGGCCTTCGTGGGGCCCCGCAAAGCTTGTCCACGACACGTACGCCGCGTGCGAGGCCCTCGCTGTGTCCACGCAAAATCCCCGCGGGGACGCGTGGGGCCCCGTACCCGCCACGCAGTTTACTCGCGGGGCCCCGTTTCGTACTCGCAGGGATTTGGAATTACTTGCAGCCGGTACTGTACATGCGCAGTGGCAAATATAATAGGATCCTTCTATTTTCTGAAGGGGAGGATTTTTTAAGAAGGGAAATAAAGTCCGAAAACCATCATAAAACTAGTGGATTTTAAAAATAGTTTTCGCTTTCCGAAAACTATTTTTAAAAATAGTAGGCTATGCCTAATAACCTCAATCCTCCAAAAATCCTTCACTTTAGCAAAGAGCATGTAGCATGTAACCTCAATCCTTCAAAATCCTTCACTTTAGCAAAGAGGATTTTGGAGGATTTGGGAAGGTTAGGGTTAATTATTTCTTGTGATTTTTAAATTGTCTTTGAATGTTAAGAATATCCATTTCACATTTAAACAATGTTTTCAGGTTGAAGCGTCTCGGTAGTCGCAACTTCTGCAGTGCCGATGGCGGAAGTGCCGGCGGCATCCCGTTGACTCAACCCTTACCAGGGGTGCCCCAACCCATCTATGCAGCCGTGTCCAACCATGCCAATGACACCCATGTCACAACGCTAGACAATGGGCTCAGGGTTGCGTCGATGAACAAGTACGGCCAGTTCTGCACTGTGGGAGGTGAGGTGCACTCTGGGTTGAATGACTGATCAACTTTTTTCAGACAGTCGAAATCACACACACTAATGACATTGACCAATATTTAGTGTTCAACTTCATTGAGTCATGATTAAAACCCTAATTCCCTAGGCATTTTTGGTAGGACCCATCCCAAATCCATCAACATGCAGTAAAAATGTACCCCAGCTGTTAGACTTTGATGGAATTGGTACAGTGGCCAATGCAAAGCATCCATGGCTTGGCTATACACAGTCCTGAATCCAACGAAAGCAGCCGGTGGAGTTTGATGGATTTGGCTACATGCTCTATTCGCTAAGCTATACCGTGGAATACTGAATCCACCAAAATCAAGCAGAACCAGGTGGTGGATTTTGATGGACTTGGGGCAGTTAGGGTAAATGAATGAATGTATTCACATACAGCAGAACTGCAGCTTGAAAAAAAAATCATGTTACGGGGGTCAAAAATTAATCTAAATTTCATGGTAGCCACTAGCCAGTATGTTTAGTAACGCAATTTTTTTCTAGTCCTCCATAATTTAGTAGCCCTTTGAAACTTCATCCCGCTACAAACGCGGCATTGCAATCGAAATCACACACAGTGGCAAAGAACAGATGCTTTTACCAGTCAAAAAAACGGTCGACTCATTTTGACCTGTAAATGTACTTACTACACATAAGGTTTGACAGTGTTTGACTTTTAAGTGCATTAGATATACCATTGCAAGTATATCAACATTTTGACTGATTTTGACCTTTGCAGTCGTAGGAGGGTTAACATAGACTTATTGTGATTTGTTTGTCCAGTGTTGGTCGACTCTGGCTCACGCTACGAAGCCAACTACACAAAAGGAATCTCCCACTTTCTAGAGAAGCTCGCATTCGGGGTGAGTTTGAAACCGTTTCATATTCTGTCATTTATCTACAGAGAGTAATCTCTTCAGTGAGCCCAGCGCTGATTGAAAGAAGGGAGACAAATCCGAGTCTCAAGTCTCTGTGATGAGAAATAATAATTGAATAAACTCACAAGAATTTCACAGACTGTTGAGAAAAGCAAAGCTGGGGACGGAAAACCAAACCCTCAATTCAACCTGAGTCGGATGTGAACCCAGGTCACAGCTGTGGTGTAGCCATAGGGGCATGGCATATCCCCCTCCCTCTGAAAAGGATGGTCCCCAGGTATCCCCCCCCCCCCAAACCACTGAAAATAAAAAAGTATTTCCATTGTACTGCAACCATGGTTTCCACATTCAAAATCCTTGCGGTGTTCCCCCAACCCCCCCCCCCCCAAAAAAAACATTCATTCTATACCATTTAAATAGTGTTGAATGATAAACTGACTGTCAGCAGGACAAATGATATTGTGTTGTGAATGCATCTAAACTGTACGCAGTACTTTCTGTATCTGCACAGTTACTCCACCATTCAAAATATAGACCTCTGTCTGGCTTTATATGGTGTTAACTTGTTGGCAAATTATACAGAAAGTAGGAGGGTTTTATAATTAATATTTGTTATCTTATCCCGTCTTTTCATCTCTTCCCAGTCAACAGAATTGTACAGTAATAGAGATCATATTCTAAAAGAATTGGAGAAGTATGGTGGCATATGTGACTGTCAGTCATCAAGGTAAATTATCTTAATTTAAACTTGAACCCTCCTACTATAGCTGCACTTTAGTGGCAAGTAGCTACAGAGGTCAACAATCAGTTAACTGCCTGTTTTGACTGTTGACCCAAATGTGCACACAGTGGCAATTTTGACTGGTTTTTACTGTCATTTTGACCACCCTGAACAATACCAGACAATGCTTTTACCAGTCAAAAACGGTTGACTTATTTTGTCCTGTAAATGTACTTACTACATGTAAGGTTTGACAGTGTTTGACTTATAAGTGCACTAGATATACCTTGTAGATATACCAGTTTTTATGTCGATACATATTTAGCCAAAAAATATCTATGCTTCTGAACAGCTTAATACAAAATTGGAAGTCTATTTTTGATACAAAAATGAAAATTAAGTTCACAGTTTAAACTTTAAAAAAAAAGTTCATTCTTATCCTTGACACATGTGGGCGCTGTTTGTGAGCTCACACCTGGAACTTATCAAAAATGCAACTTATCAAAAATCCAAAACCTTGCCAAAGAAAACAGTGGTTACCTGAAAAAGTTTAGTTGTTGCTAATCAAACACGCAGTCAACAAGACAACACCAAACATTAATAGAAGTGACTTGTGAAAAGACAAGGAATTCAATCAACTTTTATACACAAATCAACCATGATGTTCTATATTGAACAGCAAAAGAAACGTCGTGATTTTAAATCGTTGACATAACTCAACCACAAGAGTTTTACATGTATCGTTTTTGGGAAATATGCAGTCTAACATCATTCTGAATCATGACTGTGCCTGAAAATCCTATAGGCGGATGGAATGCGACTTGAATGATTTTCAAAATGTACATTACAAAATATACCTGTTGATATCTTGTATTCATACGACGTTTCTTTTGCTGTTCAGTATATATGATTCCCGCTGTGACATCACTGATTTGCTCATGAATATGCAAAATTTTATTAGCATAAATAACAAAAAGTGATCCAAACACCCACAAATTGGCAGTTTATAAAAGTGGAAAAGTGATTTTTACATGGGTTCTGAGTTGTGAATAATGTTTCTATCAATTGTTTTTCAGAGATACAATGATCTATGGTGTGTCAGCCAACATTACTGGTCTCTCTGAGGTTACCAAACTTTTATCCCAGGTGGTCCTCAAACCACAGATGACGCCCAACGAAGTAAGACATTTATTCAAAATAACGGCGGCAATTATGATTTTTTTTTAAATCAGAGACTTCCATTTGTGTGGCTTAAATGTTCAAGTCAAAATTTTCAAAAGTCGTTTACGGGTAATTGGAACTGAAAAAATGGAACCGGGTAATGACAGTTTGAGTCAGCTATCCATAAGCTTGGGCGATATCAATTTGTTTTTAAATCTACAATATATCGGCAAACATATATCGCGATATTTGATAGTATCGCAATTATTTTTTTCATTCATGTATGATTGCTTTAGAGACAATAACCACAGGTATGTACCCCTCTACAAGCATCACAATGTGTGTATGTATTTCTGAAGTAGTTTACTTTTGTTTATCATGACCAAAAGCTGAAAAGACTGTCATAATTTTGTTTCCATGGAATTTCTGACTTGACTCACAATTTGCCGATATCTCGATAATTTAAAAAGGTTTTCTATATCGTAAATGAATAATAAAAAAAGGTATCGCAATATTTGATATTATCGTGTTATCGCCCAAGCTTAGGTATCCGGATACTCGGCACAGTCTTAGTCTGAGCCATCTCAGTTTCCTCCATGCTGTTATTAGGCACTCAGTAGCTACTAATGATCATTAGGTCAATTTTTCAAATAACCTGTGTTTCGTTTCCTCCATGTAGTTTGACGATGCCAGGGTTGCCATCCAGTTTGAGTTAGAGGACGTTGCTTTCAGGCCGGACGCTGAACCCATTCTTGACGAGATGATCCACCAGGTATATGATGTTGATGTTCTTTATCTCTGCAAAAAAAAATTGTTTGTTTTAATCATCAAATAATCCATGAGGGAAAACGGACTAGGTACATTAACCCTAACAACCCCCCCCCCCCCCCTTACAGGCATTTCACAGGCACCCTACTAATGAATGCTTACAACAGAAAAGTATGCAGGGCTGCTCAATGCAACAAGATCCACCAGCTAGAACAATAGTTCTTTTGTTCTCTGCTGAGGGCATCAAGATGCAATCACCTTGTTGCATTGAGCATGGTTAGGGTTAATTGTTTTTACTTGAAGAGGGACTCAAACCTGCACTCTGTGACCCCCCGGATTGCTGTATAATTATTTGCGCAGTAGCATCAGATGCAATAGTCAAATGAGAGTTACTGATATCTAAACGGGATAAAGAGCTCAATTTTAATTTTATCCCATGCACAGGCAGCATTTAGGAACAACACCCTAGGCCTGCCCAAGTTATGCCCCATCGAGAATATCCCCCGCATCGACTACCCGATGTTACAGAAGTACCTCCACAACTACCACAACCCCACGCGCATGGTGCTCGCTGGAGTAGGAATGGAACATCAGACACTCGTGGATTATGCAAATGAGCACTTTGCGGGCGCGGTACCCTCTTGGGAGAATTCGGAATTGGCCGGGAAGGGTAGATCTGTCGACCAGTCAGTAGCACAGTATGTTGGTGGTTTACAAAGGGTAAGGAAGAACAAATAAGTACGGACTGTTTGCGGTGACACCGTGTGAAAATTCTCTTTTGCGTATTGATTAGTTCTGAAAAGAACTGGAGGTTACAACTCGACGTTTCGATCAGTATGCTCTGATCATCTTCAGGAGAATGTCGGACTCTGGGAAATGTTGCTGCTTAACCCTTTCCTTACCATAGACGACTTTAGTCGACTGCACTCATACCCCCTCTTCCTTACCATAGGCGACTTTAGTCGACTGCACTCATACCCGCTTCTTCCTTACCATAGGCGACTTTAGTTGACTGCACTCATACCCGCTTCTTCCTTACCATAGGCGACTTTAGTCGACCAAGCTTTCACACAAAAAAGCACTCAAGCCTGAGCACAAAGGCCATTTGTTATAAAGCTGTAGTTTTGTCCATGTTCACCCTCCATACCCAAGCTTACAATGGTTGGAAAGAGCAAGATCAGATCTTTCCATTGATGGTGAAATAAAATAAGGTTGCTATTATGCAACCCCTTCAAATTGTAGTGTAAAGATCCGAAATGCCAAACACCTACGGAGCGCCATGTGTTTGTGTACAAAAAAGTGTTTGAGTTTACAGATCACACTGAGGAAACAAAGACTGAGAACTTGGACATTTATTGACCGATCTTAATGTTTTTTGGATTTTATGAAAGGGAATTCAATAAGTAAGATATTTTTATTATTTATTTTGCTGTAAAACGATATCTTCAAGGTGATAATAGAGTTTGTAAAATTGGCCTTTGAACACAAGCTTTATGTTGTGTAAGAATGTGTGCTTCACGCTTGAGTGGCAAACAATGCGGTCACCAGCGGTTGTTTATGTCAAAACAATTCGGTACTGAGAGGGTTAAGTAGACTGCTGGAGGATTAGTGCGTTGTTGCGTGCAGTTGGGAATTGGGATACTTGGAGTGGGGGGGAGAGGAGTATGTGCTCACTGGGAAAGGGAAAGTGGATGACATCTGAACATTTCACTGGCAATGACGATACACAGTTGAAATCACAACTATGCTTTTTTTTTTTGCAATGTAGTGTGCGGTGATTTTGTCAAATTTCATGCATCATTGGGTCTGTAAAGAGCTTTCGGCACGGCTTTCAGTCAAATCAAAGTTTCCTGTAAAGATGATGTCTGTTTTCAATCTATCTATCTGTTTCTCCTGAAGACAATCAGAGCATACTGATCGAAATGTTGAGTTGTATAAACCAACTTTTTTTTTTCAGAACTATTTACTACTCAATAGAGAATTTCTACATGGTGTTACCACAAACAGTCTTTACCTAAACTACAAATCGTCCTGTCAGAACAACAAGGTCGTATGTGCAATAGTGCATAAATTTGCATACATTAAGTAAGTGCAACAGCGTCGTATCTTCTTCCATAGGTATTGCGTGTTCATCCTGGAACTCTGTAAAAAGATACGACCTTGTTGCACTGATGCGACCAAATTAATTTTTTTCCAAGAAATCCACACCATAAAAAAAAAGGTGTCAGTAGCATAATTTTACTTTGTTTTGACAGGAGGTGCGCGACATGTCCAACATCGCCCCCGGCACACCAATCCCCGAACTAGCCCACGTCGTCATCGGCCTGGAGTCTTGCGGTCACAAGGACCCCGACTTCATCCCGTTTGCCGTCCTGAACATGCTGATGGGAGGTGGGGGTTCCTTCTCCGCCGGGGGACCGGGGAAGGGAATGTACACTAGACTGTATCTGAACGTACTGAACCGATTTCATTGGATGTACAGCGCCACGGCGATGCACCACAGTTACGAAGACAGTGGCATCTTCTGCATTCATGCCAGCGCAAACCCAAGCATGGTGAGTTATTTATTTATTTTTTTTCATTTTTAAAGTTGCTTCCTTTTAAGCAAAATCGCATAGTTATCATATGAAAAGATCTCTTTTAACAGCATTTGTATGTTCCTGGTCATTCTAGTGGCCATCTTGGTTTTTTTTTTACACACAAGTCTATGAGGTTCAAAACGAGGCTTGTGTCCAAAATAGACTGGTGCCCTTCAAACAATGGATTATTTAATGGTGATTTATTATTGGTATTCGGGGAACAAGACAAACATGATTGAGGGCCCATGAAATTCATTTGGCTACTCGATTAATTTTCATGTTTTTTTCAGGTAAAAGAGATGGTTGAAGTCATTGTGCAAGAGTTTTTCAACATGGCTGGCCGGACAGAAGAGGTAAGAGATCACAGTATTAACCTTTTAACCTTGCTAGTTTCGTCCGAAGTTTAAGTGTGATAATTGAGTTGTTATCAAACTCAGTACACTGGGTTTTACGTGCTGTTGTTTGTCTGCTTTTCATTTAACTGCAAAAAATAATGGAATTGAACATTCTTGGAATGACATTTACCATTGTATCAAGGTTGAGCTGAGCCGGGCCAAGAAGCAGCTTCAGTCAATGCTGATGATGAATCTGGAGGCCAGGCCGGTCGTTTTCGAGGACATCGGCCGGCAGGTACTGGCCACCAACGAGAGGAAAGAACCGCAGGAATTCTGTCAAATGATTGGTGAGAAATAAAAATCATAGTTTTTGATTGGAAAAGTTGTGGTATTACTTTTAATGAAACCTTAACCCTGACCCCCTTCAATAACTGGCTAGACACCCTGCTCAATGCAACAACGTCCAATGATCTTTGTTCTCTGCTCTCTTCCACAAGATCCAATAGATCTGTTGCATTATGGTTAGCGTTAATTCGAAACTCTGTTAGAAGCCATCTTTTGGAAATAGTTTTTTGTTACCGTAACGCAATTTTTTTGTTTTCCCACAGAGGAAATTACAGCAGAGGACATCCAACGAGTGGTAACCAGAATGTTGCGTTCCAAACCGTCCGTTGCGGCATTGGGAGATCTCACTCGGTTGCCAGAGTACCAGTCTATCCAAGAGGCCCTGATCAGCAAAGACGGACGCTTCCCTCGTAAATTTGCATCCCTCTTTAGGAGGTAGCGAGGGTCGGGGTTCCAAAGGTCAACAAATTGGACTGGGTAGGCTGTGTTTCTGAACATGAAATTAAGGCAGACTGATAGTTGTTAGGATTAGGCCAAAAAGTCTCCAGTTTCCGTGTACATCGTCTCAGCATTTTGAGTTTTCTTTTTTGTTGTTGCTATGATCGAAATTCTGCCATGCTATGTTTTAAATTACTTTTTCACATAGGGCTATGAATGTTTGTGCAGCCTCTTACTTTGTGTATGGGAAATTTGGTCTGGTTCCAAGAACTGCGTACATGTATTTCACTGGTTGGCAAAAAAAAAAAAAAAAAATGCACCGAATTTGAAGATGACCTTTGACCATACCAGAGACTTTTTTGTTTTGCCTTAGCCTGGATGTATTCAATAAAAAGGTTAAGATTTGTTTAGGCAAAGTTACAGCCGAAGAAATACCAGTTATGGAGTGTACACCTTTGATGAATACCCAGTTACCAAATAACTGAATTTTAATCTAAAAAGCTTACTTGATGTGAAGTCGGTGATGGCACCAAACATCCTGAGAAATTATTCCATCTGACATGCTGACGTTTCTGAGAAAATGTGAAAATATTATACAAATTTTGAAATGGACGATCCATTTCTGTATAACAATAAATACAAACAATTCTGAATGCATTTTCATTTTTTCCAGGCCTGTGATTTCTCAGAATTTTTAAACAAATTTCCTTTTGCCTCAAAATTTTCTTGAAAGAAGAGAGGTAGCCTACATTGTGTCCAAAAGTGGAGACCCAGGCCTGCTAACCATTTTTCAGGATTTTTTTTTACTTTGGTCAAATCACACCATGAAATAAGCTCAAACTCTCACAGGTTGGTTTTTACACATATCTCTTGATTCTAGTTCTGGGTGAGTAGTGCAGTTACTTGAGTACTCGTACTCGTATCTTTTTACTACTCTAGTACTCGTGAGTTTACCCATTCACAAGAAACGACCGATTCTTTTGTTATTGTTTATTTATTTAACATATAAAGTCAGAAATGATATCAAATTTTTTCAGAATAATCATAAAGTATGTTTGAAATAACGTGAGTAACAGATGACTTAAGGTACGACTTGATTCTTAATAAAGTATGTATACATTTACGGACATTTTACCAAAAGTATATAAGCTTGGGCGATAACATGATAATATCGAATATCGCGATACCTTTTTTATTCAATTACGATATCGAGAAGCTTCATAAGTTATCAAGATATCGGCAAATCGCGATTAAAAAAAAATCGCCATTGTGAGTCAAGTCAGAAATTCTTTTGAAAGTGAGAAACAAAAGTGAACTACTTCAGAAATACATACACGCTATGCAAACGAATTTGCGATTTATTGTGATGCTTGTAGAGGGGTACATACCTGTGGTTATCGGCTCTAAAGCAATCAGGCATGAATGGAAAAAAAAATCGCGATATATGTTTGCCGATATATCGTGGATGAAAAAAAATTGATATCGACCAAGCTTAAGTGTATAATTATTCCCTCTAACCCTTCTATAGGTTTAACACTCAAAGACACTCAACATTTGTATGTCTCTCTTAACCCATTGACTTTGTGCAGTGCACTCAAATACACGCAAACACATGTGGCTGTGTGATAGGAGGTCAAAGACACTCAAAATTTGTATGTAACTCCCAACCCATTGACTTTGTGCAGTGCACTCATACACAGCTGTGTGTGACTCTGTGGTTTGACCTACCAATTGGAAATGCAACCAAAAATACTCAAGTGACTGTCTGTGAGTGCCGTGCTGACTGGGCCAAATTTCAGCCTGGGCATAGGAGGGCTAATGACCACTTCAGACTATAGAAGGTTAGGCCTCCAGTGCTTATATGGACCATTGAGCAATCGTGTGATTGGGCAGAAAAATCCACGTAACTTTTGCTAGGGGTATTGGGGCCGCTGTTGTGAACAGCACTGGGGTGAAATCTATAGTTTTCTTTGCTTTCCTTTATTGCTTAAATTCAGAGAACCACACCCCTGCTATTGAAACACCAATTAAGATTATAGTTTGTTCAATGCTTGAATGCACCCAGACAAAAGAGGCTATTAAGGGATTACTGTCTATTGTGTAGGGAGGATTAGTGAAGGATTAATAGTGGCAATGCCATTGATGTTTCAGACTACAGGGGCCGTTTGGGAGGTATTATGACTGTCAATTATCACTTCTTTTGTCTGCTTCTAGAAGCTGTTTCATGTACAAGGACCGCTTTTAAATCTGGTAAAACAAATGAAGTGAACTTTATGAATAGTTTTGGTCAATAGTTTAATGATTGCATAGTGGGCCCTAATAAGGACCAGACGCCTTACACACTCGCTACAATTTGGCCGTTTTGGTTTTGTCTGTATCATTATCAATTACAATCTTTTAATTTGGCAATTCACAGGTGCCAGAAAATAAGCAAATATTACAAAATTGTATTAACCGCCTTTATTTGGTTGGGTGCACCCCTTTTTTTCAGCACCTCTGGACCTGCCCCCTGATTAGCCGTTGACAATTTGTCATTTAATTTCAGTAGAGTATGACATTCCAGGCATCAAATATTGAAAAGAATGGTTCAAATGTACTATGTGAAAGAATACTGCCCTCTATTGACTAGTTTTGTGAGAAATTACAAACAATTACAAAATGAATGAGGACGGATAGCACAGATATGTTTCTATACGTATTTATTGATCCTCACAAAGTATCAATACGTAACTTTTACCAAAAGTGAGAGGTAGCTTTGAGACAAAATCAAGATTCAAGAGATACACACTATATTTCTTATTAAAACTATACATTAGGAAAAATATACAAACTTGTTGGGGATTAAACACCAATTTTCTGTAGACATTGTATATACACTTGTATTGAATGGAAATTTAATAAAAGATTTCCTTTGGAAAATAATTTGCTGATAATTTTGTTTTATTGTTGTGTTCTCTTTCAGTTTATATTATGGTCATACAATAAGAGAAAAAAAAAGTTTTATTTTATTAATTTATCAAATGAGTGTGAGGCATTGCATATTATCAAATAATCTACAAAGAAATAAAATACTTGGGTCATTACTAATTTAAAACGTAAAATGCAAAAGTTAAGGTTTTGCTATCTATTTCGGTAGCAATTCACAGATAAACCAACAAAATAAAATACTGCCAAGTATATTTCAGAAACAAATACATATTTTGAATTAGACGCACGTGTGGATCGGGTAATCTGACAGTTACTTTTTATAACCATTTGCCTTATGTTTGATCGTTTGTGTAATTCTCCCTACTATACCGACTCCAGTTTGGAAACCACTGTCATGAATATTCATATATTCTTCCAGTTCAGCCAATAGGAATCGAGCTTTCGAAAACGGCAGCTGGAAAAGTCCATTCTTTCCTGCTCACTTTTTTGGGACTTTCACTGCACTGGAGCGATCAGGCAGTTTTCCCGTGAATCAGTTTACGAAGCTTTTGGTCATGAAAGTTACGGTTTTCATAGCCGAACGTCAGGTAAGTTGAATTTATACGAATTAGAGATATTATTTGATGCACTTCTCGAACGTTTCATGGGTTTGGAAGACTGTGTTATCAGAGTAACTATATCAATTGCGTTTTTCCCACGCAATGAACTGGCATTCATAGCGTCTGTAGATACTACTATGGTTGCCACACATCTTTGAGAGGTTTACGCATGAGTGAACATACACTGTAACAGGTGTATACGTATCATCAGCTATGCATTCACAATGTCTGTAATTTGAAATACCTGGCGTAATGTACGCCTATCCCTTGTCTAAACAACATTTGTTGAGATTTTTTGGAAATTTTACTCCGTTTTGTTTCCCCATGATTATGTTATTTATTGTTTGAGGAATTGCCATATAAAAATCACAGTAGGACTACATCATACCATGGAGGAAGGAAAAGAAGGAGTTCGAACGACCCGCCTAATCCCCACTGGGTATTTACGAACCAATTAGCGACTTAGATGGCCCTGTGCAAAAGGAACGAAGACCTCCCGTTGCGCGACTGTTTTACGAGCGCGATAAGATCTCACCAAGTGTCTTTGTGTACAATGCATCTCGCCGCCCTGCTACTTCACTGGAGTAATGCATGTATATAATTTTTTTTATTTATATAATTATAAATATTTTTATTTGTGAGGTTTATATACACAATTGATTTGATTCAATTATATTTTATCACCCAACGCAAGAACTTAATCAATTTAGACATATATTTTGGAAACTTCCAGAAAAATTAATTTTAAATTCAAATTAATTTTGAAATTCAGAATGATGTTTTCAGTCAATTTCTTTTTACCATTAAAGGGACAATATCGTCACGATCAAATAAGCCAGTCATTTCCAGTTACCTTACACTACATGTAGGACACCAATTCCATGCCCTGTTGAAAGTCCGCTCTGATATTGTCCCTTTAATTAATCGTATGATTTAGGATTTTAGGGGCAATTCGTTTTGTATGCCACAGTTGTTTGTTAAGTTTATTTCAAAGATCTATGTTTATTCCATGGGAATTCCTTATTTTTCTTTCATTTGTTAATTTAAATATATTCTTTACATTTGTTAAGTAGAAAGAAAGTATAACAATTTCTTTCAAGTAATTTTTTTCACAAAATAATTGATTGGGTCATTGATGAACAAGAGAAGAATCATTAACCCTAACCACCCCAAAGATCCATCAAAAATCCCCCAAGGAACACTTTTTGGGGGAAAATTCAGCACTATTGGAAACTGGTACTTTCACTTCTTCAAATGGGGCAAAATTACTACCTGGCAAGAAGTACAGGCCATAAGTGCTGAATATGAAAGATCAACCAAAATGCATGGTGCATTTTGAAGATAAGGGCATGTTTCCCAAAAGTGCACTGATGGATTTTGGAGGATTCAGGAAGGTTCCTAGCCAGAATACCTAGGGGGTAAGGGTTAAAGTGAATAAATGAATTAAAGGTGCAGTTTGATACAGGCCTCGATCTTAACTGCGGCCACCGTGGCCATTAACATGATGCACCTCCGAGTTGGCCATAATCGAGCGCCATGGTCGAGCGGTTTAGTGCATTAGATTTGTGTTCTGATGGCCGAGTCGTCAGAATGTGGGTTCGAATCCCAGTCGCGACCGGGGCGCTTGTGTCCTTGAGCAAGACACTTTACCATAATTGCTTCTCTCCACCCAGGGGTAAATGGGTACCTGTGAGGGCAGAGTTGGTTGTTGTGTTTGATTAGCCCATATGCGCTGAAATGGCAGCAATTGAGCTATATACTCCCCAGGGAGATGGTTTGAGGAATGATTTATGAGCCTGATGAGCATGGGTAATAATGTAATGCGCCTTGAGCACCAGTTTGGTGGATACGTGCGCTATATAAGTCCACATTATTATTATTATATTATTATTATAATTCCCTTAAATTTTGAGGCATCCAAGGCCACTCCAAGGCCAAATTGGCGTGGCCTCTCAATCCTAAAGGTCGAGGCCTGTTGATAACATTTATTGCTGGTCCGTTATAATGGCAATTAGAGACTCCTTAATTCTTCGGGCAATCATTCTGTCAAATATCTCATTTGAAGTTGATGGAATTTCCTATGACAAGGAAAGTGTGCCAAGTAGATATAGCGAAACGCACGGAATGTGTGCATCTTTAAATTTATAGTGAATTTGATTTTGTTCTTTATCTTACAGATTCTGATGAAATCCTGATAACAAATTGTAGGCCCATTCGATACCTTTTTATGGTCAATATTGCTCTTTTTTTTACTTTGGATTGATAGAGTGTGCAGGCGCACTCTAAAATGAAAACTATTCAGCAAAATAGTTGTCCACAGTAAAAAACCAAAAACTTTTAAACTTGCCACATTTGATTCATAACAAAAACAAACATTACAACCATGGAATTGACAAACTCTTATAAACCGACCCCAGCTTTATTTCTCTGGGCACTGTGTCTAATCGTCCTCATCCAACACTCTCTGGGACAAATTGGGAACCAGCAAGAGTGTGAGACGACAGATGTCAACGGCACGACGGAGTACCGGGCGTGTCAGACCAATACCGAGTCGCTGTATAACCTGATGATCACGCCGAGTGTTGTACCAGAAGACTACACGTGTGGTTACAGCCAGGATTTTTATCAAAGAATATACTGCACATTGGTAGGTAAAATATACTTCTTGGGGTTTATGTATAAATTGTTTTCAGTCCCCCAGAAGCGGATACAGAAATTGGAAATGCGCTGAATTGTCATGCATTTTTAAATAAAAACTGCAGGTTTTTCCATGGGAGGTGCAGTGAAGTAAGTTTTGAAAAAAAAATACCATTGGAAGATTTTCGTACAAAAAAATATTTTGATTGAGGTCATGGAACATCTAATTCCCATGACCCATCCTCCTCCTTTCAAGGGTTGAAATCTTTTACTGATTGGCCAGTTTTTTGTTTCAATGGGCCTGGGGGAGGGGGGGGGTAGGTGCCAGCCCCTGTCGCCTCCCTTGGCTATGTGCCTGACCATTTGGAAATTTTTGAATTACCAGTTTTATACTTTACCTAAAACACTCTCCACTCGGTATTTACACTGACCTGTATGCCTGAAGGTTTCCGCTGAGTGGGCTGTTGCACTTCTAAGAAAAAAAAATCGGAAAATGGATGAACTGAAAATTATCTAATTAAACTCTGTCTACATCGAGAAAGTATTATTTCTTAATATTTTAATTCATTTAAAAAGAAAAATCAGCTAATTTTCATTGCCTGAAATTATTGCAGACAAGAGTAAGGCCCCCTAAAAAAGTCTCCGGTATCTTGTCATAGGTCAACAGAGAAATACGTGATACATGTATGCGGGGACCAAATTTCCCATAAGAGAGGCCTCACAAATTGGGAAAACGTTCATACCCCTATGTGAAAAAGCAGAAAAGAAAATTAAAAATGCTGATGCACAGGTCTGAGGCAGAAACAGAGAGACTTTTTGTATGAATTTGTGTATGAATTTTTTAGTAATATTTTAAGTCATTTTAAGAATATTTATTTCCTGATAATTTTCATTTCCTGAAATTATTGAAAACACGACTAAGCCAACAATTTGTATGAATTTTTGTATCATCGCTGTCCACACAAAAAAAGTAATATTTTCAGTCATTTCACTATCAACAATTTAAAATGCTTGGTGTAAACTCTCTTTAAAAAAAATAAATAAATGATAATCAAAACATAAATCATTTACTGACCTGGTTCACGCCCAAATAAATTAAAAAGCCAATCATAAAGAATTTATTATTCTGATAGATCCGGGAAAGGGCCTCATAATGGCAACAACATAATTGATTTATTTGAATAAAAAAAACATTGTATGTCTGAGTTTTAAACAAAGGAATAACAATGTGTCTGCGTCACACGCGTGTAGCAGATGTCTGTGTGAAAGGCGTGTCTGATGAGAAACAGCAGCTGTTGTCTGGTTGTCATGGTAACAAAGAGTCACCTGATTGCAATCGTTCAAGAGGAACATTTTGGCAGCTGGGCCGTGGTGAAAGAGACAGGGTGGAGTATTTATAACCAGGGGCAGGAATTGATTTTCTGTAGGGGTCAGAAGGTTATATGGCGGCACACCCTTTTTGGGGGGGGAGGGGGAAGGTTCCCCCTCACACTTATAGTAACGCAACTGTTAACATCACACACAACCGATATTTATTTGTTTATATTCCTTTGATATTTATTACACATTTTATTTACAGGATTTGTCGTTTAATTGTGGCGAGTGCGACGCCTTCAACGACAGCCTGGCCCACCCACCAAGCTACATATATGACCAGCCAGTCCAGAACAACCCAACGTGGTGGCAGTCAATCTCCTGGTACAACTACAACACGCCCCTGGAGATCAACATCACCCTGTCCCTCAACCACTCGTACACCATCAACAGTGATATTCAAATCGTCTTCAAGTCCAGCCTCCCGCGTCGCATGGTCTTGGAGAAGTCCTCCGATTACGGACAGACGTGGCAGCCGTACCAGTACTACGCGGACAGCTGCAGTTACTTTCAGATGGCCGCCACCGACGAACAGGACATCCAGAGCCCGACCGAGGTCATCTGCTCACAGCAGTACAGCAGCGGGCCGCAGACGGTGCTGTACTCCGGTGGGGTGGTCACGTTCAGTGTGCAGAACCGGCTGGCGCTGCTGACAGACTCGCTCTTCCCCGAGGACTTCTGGCGGGCGTACGAGAACAACACGATGCTGCAGGCTTTCCTGGAGGTGACCGACTTGAGGGTGCGGCTTCTCTACCCGGCCACCGACGGCCTGGAGTGGACAGGCCAGCTGTACAGTCTGATAAAATACTATTATGCAATATCCAACATCGACACTTTCCTCATGTAAGTGACAACGAAAAATTTTTTTTTTATTTCATGTATTATATATGTAAAGTTGTCAGCCTGGCAATTTTTTTGTAAATTTGACTTAACAATTCCCATGGTATCGAAAAACGAAAGAATTTCAGACGAATAATTTCCTCATAGTGATGATTGATATGTGTATCAACTTTACACCTCGTAAATTTCAGATAATAATTTGTTAATTTTATAATCTGGGAATTACCATTGTTGTATTTTCCCTTTAAACCATGTCTGACAAATATTGTTTTAAATTGTCAATTTAATATTTGACTTTCCATTCTACATTCTAAAAATTTAGAGTTTAAATTGAACAAGAAATTGCCAGTAAGATAGAAAAACAATTGTATATTTCATGTAAAATGCCTTAGATGACTGACAATGTGTTCAATGTACCTTACAGATGCAACTGCAACTCCCATAGCAAGTTCTGTTACCACAACAACTCGGAGACAGTCTGTCAGTGTTATCACAACACCATGGGCAAGAATTGTGAGCAGTGCCTCCCTCTGTATAACAACCGGCCATGGAAAGCCGGATCCTCTCTTCCATTTCCAGAGGGGACAGCAAATGAGTGCGAAAGTAAGTTCTTATTTTCTACTATAAATGTTACTGCGATGGATTGGGGGGAGGGAGAATTGCATTGCTTAGGCAAAAAAAAAAGTTTTCGCTTTCTGGTCATCGGTCAGCTTCAACATTGGTGCGATGACAGTTTTTTTTATAGTTTTTTTTTATAATCTTTTGGTATACACGGGGACCAAATTTCCCATATACAAAGTATGGTGGCTAAGAGAGGCCTCACATCATTTAGCATAATGAAACGAAAAAGTCGTTTAAAGTACAGCACGACAGAATTCCAATCAATCCAGCAATTTTGGCTGCAATTGGACATCGTATCATAGCAAAAAAACAAAAAAAATTAAAAATGCCGAAGCGCAGGTCTGAGGCGACGCGTACATAGACCAGAAACCAGACTCTTTTTTTGGCCTTATTCCCCCACCTCTGAAATTATATACCCCCACGCCCCTCCCCCGGCACCCTGCTCCCCCAAACCCCTCCCCCGCCCCGCCATATTTGAGCCCCTGATTGGGGTTTGCTAATGTTATTTTTTTTTACATTTACAATTTACTTTTGAATCATCGTGACCATGTGAATAAAACCTGTACAAATTTGTCCTCTCTTTTTTTTCCCTCTTCCAATGACAGAATGTAACTGCAATGACCACAGTAACAACTGCACGTATAGTGAAGACCTCAGCCGTGGAGTATGCAACGATTGTCAGATGAACACGGCTGGCATGTCATGTGAAATCTGCGTCAGTGGGTACTACAGAAATAGCTCTGTGCTGCCAAGTAGCCCGAACTCTTGTACTGGTAAATATTACAATTGTGAACAAAAACAAATCCCTGCTGAATTCCAAATGATTGAAATCGGCATGTTTCACACTATAGGCAAAAAGTTAAAGGCTATGAAACGATGTCCAATTGCAGCCAAAATTGCTGTGTTTTAAATGACTTTTTTTCACATAGGGGTATGAACGTTTGCCCGATTTGTGAGGTCTCTCTTAGCCATCATACTTTGTATATGTGTGTATATACAATACTAGGTGAAGAAAGTGTGACACACATGGTAAAAAATGAATAACTGTCAGGAATAATGCAGACACTTTTATTTCAATGTTTATCCCTCAAGCAAGCTACTTTAAAGGGGTAAAGATAGTTCGTCATGAGGAAGTCCACTTTTTTAGCATTCAAACTTATGTAGTTGCATCTCTAACGTATGTAACATAGTGTCTTTTAGGTGTAATTGTCACACGGGTAAGTTTCCTTTGACTTTGTATCATGTAGGTACATGTTTCACTATGAGCAGACAAGGTACAAACAAGAAAAATATTCTGATGTTTTTTCAGTTTGAGTTACATGAGTGAGTAAAAAGGACACCATTACATACGTTTACACCACTATTGTAAATAACAAAAGTTTTTATCAAGATAGTTTTACAAGAGCAATCTTCTATATTTTAAAGGGAAAGTTTGTTTATGACAATCACAATGTTTAATGACTGTTATCCAAATCCAATTTTCATCCAAAAAATGTTGTTAATCCTTTTATTTAACGTTTGTAACAAGGACACCGAACCGGAAAACAACAATGAAATTATCTAATCCAAGGCATTTTTTCATCGTCATTTTACTATTCAATCTTATTCAGTTCAACTCCATTCAATTCTAATTTAATTCAGCCAATTCAATTCTGCCAAGAGCTGCGCTCAAATTTTCAAAGTTTATGTTTGAGAATTAACGTTTGTAACATTAAGACACGGTACAATCCAGCATTGGCAGTCGTCATAGAGGACAAAGTTTATGATAAATATATTAAATAATATCTTGGCTTTATGTATCAACAAACACCAAAGCCCGATGGCCAAACATCACGATGTAATTTAGCGTCGTTAATAACGTTAAGGTTAAGCCTCGTTAACGTACGTAACACAGCTTACCCGAACGGACGACAACAATGTCACAACCTTTATCTTCATCGCGCAATCTGATTATTATACGGCCTATATACAGGAACATTGGTAGTCGTTATCTGTGTGTATGTACATTCCGCCGGAAACCATCGAAACAAATCCAGACGAGCATAGCGCTGCACGTGTCTGACGATCGTAACAAAATGGACGCGCAACACTCCAGCGTTGGCAGCCTTTCGTATACAATAAAAAAATCGACTTCAAACAAATTTTACGACATCATAGAGGACAAATTTTATGACAAATATATTAAATAGTATCTTGGCTTTATGTATCAACAAACACAAAAGTTCGATGGCAAACATTACGATGTAATTTAGACGATTTTCATTTGGGTTTAAGTGTCATCAGCAGACGTAACACAGCTTGCCGAACGGGACGACAACAGTGTCACGACCTTTATCCTCGTCCCCAGGACATGCAATCTGATTATTATAATGGACTACATACAGGAACATTGGTTGTCGTTATCTGTGTATGCGTTCGCCGAATCCATCGAAACAAATCCAGACGAGCGGCATGTCTTACGATCGTAACAAAATGGACACGGAACTAAGACTCGCAAGTGATTTTGCATTTTTTTGTAATTAATTAAAACATTAAAAACTCAAAGTGTTACAAAGTGTTCTCTTGAAACATAATCTTTTTAATGAAAAATATTACTGTTGATTATTATTTTGTTTCCAGTATTAGTCGATCACGCAAACGTACGTAACATAGAAAGACACCAAGAGTTACGATCGTTAGTAAGATCTTATTGATATGGTTTGGGAACATAGTTACAAATAATTTTCACTTTGGGGTCAGTTGAAGAGGGTCATAGCAGGTCATAATATTAAAACAAGGACAAGTAAATTTCAGGTAGTAGTGCACTCAGTTAATGGGATTGATTTTGATCATTTAAAAATGTCACATTTTTGTGTCTTTTTTTTGTGAGGATGATACAGATAAAACATGAATAAAAATACTTTGAAACATCACAGCCTAAATATATTATTTTATTTATCAGACTGATATGTAAGATAACACAACACAAGAAAACTGAGCCATAATAGTCTCCATTATTTTTTTTATTTGTACACAATTTTTTTTTTCAACAAATCTCTCCAGTATCAAAAACTAACACATGTATTTCAATGGTTGGCAAAAAGAAAAAAAATACATCACCGCACCGATTTTGAAGCTGACCTATCACAAGAAACCAGAGACTTTTTTTTATGGCCTGAAGAAAATGAAGAACGATGTACATTTATGATATCAAAGATAGATGACTGGTCAGTCAAACAATCAAACAGACAGACAAAAACAAACATCACAAAAACTGTTTAACATCGACATATGTGCATTTTAATTCACTTGATCTTTCAATTGATTTGTTTGATTTCTTGTGTGACGGCTTAGAAACTATCCACCAAAAGTTTAACACCACTCGTTTATTTGTTAATTCATGCATCTTATAGGGGCAGAGGCAGTTTAACAACTGCCTTGTTCTAGACTAGTTACCTCTCCCAGTCCTATTCGTACCGTGAAGAGGCTAGTTATTAACTTGTCTTTCTTCAGTGTGGAGTTGTTGTAACCACTCAATGACTTAGTAGCCCCCACCTTGGAGTGGCCATTGGCCTTGTGTGGGGCGATTTGCATAAATTTAAAAAAAAATGTAAAAAATTACATAATCATTTCTTTACTCACTGCATTATTATTCAAATTAAGGAAGCGCCCTGTATGATTGCATTCCTGTATGATTGCATTCCAACTTCAAAACGGAACTGGGGTGATAGGTCATTTTCTGTCGCAGCTCCGAGACTCTGGAATCATCTTCCAACTAAACTCAAATCTTGTCATAGTATAACCAGATTTAAGTCGATGCTTAAAACTCATCTTATGTCACAACTCTTCAAAGATGATGTGGGAAATTTAGTCCCCGTGTATATATGTATCATGTATTTCCTTGTTGGCAAAAAAAAAAGGATGACCAAAACAAAGACGTGTCACCGCACCGATTTTGAAGCCGACCTTTTGGTAAAATGTCTGTACATGCATCCACACTTTATAAAAATCAAGGGATATATAATAAGAAACCAACCTGTGAAAGAATATTGTTTCATTAACCCTAACCCCCTTATAGTTTTGGCTAGGAACCTTCCTGAATCCACCAAAATGCAACACAACCAGCTGTTGGAGTTTGATGGGTTTGGGGTGCTTAAGGTTAAAGTGGAAATAGTAAAAATGCACTAAGATTGTTTGTATTCATTCCATTGTTCAATTTTCCCCCCCGTTTAAAAATTTTTTTTTTATAGAATGCAATTGTGAACCCCTTGGAACGGTAGAAAATTCCACCACCTGCACGCAGTATGCAGTCGACGGCAAGCCCATTGGTCAGTGCAGTTGCCAAGACTACGTGGAAGGGCGTGCCTGTGACATGTGTGTCGACCAGTTCTATGGTCTCCTCCTCGGTGATAGTGTGGGTACATGTAAAGGTGTGTGATGATAATAAAGCAGGTTTTGTTGGTGGTTACCAGCCAAATGTTCATTCAACATACACTTTGGCTGGTTGTCTGTTGAATGTGGCTTAGAAAGTATATTTTCTTAATAGCGGAATATTCTGCTCTATGAAATTAGCCCAAGGTTGGCGTAGTGGTTCTTTTTGTGCCTTTCAAAATGGCCATGGTTCGAATCCAACCGAGATGAACCCGTATTTCAGCCTCTCATTTGATCGTAGGGGTTTTCTCCTGCACTTTTTAACCAGTTCGCACCGGGAATAAAAAAGTTTTTCCGAACCCTGTGGCGGGTTTATTTTTACCGCACAAACACGACCAATGGTGCTCACCAGAGTGTGACCGGGGAGACCGCATCTTCCACCGTATGCTTATGGCTCGTTGCCACTTCGACCGGGAATCTATACAAATATTCCCGAGAATCCTGTGGCGTGTTTAGACGCTCTCCGATCCGCTGTCCAAAAAAATAATTGCGTGTATACACGGCCTCCGACGCGAACTGGTTAAAACTGAAATTTCTCTTCATTAGAAATGGGTCTTTTGTGCTCAGCTAGGGGATTAATGAAGCCCCAAAGCCTGGGCAAAGCCTGGGCAAAGCCTGGGCAAAGCCTGGGCAAAGCCTGGGCCAGCTTCTCAAAGGCTTGCCCCTCCTCCCTTACACTATTAAAGTAAGTTTTTATCTTTGAATTTCCAATCTAATACACTTGAATACGTTTTCCTATTAACCTGTATTCTGGATCGTGGTAGATTGCACATGTAGCCTTCTGGGAACCGTCAACGCCAGCAATGTCTGTGAGAAACAGGCTGGACAGTGCCCCTGCAAACCAAACACGAACACCCGGAACTGTGGAGAGTGCAAGGACAGTTTCTATGGTTACCCAGTCAATGAAAATGAGGTAAGACTAACGCTAGATTAAGTAGTGAAAAAAAAAGTTCCAAACATTTAGCATGATGAAACGAATTATACCATGCTCGATATTCGGCAGAGTGCCACCCCCCCCCCAATGTCCCTGTACACTAACACACTGTTGTTCTATTGTTAACGGACCTCTCCCCAAAAAAAAATCCTCTGAAGAATTCCTAAGATTCCTGGAACACAATGAAGATACAATGGGAGGGGGGGGGTGCACTCTGCCGTATATCGAGCATCGTATGAAACGAAATGGCGCAATGTTGGAGCGTGTTTTCAAAGAGTTATGTGTAATATCTTATTGCTTCACCTTGCAATTTTGATTTTCACTTCTTGGTATTTTGTATTGTGGGCACTGATGTTGGTTTCTGTTGATTTCTGCTTAATCATGAAAAAATAAATACAAAATTTAATTCTGAGTGAGCTTCAAGTCTTTAGTCATCCATGTGGGGGGGGGGGGGTGGACAGGATGGATGAATAGGTGGCTCATGGACAAATTGACATCACGGCAGAATTTCATGAACGCAGCCAATGAAACAATACCCATTGTGATCATTTGAAAATGAAATCCGCAACTCACTGTCAACAAAGACATGTACAACAACTACTGCACAGCCTTCCATATGGGTTGCCTTAGAGGCATTACAGACAGCGAGAGTATGAAAACATGAAAATGTTTACACATTGTTATGCAGATTCTAAAACGTATCGCCCCTTTTTTCTTGTCCCAATTGCAATTGTCATCTACCCTTACCTCTACTCCCTAGGACTGCCTGTCTTGTGATTGCAACCCCGGTGGATCAACCTCTCCAATATGCAACAAGGTGTCCGGCCGGTGCTCATGTCGTAGCAATATCACCGGCAGACAGTGCTCCACGACCGATCAGGGATTTTACTTTGATTTCCTTGACAGTAACAGGTAAGTATTTATTTAATTTGTATGTGGATATGCCAGGTACACTGCGCATGGAGTGCCATGGTCGAGTGGTTTAGTGCATCGGATTTGTGTTCTGATGGCTGCATCGTCAGAATGTGGGTTCGAATCCTGGCCGCGACCATGGTGCTTGTGTCCTTGAGCAAGACACTTTACCATAATTGCTTCTCTCCACCCAGGAGTAAATGGGTACCTTGTGAGGGCAGAGTTGGTTATTGTGTTTGATTAGCCCATATGTGCCGAAATGGCAGCAATTGAGCTGTATACTCCCCAGGGAGCTGAGATGGTTTCAGGAATGATTTATGCGTCTGATGAGCAGGGGTGATAGAGTACATAGGGACCTCACGGTGATATGTGCTATATAACAATTGTTTATTATTATTATAAGTGTGATGTCATTACGTATTTGTATTGACCTGCTTTATAGAACAGTCCAGAATTGGCCCTTACAAGCGACTCTGAGAAGTGTGGGTCATGCTGCCTGCGCTGCCATGAACATCGGAAAGCCCATGATGAACACAGCAACAATCGTCATGGAAAGGCGGAACCCTATTGGTCATTCCGTGCTGTGTGATTGACAGGTCGAATCAGTTTCCGAGAATAAAAACAAATATTTATGAAAAACAGCCCTGGGAAAGTTTTAGCTTCAACAAGAACTTCCATACCGGAGAAAATTTTTGAATATGCTTCTCTTTTTCAGCTATGATGCTTGGGAGGCAGATTCCGACTGCATAAAGACGTCTGCTGTGCCCTTTAATCTCTTCACTGGGCGTGGCTACCAAACATGTTACCAAGGCAACCGAGTGACATTCAGGGGTGTAACAGCTACCAGTAGCCTGCTTGCAGATGCACTGTAAATAAGATTGTGAATACAAACTTTCACAATGGAATGTATTGGAGATTCTGTGTAACAAGTCACTGCAGAGATGAATGGTTGTGAGAAGAAAATACCTGAAATAAAACAATATGTTTAATTTTCTCTTGATTGTACAGTAAAAGTATGGTTGGCCAGTAACGTCACAAACACTGATTTTGCTATTAAAAAAGGCACACAGAATTTGTTTGAGGTCAATCTATTTTTAAAAATAATATGCATTGGCACAATTTAGGCCAAACCAAAACATAATTGTCATGTTTAGTATAGTGAAACGGACATAAGTAGACCCTTTAAAATGGTTTGGATGGTATGTTTTCCATAGTATTTTCATTTAATTTTTTTTACCTTAAAAATTTCTTTGAAGTTTTCTTTAATAAACACAAGTTTAATTCAGTTTCAAAACAAAGTTAAAATATAAAATGCAGTTGAAATGTGAAATTGATTTCAGTAACATTGTTTCAAAGGTCCATTTATTTCCACAGTAAAACAAATGAATACAGAGTACATTTAAGATACAAATTTTTGAAGAGGAGTATTACTGTGGAGGGACCCATTAAGAAGAAAAGCTTATAACCATGGACCCTAGTGCATGTATGTGTTATCAGTACGGACAGTACAAGAGAATCAGGTCAAATGGCATCTCAGAAAGAAAAACAACATGGTGAAAAAGCTCAAGGCAAATACAGCATTCTAAAAGTTACATAATATTACTTAAGGGTATAGAACATACAATTTAACTACATGACAAAACAAACAGACAGTGGACATGCTTTAACCCTAACTCCCTAGACGTTGTATTAAAACAATAAAAATCCTTCAAAATCCTCCAACTGGCTTTGTTGTCTAGGGAGTTAGGGTTAATAAGCTTGCATTGGAACGTTAAGTATACATATACATATACATATACATATACATATACATATACATATACATATATATACATATATATACACATATATATATATATATACATATATATATATATATATATATATATATATATATATATATATATACATATATATATATATATATACATATATATATATATATGAGGTGTCGTGGCCGAGCGGTCTAGCTTACCGGATTCAAGTTCTGGTGTTAGCAACAGAATGTGGGTTCGAATCACGGCCGTGACACTTGTGTCCTTGAGCAAGACACTTAATCATAATTGCTTCTCTCCACCCAGGGGTTAAATGGGTACCTGTGAAGGCAGAGTTGGTTTGCTCTATATGCGCTAGAAATGGCAGCAATTGAGCTGTATACTCCCCAGGGAGCTGAGATGGTTTCAGGAATGACTTATGAGCCTTATGAGCAGGGATAATAATATAATGCGCCTTGAGCACCACTTAGTTGGTGGATACGTGCGCTATATAAATCCACACATTATTATTATTATTATATATATATACTAAAAACAATTTAGGGAACACCGGAATAATCTCAGTTAAAGCAAGATCATTTATTTCAGATAAAACACAATGTTTCACAGAATTGATGAGAAACAACTGCACAATGAAACAGATGATAAAGGATGCATGTAGTGATTACACATTTCATGACATGACTACTGAAAGAGAGAGTGGGTTGCAAATGAAAATCCCGGTTCATGGAACATTTCAAACCTATTTGATGTTAAAAATCCGGTGTTCCCTAAATTGTTTTGAGTAGTATATATAGTACATTAACATTAACTAGATAATTTATTCACAGTAACCATTTACATTACTCATTGCAGTTCTTATCGCCCTGTCATCCGCTACACTTACTTCTCCTCATCCCCATGGCTACAAGCAAACTTGAATTTCGTCAGTGCTCAAGCCGACGCTGGTACCTCTCTCTGCCCGGTCACTGTCGGCACCACTGTCTCCTTGATACCCTTCAGCCTTCCCCCTGGCGTGGTGACTGCCTGGTATGCCTCGGAGGGCCAGGCAGTGATGTTAGATCGACGATGCCAGTATGATTTCACGTTGACGCTGACTAATGACGGATCTGGCGATGCAGAGATTGAAATAGATAGCCTTGTGATCGTAGCGACTGCGAACTCCTCAGTCTACACACAAGGAGGTGAGATCCATTGATTTCACACATCAATAATTTGTGGAGTGAACAAAAGAACAATTTACCGAAGCGGCACTCAAACCAACTGAGCTATTTAGCTTGGTATTTGGCCATCTGCCAGATTAGTATCAATTGCATCCACATCTGAAAATTTTAATATTTTGTTGTCACAGATGCAGCTATGAGAGCATTCTATGATGAGTGTATCAATAACGCGATAAGCATTGGAACTCGACAGTCCGCCATCGATGGATGTCAGGAGTTCATGTTTGCTGTATCAGTGGAAACCAATGATGGAGCTGTGGGTAAGTGTCTTTATTTCAAGGGAAGGAACAACATTCAAACAAAAGAAGATGAAAAGGATGCCTAATACCATCATAAACTTTTCACCAAGTAAACTGTATGTAAATCTAAAACAAAAGTAGAGATAAATAGAGAATAAGCTGTTGCAAACTGCTTACCAACCTAAAGGACCTGTAGTATAAATAGAGAATTAGCTGTTGCAAACTGCTTACCAACCTAAAGGACCTGTAGTATAAATAGAGAATTAGCTGTTGCAAACTGCTTACCAACTTAAAGAACCTGTGGTATAAATGGAGAATTAGCTGTTGCAAACTGCTTACCAACCTAAAGGACCTGTAGTATAAATAGAGAATTAGCTGTTGCAAACTGCTTACCAACCTAAAGGACCTGTAGTATAAATAGAGACTTAGCTGTTGCAAACTGCTTACCAACTTAAAGAACCTGTAGTATAAATAGAGAATTAGCTGTTGTAAACTGCTTACCAACCTAAAGGACCTGTAGTATAAATAGAGAATTAGCTGTTGCAAACTGCTTACCAACCTAAAGGACCTGTAGTATAAATAGAGAATTAGCTGTTGCAAACTGCTTACCAACTTAAAGAACCTGTAGTATAAATAGAGAATTAGCTGTTGTAAACTGCTTACCAACCTAAAGGACCTGTAGTATAAATAGAGAATTAGCTGTTGCAAACTGCTTACCAACCTAAAGGACCTGTAGTATAAATAGAGAATTAGCTGTTGCAAACTGCTTACCAACCTAAAGGACCTGTAGTATAAATAGAGAATTAGCTGTTGCAAACTGCTTACCAACCTAAAGGACCTGTAGTATAAATAGAGAATTAGCTATTGCAAACTGCTTACCAACCTAAAGGACCTGTAGTATAAATGCAGAATAGTAGTTATTGGCCTTACGTTTCGAACCTAGCAGGTTCAGTCTTTCACAAAGGCCAAATGGGACAGAATACAAACAACATACATATATAAACCACAAGAGTGAGCAGAAGTTAGTCAGGTGTGAAATGTATATAAATCTGTTAACAGTTATTGAGCTTAATCAGCCATAGTTTATATTAAATTTTACAATTATGAATTGCTTATTTTATTGAGCCATTGGTCAATATTGATCAGCCGTGGTACACCGATGGTTTTCCCTTGGAGATGGCGTAAATTCCTTGCGCAGGGACACCCCTTGAGACAACCCTATTGGGTGTAGCAATGTTGATTTAGGGAGGAGGGCCAAAGTCATGGTACAGCCAAGTCTTTGAGAAGCCAAGTCTTTGAGAAGCCAAGTCTTTGAGAAGCCAAGTCTTTGAGAAGCCAAGTCTTTGAGAAGCCAAGTCTTTGAGAAGCCAAGTCTTTGAGAAGCCAAGTCTTTGAGAAGCCAAGTCTTTGAGAAGCCAAGTCTTTGAGAAGCCAAGTCTTGAGAAGCCAAGTCTTTGAGAAGCCAAGTCTTTGAGAAGCCAAGTCTTTGAGAAGCCAAGTCTTTGAGAAGCCAAGTCTTTGAGAAGCCAAGTCTTTGAGAAGCCAAGTCTTTGAGAAGCCAAGTCTTTGAGAAGCCAAGTCTTTGAGAAGCCAAGTCTTTGAGAAGCCAAGTCTTCGAGAAGCCCGGCCAGGCCTGGGCTACCTGGCCTCCTAATCTGTCTTTTGTGAGTCCTAATCCTGTAACAATAAAGTACCTGCATCAAAGGTACTAGAACAAGGGTTGGTCCAGAATAAATTTGCAGTCGGCAAACCTAGAGCTATGTGTTTGCCGACTGCAAATGTATTGTGTATCTGAAGATTTGCGGAATTGTTTGATATCAGTTGGTTTTATTTTATTAACTCTGCGGTTTCAGGTGGCAGTTCACCTACCGTCCCAAGCGACCTCCCCCCTCACATCTGTCTGGTCATATTGGTGTGTTGTTGGTAAATTTACCCACAAAAAATGCTTACCACTGATGTCAGTCGGTAAATTGGCTTCCACACCTCCCCCTCCCCAAAGAAAATGCCTTCGCTACACCCCTGCAAGTAGAGGTCATTATAATGGCTGTAGTTGTGAACAAAAGACAACCGAGGTGTCAGTCAAGTCTGCGTTAACAATAAGAGCTATTCGAGATCTATTCATTAGTGAAGGGTCTTTTGTGCTTATATAGGGGATTACATAGGCCTCTCTGGCAAGGATTCTCAAAGGCTTGGCTGTACCAAAAATTACCGTCAAATACTTTTATCATTTTTTTGTTTTTACCTGATTTTGTTAAAACACATCATCTTATTATTTTTTGTTCTCTTCAGAATGTGACTGTGATGCAACAGGCAGCACTGGAAACATGTGCAGCTCATATGGCGGAGGTTGTCTGTGTAAGAGTGGGGTCGGAGGACGTCGCTGTGATCGCTGTCTCCCTGGGTTCTTTGACTTCACAGAGACCGGCTGCACACGTAAGCAGAGTTCTGACCCATTTTTCTTATGAATAAATAAATAAATAATAATAATATCACAGCATTTGTAATGTACACTTACTCTGTAAATCATTCAAAGTCACTAGTCTAGAACTGCAATTTACACCGTCATTTGTAAAAGAAAGGAAAAAATACTTATTGGTTTTCTTTAAAAAAAACCAAGGGGAAATCTT
Source organism: Zoroaster sp. YZ-2022 (assembly GCA_029582265.1). Lineage (NCBI taxonomy): Eukaryota > Metazoa > Echinodermata > Asteroidea > Forcipulatida > Zoroasteridae > Zoroaster > Zoroaster sp. YZ-2022. Next base: position 20,396,048 of record CM055835.1, on the reverse strand, counting down.
CAAACAGCAATAATAAAAGATTTGTGAATGATCAGAGAGAACGGACGCGCATTTTAGCAGAATTTTGACCCAGTTTTTCATATGAATAAATGAAGGACTGCAATTCTCAATCTCATTTATGAAAGAAAATAATAATAAATGCTTTGTGTTTTGACGAACTTCCTAAGAAAAACAAAACAAAAGGAAATATTCAAACAGCTATCATAACAAATGTAATGTATTGTTTATCACTCTTGGCTCAATGTAATGGCAGTAGAAACAAATGATCCATTAGGGACAAGGGCCAAAGTCATGGTACAGCCAAGCCTTTGAGAAGCCCGGCCAGGCCCAGGCTTTTCCCCTGCCTACTGGCCTATATAATGAGCTCTGCTTGCCTGGGCTAGGCCCTCCAGAAGCCCAGGTTATGTTGATTGGCAGGTACTGTATTGTTAAAGGATTAGGACTCACAAAAGACAATTAGGAGGCCAGGTAGCCTGGGCATGGCCAGGCTTCTCAAAGGCTTGGCTGTACCATGACTTTGGCCCTCCTCCCTTATATAAAAACATCCTGTGATGTTCATTTAGTCGAGTTGAACCAACGGCGGATCCAGGGCCAGCAGGGGCCATGGCCCCCCAAAAACCAAGCTGTCGCCCCCAAAAAAAAAAAAAAAAAGAAAAGAAAGAAAAGAAAGAAGAAAAAAGGGGGAAAAGAGAGACAAAACAAAACCCCACAACTTTACGCCCCCTCCTTGTGCAGCTAAGTCTTGCTTATACGTTCAGCTTTTGTTAAAGTATGCAAATTACAACACACTGATTGGCTACATGAATGTGTTCATAATCCTACTCACGATCCAACATTGCCACAAAATTTGCAATGGTAGTTTGTGCAGTTAAGCCAAGCTGCATTAGACGAGGCGTACACGGTGATTGTATGCATGGCTTATGCACACGCGACTGGTTGTGTGGGGTTTCCTGGATATTAGGTGAGCCATGCAACGTCCGCAATGTAGGCCTACGTTTAGACGTAGACTTGGCGCGAACATCGCGTGCATAAAACGCATTTCAATCTTGTGAGTACGAGCAGGAGCAGTGACTTGAAAGATTCGTCTTCCATCGTCATATGAGCAGTAAGTATCAACGTAAAATACAGTGGGCTGTTTTTGCAGCACTGTGTAGATTATGAATAATATTTGTCCGCTCAGAGCAACCAGAAGCTAAGCATTTCCGGAAACCCTGCATTAGTCAAGTGGTTAGACCGCAGGACCTAGCCTACAATCACAAGGTTGCGGGTTCAAATCCAAAGCTTATCACTGAAATTTCATACTAAATCAAGTATTGTCATCTAGACCCACAAAACAAACAAACCCCACCAGAAACGTTTTGCGCTCGCAAATACGCCCCTCCACTGAGCATTTGGCCCCCCCTAAACTTTGGGCCTAGATCCGCCGTTGAGTTGAACTGGAGTATTTTTTATTGTGTATGTATTCTGATAATCCCTAGCATGTAACTGTGACACCACGGGCTCACTCAGCCTCGCCTGTGACTTCGCCACCGGCCAGTGCCCCTGCAAAGCAGGCGTCGCCCTCAGCGGTCAACTCAACGACAACAACGTCATCAGCGACCTACAGTGCCGCAGCTGTCTGACCGACTACTACGGATTCAGCAGTGGTGGGGGCTGTCTAGCGTGCGAGTGTGACGCAGAGGGCTCGGTGAACCTGCAGTGTTCGGAGAGCGGCGTGTGTCAGTGTAAGGAGATGATTGCGGGGGACCGGTGTAGCAATTGCATTCCGGGATACTTCAACTTCTCGGTGGATGGATGCACGTGAGTTCATGATATAATCCTTCAAATTAGGCCTTGATCTGACCGATGTCAATCAAGATCAAATAACTGAAAAGATTCCTCTTAGGCCAGGGGTCCCATTAGGCCAGGGGTCCCATTAGGGCCCATTGAGCAATAGTTAAACCATTGGCCCAAACTATTCATTTAGCTGGCTTCATTGTTTGCCAGATTTGAAAGCAGCTTCTGGAAGCGGACAAAAGAAGTGATGATTGATACTGATAGTCCCAATACCTACAAAACAGCTACTGTAGTCTGGAACATCAATGGCTCTGCCACAGCTAATCCTTCACTAATCCTCCCTACACAATAGGCAATAATCCCTTAATTAACCCTCCTACACATGGAGGCCACTCTGATCCACAAAATTCTGTTCTTTAGCAACCTTCAGTACATACATGTACAAGCCTGCTGTCCTTTCCAAGTAATCTTACAAAATCAACTGTGTGCCACCCAAGGCCACTGCAAATGTTTGAACATATTAGTATTGCCTGCAATGTATCAATGGGAGACCACTTTACCCTGCAATCTCAGTGGTGTGACAGTGCACAGAAGATAATGGCAAAAGCTAATGGCTTGTGGCGTGGCCTGAATGGGTCATTTCAAAAATTGCACTGATTGTAGGAGGGTTAATAGCCCTTTTGTCTGACCCAGGAGGGCCAGTTGGGCTGGGTGCATTCAAGCATTGACAAAACTATCCTCTCAATCATTTGACCATTGAATTGTCTTTCAATAGTTTAACTCAATAGACCCTAGTGTAAGTAAGACTAATTGCGGTGACACCATGTGGAATCTCAATTGAGTAGTAATTAGTTCTGAAAAGAACTGGAGGTACTACAACTCAACATTTCGATCAGTGTGCTCTGATCGTCCTCAGGATCATCCCTAGTGTGACCAAACTGACTAATCGGTTTCAATGAATGGCCACACGAGCACTTCGCATACAGAAACGGCCAATTTAGGACAATTCCAGATACTTGTCCATAAGAAATATTTAAAGATGGCAGTATATGTTGATTCAAATACCCACTCACAAAAGATATGTTAGTTTCGATCCTCTGCACCCGAAAAGTAGGATTTTTAAAATTTTTTTTAGAGGTTGATGAATTCTTGCGTCGGGTGATAAACAATTGATTTGATTTTTGCCCTTAATACACCAACGTATGTATAAAGCACTGTATACTCTGTGCTTTATGAGTTGTCTGATCAAAGATGTAGTACGAATAAATGAATTTTCGTTCCTACAGCCCATGTACCTGTAACCAAGATGGTTCCAGTAGCATCACTTGCCACCCAGTCCAGGGGACCTGCGTCTGCAAGACCAACGTCCAGGGAGTCAAATGTGACCAGTGCCGCTTCGGCTACGTCAACCTCCAGCCGGCGAACCCCGACGGGTGTCAGCCGTGTTTCTGCCACGGTCACGGCAGCCAGTGCAACCCGGCGCCGAGCTATATCGCATCGGCCATCGTCACCGACTTCACGGCGAGAAGGTTGGTATGCCATTATGTTTGTAGTTTGCGTGTAGTAACCCTGTTTAGATTAACAAGATCTGCTTTGGTAATGGCTGTCGTATATTAATCCCATCTGACTCTGATATCTCTGTCAAAATGTGTTATTCCATGTCTCTGTATTTTATTTCATTGTAACTTTGTTCTATTTTTCTCTTTCTTGTGTTTATCCCAGTGTCACCCCTTCCCCGCCACTCACTGCCACACCACCTGCCCCACCACCTGCCCCACCCACTGCCCCACCCACTACCACATCCTGCTTAACCACTCTTCCCTCCTGTTGCACAAACTCAACTCAAAATCTATACTGCATGCCTCCGACTCTCCCACCCTGGCCCTCCTGTGCTTCATGCCTTGCACTAATTGCCCCATGTTCATCGCATGTCTCTTCTGTCTCCACCCAAAGACTGGAAAGCTGGACGGCCACTGACCCCACCGCCCTGATGGTCAACCCAACCAACGTCCGCGTACTGCATCCGTCGGCTTTGCCCGCGGGATCCTATGTCTATCTGGTGGGCCCAAGACAGTTCCTTGGGGAACACCTGGAACTGTACAGCCAGCGCTTGACCTATAGAATGAAGCTCGACACGGGAGAGGCCAACACCACGTCGGATCAGTATCTGATTGTGACAGGAGGCAGGAGTAGCATGAGTGTCTATTACAGTCAACAGGCCTTCGTACCGGGGCTAACAGTGAGACGGTTTGAGGCGACCTTTTACGAGATGTACTGGAGAGTGACTGGTGAGGAGAGAGTGCCAACAGCGAGTGAGTTTCAAGGTAAATTAGCTTCAATGTTTCAATTCTCATACTGATAGAGTTGTAATGACACCATTGGCTGATCAAGGAGAGGGGGTGGGGGGGTGGGAATGTTCCCCCTATTTTCAGGCCTGTGATTTCTCAGGAATTTTTCCTGATTTCAGGATTATTAACAAATTTGCTTTTGCCTTAAAATTTTCTTGAAGAGAAGTAGCCATCAAGGAAAGACAGAAGTAGCCTGTACTGTGTCCAAACCTCAAACAAGTGTCTTGTTTGTGGGGGATGTGGAGAGTCTGTAAATCCTCTAAACTTAAACATCCAGGAGGTTCATGGGGCTTTGTCCTCTAGACCAAAGGGAGACCCAGGCCTGCTACCCATTTTTCAGGGTTTTTTACTTTTCGTCATGCATGTAAATTTACCTTACATTGTTTATGAGCCCCACCTCTTTTTGCCTGTGATCCCCTCACTTTTTCAAGATCTTGGGTTCACGCCTGAATGACTCAACTCGATTCAGATACAAGTACAAATTTAACGGTGGATCAACTCACTTCATGTCATTGTCGCCCCTAAAAAAATTGACTTAACTCAAGTTGTTGCACAAATCTTAAAATTTGAGTTGAAACTCTTAAAGACTTCAAAAATTATCATTTACGGTGAAATATTTGTGCTTCCCTGATCAGTCTTTTTCTCAACATTAATTAGTTGTTTATAATCAAGTGTAAATAATGACAACCGAGTTCCCAATTTTTTTTCCCCATTGTGACAGAAATCTTAAGTGACATCACCAGCATTCAGATCCGCGCCTCCTTTGGTCCTGGCACCGCCAGCACGTTCTATGAGGTTGCCATGGATACCGCTCAGTACGTTGCTAACCCACAGGATTACACAAGTTTTGTGACAACGGTGGAACAGTGCTTGTGTGACGTGGCGTCGAACACAGTAGGTAAGACAAACAATTCAATCAAAGTAAATGCAATAATATCTGGATTGAACCCATTCTAGAATTTAAAAAATAAAATAAAAATTCTTGAAAATTAATCAGCAATGTTCATAATTTGTCATCTGTTCTTTTTTTTCTAATTTAAATTTTTGTGTGCGGGCAGTACATCTTTAACCCTTTAGAGACCGGTCTTTTCTTGGTGACCACCAGGCCTGTGATTTCTCAGGATTTTTCCTGATTTCAGGATTTTTTTACAAATCTTCCTTTGCCTCAAAATATTCTTGAAAGATTTTGGCTGCTATCAGCGGCGTAGCCATGGGGGCCTGGGGCACGTGCCCCCACAAATTTCCAGTGCGCCCCCCCCCAGGTTCCCCCCACGAAAAATCCTCATAGTGCCCCAAAAAACAGAAAAGATAAAGAAAAGGGAAAAAACCCATACCCCTGGGGGCCCCCCACTGAAAAAGTCCTGGCTACGCCGCTGGCCGCTATAGATTTTGGCCAGCCGCTGTGGTCTCCGATTTATTTTACATAATTTTTATTTTTTTTTTTACTACAGGACTCTCATGTGAACAGTGCCAACTGGGCACCCACCGACAAAACAGCATCGACACGCCCTTTGACACCTGTCTCCCATGTGACTGTAACGGGCGCAGCTCCACGTGCCACCCAGTGACAGGGGTGTGTCAGGACTGTCAGCTTGGCACTGTAGGAGATCACTGTGAGAGCTGTGCCGGTAATGTGCTGGGGCCGTTGTGCGACAGGTGTGTACCGAACCACTACGGGTTCGGCACGGACATGTTTGGGGGAGCCTGTGAAGGTGAGTTGTGATGCTTGTAATAATATATCAAACAATTTCAGTTTTATTTGTTTCTACACCTATGTACATTTCATGCAATCCCAACTGTTGCTTCCAGAAAAAAATCTTTTTCAATATCTCTTATGACACGAATTTCTCTCCCTTTCTCTCCTCCCCTCTCCTCTCTCCTCCCGTCTCCTCTCTCCTCCTCCCCCCTCCAGCTTGCAACTGCAATGTGACGGGTACTGGTGGAGCGACGCAGTGTGACGTATTAACTGGCCAGTGTCCCTGCACCGGGAACTACGGTGGAGCGTTTTGTGATTCGTGCCAACATAACTACTTCAACTACTTCCAAGGATGCTTACGTGAGTCAATCATGATGTGGATTATGTGTGAGGAATAGAATCTGCATCAGATCACCTCATTACTAAGATTTGAAGCTTTGTATGGTGGAAGTATTAGGTTTGTGGTTAGACCCAAGTCACAATTTCTTATGCAGAGAGAAATCCGATTGAAACATTGAGTTATCTCACTGCAAGTTCTTCTCAGAACCAATACTACTTAGGCCTTGCTACATTGTACTGCCGCAAACATTACTCCTATTAAAATCACATCATATCAAACCAAAAATGCAGTAATTCGCTTTTTGCAAAATGTCTGTAAATTCATACAAAATATGCTTTATAAGAATCAAGAGATATGCATTCCGATTTGATGTATTCATTCCAACAAGGAATTTATGTCCCCAGAGGACAAAAATTTGCAAAAACAATTTGATTAATTGTAGTCAAATTATAAAAACCTTATACAGAAACTCCTTTACAAACACCAAGTAAGTTTCGCATAAATTTGTGATACCAAAATAGGAATACAAAAAGTGATTGGGCGGTTTTGAAAAATCCACGTAATTTTGCTAGGGGTATTGGGGCTGCTGTTGTAAACAGCGCTGGGGTGAAATCTATAGTTCCGAGCGTTCCGGAGGATCACAACATTGTGATTTGTGAAAAATCCAGACAAATCACACCCCCGTTTAAAATAAAAATGAGATTTCAAACTGGTTTTTACTATTTCAGTGGTTTTAGGGCTTAATTGTTAGTACTTATAGTTTGGTACTTTTATTTAAGTACCTGAGTTTCTTATGAAGTGCTAGTACAGTTTTAGTACCTTAAATTTGTGTTGCCGTTCATGCAGAGTCAATTTGCAGATACATTTGACTCTTCGGTTAATAACAACTAACTATTTTTCTCTTTTCCGTTTCTGTTTCTATGGCGACAGGTTGTGACGTATGTTATGACGGTATCTCTGTCGAGCATACCGACCTCCTCAGCAAATCAGTGAATCTTACCGGTTTTGTGGAGAGGTTGACTGCGGCCGACACATCCGGCACGTTGGGACCCTTCGTTGACCGATTGATGGACGCTTACAATCAGATGCTACAGCTGGTTCAGAGGGTAGGATCAAACCAAAAATACTGTTGTAGCTTCTTCAAAATTTAAATTGTAATTAGGCACCTTCTCAAAACTATTCCGGAATAACTTGCGGGGGAGATTTCCCCGCAGTTGATTTTTCAACCCGCAAAGTATCCCCAAGCAGTCCAAATATATTGCGGATAAGTTTGCGGGGGAAAGTATTGAAACTAGACCAGGCAATTTGTTTACATGAAGACTAAACCGCAGACATTGAGATCGTTATCTACTGGAAGCCAGCGGGTGGTCCCTGCTGGGTGGATTTGCGGTTTGGTCACTGGCCGAGTGATTGTTCTGTTACTATTGCCGAAGAACATTTGATTCTTTAAATCTTCATGGTATTGAAGAATTTCGGATCTGTATTACTTTTTATTTAAAAGTAAACCTATGTGTTATGTTGCTAAAGATTGTAAGACTAGATTGTCCTTGATCAATACTCTCACAAAATAAATCACATCGCGTAAACATTGCCTGGGTTCTCAAAACTGCAAAGGGCTGTGAGATCATATCAGTTGGTTTTGTATCAGGGAAAAATCTATCTAGGAAAAGAATCCACAAGCAACCTTTTCGCAATGATATACCCTTTGTGGAAAAAACTTTCCCACAACTTATCCCGGAATAGGTTTGAGAAGGTGCCTTAAAAATTCCAAGCAGATCCAGGGTTTAAAAAAAGAGGGAAACATTCCCCTTGCCTTTGCCTCTCTCTCCCTGGATTCACCAATGCCCCCCATCTTCCTCACTTATGCTTTGTAGCACTGAACAAGGGGGACAGGGGTATCAGCCATGTCATGTTTCCCGGGTGCCATCAAATGAAATCAAACCTGTTTTTCCCATTCTCATTCTTCCGTCGCCAGACCAATGCCATCATCACCGAGGGTGACAGCCTCACCAGCACCGTGGCAACCCTGAACGCCACGATGATGCAGCTACTGGCCAGCCTAGGTGGGACCATCAAGAGCAGCATCGACACGTCCCAGCAATATCAGGCTGCCATCGACGCGCTCGTTGACGAGAGCTTCACAGCCATTGTGGGTGTAGGGCAGGCACTTATTAACGCATATAATGGGCTGACAAGCGGTTAGTTTCCCAAAGGGGTGGTGAGAGGGCCGGGGTGGTGGGGGTTATGTGTAAACTTTTTCATGATTCTGTGCGTGATCCTTCCAAATTTTGCAAAAGGACGTACGGTACAGCATTGCTGTAAAGAACACCACTTTGTGACCGGATCTTACAAAATGAGTCTTAAGGACATTTGTGCACTTCTGGATACTTTCAGCTCAGAGGAACAAGCCCGTTATTAATTACCAAACATAATTATGTCGTCAATATCTTGTGAATTAAGACTTGATATCGATATTGCATAGTGCAAAGTCATGATTAAAGGCCCATAACACCAAAGTAGCTGTGACTACTTCAGACTCATTTTGTAAGGTTGGGTCACATTTGGTTACATACCCAACATGACCCATGACTCATAGTTTATGCATTAGCAGAAGTCTATTGCCTGCATGAAGTGTGCCAGCCTGCTGTAATCCATACCATGGCATTGTACTCCAAATGCGCGCACGCACAACGAGCATGCTAACGAGTTTTGGGATTAGGCGCTTAATGCAGGAAGTTAGTTCCTAGAAGTAGACGTAATCTGAAACTAGATGCAGGCGAACCATCTGCGTGGCTAATGTGGTGAACGCTAAGGTGCGCGTGCGAGATACAGTTCTCTCACATGCCAGGTAAGTCTACCAGACTTTTTGAGACCTTGCGCATCAGTCTGTGGAACAATGCATCATTAATGGGCCAAATCCGTTGTTTTTGGAGTACAAGGACGTGGACTAGGATAGTACAGGAGTGGCACACTTCATGTAGGTAATAGACTTCTGGTACTATGCCGTGGACTAGGTTAGTACACGAGTGGCACACTTCATGTAGGTAATAGACTTCTGGTACTATGCCGTGGACTAGGTTAGTACACGAGTGGCACGCTTCATGTAGGTAATAGACTTCTGGTACTATGCCGTGGACTAGCTTAGTACACGAGTGGCACGCTTCATGTAGGTAATAGACTTCTGGTACTGTGCCGTGGACTAGGTTAGTACACGAGTGGCACACTTCATGTAGGTAATAGACTTCTGGTACTGTGCCGTGGACTAGGTTAGTACACGAGTGGCACGCTTCATGTAGGTAATAGACTTCTGGTACTATGCCGTGGACTAGGTTAGTACACGAGTGGCACACTTCATGTAGGTAATAGACTTCTGGTACTATGCCGTGGACTAGGTTAGTACATTAGTGGCACACTTCATGTAGGTAATAGACTTCTGGTACTGTGCCGTGGACTAGGTTAGTACACGAATGGCACACTTTATGTAGGTAATAGACTTCTGGTACTATGCCGTGGACTAGGTTAGTACACTAGTGGCACACTTCATGTAGGTAATAGACTTCTGGTACTATGCCGTGGACTAGGTTAGTACACTAGTGGCACACTTCATGTAGGTAATAGACTTCTGGTACTGTGCCGTAGACTAGGTTAGTACACGAGTGGCACGCTTCATGTAGGTAATAGACTTCTGGTACTGTGCCGTGGACTAGGTTAGTACACGAGTGGCACACTTCATGTAGGTAACAGACTTCTGGTACTGTGCCGTGGACTAGGTTAGTACACGAGTGGCACACTTCATGTAGGTAACAGACTTCTGGTACTGTGCCGTGGACTAGGTTAGTACACGAGTGGCACGCTTCATGTATGTAAGAGACTTCTGGTACTGTGCAGTGGACTAGGTTAGTACACGAGTTGCACGTTTCATGTAGGTAATCGACTTCTGGTATGGCTATGAATCACTATAACAAACTGTCACTATATTGAGTATTGTGTTGTACACCATGTTTGTTATATTGTATAAAAGAAAATTTATTTAAAGTCCCAAATTTCCACCTTCCATACCCTCAGGTGTCTTCCAGTCTTCTCAGGCCACACTTCAACAGCTCAACACAGACTTAGTCACCATCGAGAATCAATTCAACTTCTTGTCAAGCTCAGTGAATTATCAGGAGACAGTACTCACTCAGAGGGTCGTTGGCCTTTCATCTGCTGCCGGCTTGGCCGTACAGACGGCAGAGCAAGCACTGATGGTAAAATTCCCCCCACCAAAAAAAAAAAAAAAAACATTAAGAGACATTTCAATTGAAAGGGGAAGATACAACATTGGTAATTTACAGATTAACCCTCCTACTATATAGCTGCACTTTAGTGGGAAGTTGCTAGAGAGGTCACAATCAGTCAACTGTCTGTTTTGACTGTTGACCCAAATGTGCACACAGGGGCATTTTTTACTGGTTTTGACTGTCATTTTGACCACCCTCAACAATGCCAGACAATGCTTTTGCCAGTCAAAAACGGTCGACTCATTTTGACCTGTAAATGTACTTACTACATGTAAGGTTTGACAGTGTTGGACTTTTAAGTGCACTAGATATACCTTGGCAAGTATATCAACATTTTGACTGATTTTGACTCTTGTAATATTAGGAGGGTTATTATCTAAAAACTTCAATCATCCTGAAAAATGATTTCGTCTGAAGTGCTTTCATTTGAGAGGAAACCAGAATCGTTGGGGTTAAATTTCACAGGCTGGTTTTTAATATATATTTTGGTTTAAAGAGAGTAAGCATGCTCATAGAAGTAGTTCAGACCAACATTATCAATTTCATACTTACAGGCCTGTGATTTCTCCAGATTTTTCCTGATTTCAGGATTTTTTTTACAAATCTCCCATTGCCTCAAAATGTTCTTGAAAGAAGAGAAGTATATAGCTACCAAGGAAAGAAGTAGCCTGTATTGTGTCCAAACCTCTAGTTTCTTGTTTGTGGTGATGTGGAGAGTCTGTAAATCCTCAAAAATTAAACATCCAGGAGGTTCAGGGGGCTTTATCCTCTAGAGCAAAGGGAGACCCAGGCCCGCTATCCACTTTTTTCAAGATTTTTTTCTACTTTTGTCAAATCACACCCCTGAACTTACCTTTACTTTCCATCTTCCTATCTCTCTGATATAGACTGCCCAACAAGCCCAGTCCATCCACGACAACACCACCAGCAACACTGCTGCTCTGGTCACCAAGGCCAACGATGTCACCGCGCTGGGTGAACAGACCCAGCGGGACGTGTCGGAGGTCATGCAGAGGGCGCAGGAAGCCAAGACGGCAGGAGAGGGCGGCACGCAGGATGCACTGTCAGCGAGGATCGAGGAGCTCGGAAGGAACGCTGATGCGGTGATTCAGGAAGCGACGTCAAAGAGCATCTCTGCTACTGCCCTTGAAGCTCAGGTGAGTGTTTGTGATTATACATTAACTTCAGTGGGAACCCATTAGGTTCAACCCAGGCGTAAAAGGGTCCAATATTTCAGTAGTTTCAAATCGTTTGACCACATAATACTTCCTTCATAATAATAATAATAATAATAATAATTTAAAAATTTATATTGCGCTCTTTACATAGAAATGATCAATGACTTGAAACAGAGTTAAAAACAGACATGAAAAACACATTAATTTAATTCTTTCATTACTTTTTCTATCATGCAAACCCTTAAGTCGTTTTCAATGCATAATAAGCAAATATTTTTAGTTTTAATGGAAATTTATTGACAATTTTTGTATTTGTTTTGATGTTAATTGTATGGCCAGGCCCAAATACAAACCCGTTTGTTTATACTGTTCTTAAATACCAGGATAAATAAAGAAAATAATAATAATAATATCATTAATAAGGCTGTGCTGGGTATCCAGATAGCCGACCGAAACTGTCATTACCTGCTTCCATTTTTCAGTTCCAGTTACCCGCAAACGACTTTTTTAAAATTTGGACTGAACATTTAAACCACACAAATGGAAGTCTCTGATTATTTGCTAATAAAATAGAGAAAACTCGGATGAAGGCTTTAGAAGTAACATTTGCAGACAGACTACTGCCGTCGTCGTGCCAGTATCACGAGTTGGTATTTTGCCTACTCTTCGCAGTTATTGGATAAGTGCGATTGGGGGTGGGACACATGAATTCTTTCTGTATGTGTGTGTGGGGAATGGAGATGCTACGAGTCGTTTTTAATATAGAGGCACGAAATTATTACAGTAAGTCCACATTTATTTCGACTAATAAAACTAGGAAACAGGAGGTCGTGGGTTTGAATCCCGTCCGAGTTGCCTGTGAATTTTTTTCGCAAACACTCAGAAAGCACAGAGTATGCAGTGCTATACACACGTCGGTGTAGGGCAAAATTAAAATCAAGAGAAACTTATGTTCGTATTGGTCGTTCTATTCACTCGGGAGTATTTACACGTTGTTACAAAATTGTTTATGGGTACCCAGGTATCCAGTTCCTGAAATAACCAATAACGCACAGCCTTAATCATTAAATTTATTTCACATTCTTATTTTTACATTCAAAATTTATACAGGCTAAAGCCAGGCAGGAATCCAATGCCAACACTGTCACCCAAGTCGCATCTACGGGAACGCAGACAACGAGTCTCGTCAGTGATGCTAACACCACGCTCAATGAAGTTAATGCCCGCTTCGATCGAGCCAGGGCGGCTAACCAATCAGCAAGCGAGGCTGTGGTGTCCTCGAGCGGAACATTTGCTGCCGCTGAGGAAATGCTAACGATCGTGCAGAATTTCAACAGCCAGTCCACTGGTAAGTGTGATGTTGAATGAGCTTATTGAATTCCATACTTACATTTCATTGAATAAATAATAATATCAAGAATTACAGGCCTGTGATTTCTCAGGATTTTTACAAATCTCCCTTTGCCTCAAAATGCATTGCAAAGAGGAGAAGTAGCCACCAAAATTTTAGTTTCTTGTTTGTGTTTGTCTATAAATCCTCCAAAATTAAACATCCTGCAAGATTTGGTTATAATAATAATAAATAATGTCGGGCATTTTAAAAGCGCTCTTAAACAGGGTATCACAGCGCTGTACATTATTACCCCTGCTCATCAGGCGCATAAATCATTCCTGAAACCATCTCAGCTCCCTGGGGAGTATACAGCTCAATTGCTGCCATTTCGGCACATATGGGCTAATCAAACACAACAACCAACTCTGCCCTCACAGGTACCCATTCACTCCTGGGTGGAGAGAAGCAATTATGGTAAAGTGTCTTACTCAAGGACACAAGCACCACGGTCACGGACGGGATTCGAACCCACATTCTGACGACTCAGCCATCAGAACACAAATCCGATGCACTAAACCGCTCGACCATGGCACTCCAATAACACTTAAACAATATTAAAGGGACAATATCATCACGACCAGAGCAGACTTTCAACAGGGCATGGAATCAATGTCCAAGTTTAAGATGAACACATTGACTGAAAATTACCATCTCATTTATGCAGCAGTAATGTTAATATGACCTTATCATGTGGGGTGTTATTTTCAGTCACTGAGTTAATCTAAAACCAGCGATCCAATTCCATGCACTGTTGATCGTGATCATACTGTCCCTTTAAGTATCAGTCAAAAGTAAGATTTGTCTACGTAAATACAAGATACAATATTTTTCTATCAAACGTGTAACCCCCCCCCCTTTTTGAAATCCTTCCTACACCTGTACTTGAAGTGAATATTTTGTTTGTATGAAGTACCCCTCTAAATAAATAAACATATATTGATCATTCAGTGTCATTCAAATGGTTTTGAATGATAAAGGTACTATGCCAGCATGTGTTAACGCTTGCTAAACTCATCCTTCATAAACAGACAGTTGTCAAATGGTACTGTTATCTACACAGCTAATCCATCATTCATAAACAGACAGTTGTCAAATGGTACTGTGTGGTGAATGCATCTATACTGTACATGGCACTGTTATCTACACAGCTAATCCGCCATTCATAAACAGACAGTTGTCAAATGGTACTGTGTGGTGAATGCATCTATACTGTACATGGCACTGTTATCTACACAGCTAATCCACCATTCATAAACAGACAGTTGCCAAATGGTACTGTGTGGTGAATGTATCTATACTGTACATGGTACTGTTATCTACACAGCTAATCCGCCATTCATAAACAGACAGTTGTCAAATGGTACTGTGTGTTGAATGCATCTATACTGTACATGGTACTGTTATCTACACAGCTAATCCGCCATTCATAAACAGACAGTTGTCAAATGGTACTGTGTGGTGAATGCATCTATACTGTACATGGTACTGTTATCTACACAGCTAATCCACCATTCATAAACAGACAGTTGTCAAATGGTACTGTGTGGTGAATGCATCTAAACTGTACATGGTACTGTTATCTACACAGCTAATCCACCATTCATAAACAGACAGTTGTCAAATGGTACTGTGTGGTGAATGCATCTATACTGTACATGGCACTGTTATCTACACAGCTAATCCACCATTCATAAACAGACAGTTGTCAAATGGTACTGTGTGGTGAATGCATCTAAACTGTACATGGTACTGTTATCTACACAGCTAATCCACCATTCATAAACAGACAGTTGTCAAATGGTACTGTGTGGTGAATGCATCTATACTGTACGTGGTACTGTTATCTACACAGCTAATCCATCATTCATAAACAGACAGTTGTCAAATGGTACTGTGTGGTGAATGTATCTATACTGTACATGGTACTGTTATCTACACAGCTAATCCACCATTCATAAACAGACAGTTGTCAAATGGTACTGTGTGGTGAATGCATCTATACTGTACGTGGTACTGTTATCTACACAGCCAATCCATCATTCATAAACAGACAGTTGTCAAATGGTACTGTGTGGTGAATGCATCTAAACTGTACATGGTACTGTTATCTACACAGCTAATCCACCATTCATAAACAGACAGTTGTCAAATGGTACTGTGTGGTGAATGCATCTAAACTGTACATGGTACTGTTATCTACACAGCTAATCCACCATTCATAAACAGACAGTTGTCAAATGGTACTGTGTGGTGGATGCATCTATACTGTACATGTTACTGTTATCTACACAGCTAATCCACCATTCATAAACAGACAGTTGTCAAATGGTACTGTGTGGTGAATGCATCTAAACTGTACATGGTACTGTTATCTACACAGCTTATCCACCATTCATAAACAGACAGTTGTCAAATGGTACTGTGTGGTGAATGCAGTATTCAATCATTTAAGACCGCCTCTTTGGAGATTCTACCGCAATAAAACTATTCGAGCCATCAAATCAGACAAACATGAGCTCTATCATAATAGAGTTCAGAGACTTAAAAAATCTAACCCTGCACAATGGTACCGGCAGATTCGCATTATGACAACAAAAAATAAGCAACAACCCAGTATCTCACCACCACAAGACATCGATCCTGAAAACTCTGCTGATATAGCCGATTGTATCAACAAACACTTCTCCTCCATTGGTAATGACATTAGACCACTCTCAGTTTCAAACTTACCTGTATACTTACCTGCCCCCACTCCAACTCCATACATTTATCCATGGGTAGTCTTCTCAAAACTCTCGAAAATCAGCTGTACCAAGGCTGGTGGTCCTGATGGCATCCCAGCTAAGATAATTCGCTGACCGCCTGTGAATTGAGCTCACCTCTAGCGGACATCCTCAATACATCGCTCAATCAATCAGTAGTTCCTCCTCAGTGGAAAAAGCGGTCGCCGTTCCGATACCGAAAACTAACCCGCCAACATGGAATCAACTGAGGCCTATATCCTTAACTGATCATTTTGCTAAAGTCGCAGAGTCTTTTATCATTAGTTGGCTCATGGAAGACATTGAGCCTCTCATTGACCCAAACCAGTTCGGAGCTCGTAAAGGCCATTCTACTACACACTACTTGGTCAAACTCCTCAACAACATATTTCAACATGCTGATAATTCAAAAAGCCTCACACGTATAGTTGTCACTGATTTTAGCAAAGCCTTTGACCGAGTGGACCATAATATAGCTATCACAAAACTACTCAATATGGGTACTAGACCATGTATAATCCCATGGATCGCCGACTTTCTCTCGGACAGACTTCAATGCGTTAGATATCACGACTCCCTCTCTAGCTGGTCAGTACTCAAAGCTGGCGTACCACAAGGAACTTTAACAGGTCCTGCCACCTTTCTTAGCATGATAAATGATGCAGCAGTGCCGACCGAGAGTTGTAATCTCACCCTTAAGTACGTTGATGATATGACCTTGGTTGAGAACATAAAAGTTAGCAGTTCCAGCAACATGCAAGAAACACTCGACCGATTTGATTTATGGGCATCTGAAAATAACATGCTGATAAACCCAGCAAAATGTTTTTCTATGGACATCACATTTGCTAAGAACCCTGCCCCTCGCGATCCATTACAACTGTCTGGCCAAGAACTTCAATCAAGTGAAGCCCTTAAAATACTTGGTATTAAAGTGGCCAGTAATCTAAAATGGGACATACATATCAATGACATTATCAGTAGAGCCAGTGGACGGTTGTTTATGTTAACTAATCTTAGAAGGTTTGGCCTAGCAATCAAAGACCTCGTCACCATTTATGTTGGTTTCATTCGACCACTATTAGAATATGCTGTCCCTGTCTGGCATCCAGGTCTTACTATAAAGCAACACAATGCAATAGAACGAATTCAAAACGAGCCTGTAGGATTATTTTAGCTAATGGTTATGAATCTTACCATCATGCCCTACATGTATTGGAAATTCAAGACCTTGAGCAACGCCGCCAACATATTTGCTTTAAATTTGCTAATTCTCTGATGAACAGTGTTGAATTTCGAGAGTGGCTTCCTAAAACTAGAGGAGATAGTAATGGCCGTTTACTACGTAACTCACATTTATTGACAACTCCTAATGTACGTACCAAGAGACATGTTAATAGTGCAATCCCTTACATGGTCAAACTACTAAATGAAAACTGCCATTAATTGTTAGCTTTTCTATTTTCTATTTTTATTTTGTGGGGGGGGGGGGGCTTCAAGCTTCAAGCTTCAAGTTTTATACATACATATATTTGTATATATCCTTTGTAAATTGCTTTTTATTTTACTCGTCTTATCAGTTTTAATTTATTTATTTCATCTTATATATTCTTTATTATACTACTCATTTTTAAGATGTCTCTTTGGAACTCTTGATTGTTTATTTTTTTATGTTAATCTCTGTAAATTTTGTAAATTCAATGTAATTTTGCCGTTGGCAACCAAATTGAATGTTTTTAATAAACCATGAATAAAATAATAATATAATGCATCTAAACTGTACATGGTACTGTTATCTACACAGCTAATCCACCATTCATAAACAGACAGTTGTCAAATGGTACTGTGTGTGGTGAATGCATCTATACTGTACATGGTACTGTTATCTACACAGCCAATCCATCATTCATAAACAGACAGTTGTCAAATGGTACTGTGTGGTGAATGCATCTATACTGTACATGGTACTGTTATCTACACAGCCAATCCATCATTCATAAACAGACAGTTGTCAAATGGTACTGTGTGGTGAATGCATCTATACTGTACGTGGTACTGTTATCTACACAGCCAATCCATCATTCATAAACAGACAGTTGTCAAATGGTACTGTGTGGTGAATGCATCTATACTGTACGTGGTACTGTTATCTACACAGCTAATCCACCATTCATAAACAGACAGTTGTCAAATGATACTGTGTGGTGAATGCATCTAAACTGTACGTGGTACTGTTATCTACACAGCTAATCCACCATTCATAAACAGACAGTTGTCAAATGGTACTGTGTGGTGAATGCGTCTAAACTGTACATGGTACTGTTATCTACACAGCCAATCCATCATTCATAAACAGACAGTTGTCAAATGGTACTGTGTGGTGAATGCATCTATACTGTACGTGGTACTGTTATCTGCACAGCTAATCCACCATTCATAAACAGACAGTTGTCAAATGATACTGTGTGGTGAATGCATCTATACTGTACGTGGTACTGTTATCTACACAGCTAATCCACCATTCATAAACAGACAGTTGTCAAATGATACTGTGGTGAATGCATCTATACTGTACATGGTACTGTTATCTACACAGCCAATCCACCATTCATAAACAGACAGTCATCTAGTTTTGAATGGTCAGTCAACTTCCTGGAAAATTGTACCGAGAGTAAGAGGGTTAAATTAAGATCTCAATTTCTTCAAACATTATCTCAAGACACATCAATTCCATCTTGCTTTTGATCAAAAAAACTAACTTCATAAGAACATTTGGATGCTTTTTCTCAGGATTCTCTGCGCCAAATTTCAAGTTATTAGATTTTCAAACTTTTTCCCTCTCCGTTTAACAGAAGCTCAAACTGCTGCCGATGAAGCTCTGCTGAAACAAACCAATATACAGACACAAAGTAGTGATACCATTACCAAAGCAACGGATCTGAGGAGTCAATTGACTGAAGTAACTGCCGATACACAGGAGGGACTGAGCAGAGCCAACCAGGCACTCCAGACTGTGGAAGCAGAGGCACAGGTGGGTGCTCAATAAATTTTTAATTTTTTGTTGTTGAATTATCATTTCCTTTAAGAGTTAAGGAAATTTTTAATTTTCCCCTGGAATTTTAATGTAAAACTTTCTTTGTGCAAAGTTGATGATGTTATCAATATTTTGTCTGAGCTCAGATGCTGTCAATTTTAAGAAAAGTGAATTAATTTCCAGTATTCTTTCCTAAATTCCACATTAGGACGAATGCACAAAATGAGTACATTGTCATTATTTTCTTGTTAGTGACATAATGTAATAATTGGAAACTGTCACAGGTGGTTGCTTACATTCCCTGCCTTTATATAAAACGAGAAACCATAAATATTCATCCAACGTGCAGGGCTTTCTATTAAACAACATACATTTTCGCCATTACCTTGTGTGCCCGGAATTAACATCTTAACCATTGGTACTCCATTACAGAGCATCCAATCAGTGAGCCAGAAGGCCCAACAGCTGGCCAGTGAATCAACCACCAAACTCCAAGACACCAATCAGACGACCGACTCTGTCCAGAACATCAACACGACCCAGTTCCAGCCGGCCAAAGCGCAGTGTGATGTTTACACGCCAGACCTGCAGCGCTTAGAAAGTGTAGTGACACAGGCAAACGGCCAAACGCAGAGTACAACAGACCGGGCCCTTGCGACCCAGGAAACGGTCAAAAGACTACTGGATGACGTTGGTAATATTCAGCATGTCAATCTGACCGAGTTGCCGGCGCTAATGACTAGAATTGGAGAGGTGAGGGCGACATTCACACAGGGAGATTTTGCGCAGTTGGTGATGTCGTTGAGACAGGCAGTGCTAGAGCAGCAATCGTGGTTAGAGACGACGCAGTCACAGGTGACGGAAATGCAAGCGCAAATTGATGCTTTGGGAAGCTTTAGAGTTTCCAATTAATTTATATATTATAATTCTGTCACCAGTTATGTACCCCACCAGAGAAGTTTACAAATCTTGGGAATTCAAGTACATTGAATTTACAGTTAATTTTACTTTTTCAAATGTACTGAGATTAGCATTTTCTCGTCAGAAACATAAGGGACTTCAATAAGCAGCAATATATCCTACTGCAGCCATCTTTGTCTGATTCCCTGTATGCAAGTACAGTCTTGGTGGTGATTAAAAAAAATGCATGAAAGGGGCCAGCCTATGTTCCTGCCACTTGTGTTTATATGGCCAGCTATGCTTAGATCCACCAATAGCAGTGAGTACAGTAATTTGAAGAAAAATAAATGATTAATACTGGGGGCCAGTTCATTGCTTAGCAGATGTTTTTGTTAACCAGTTCGCGTCGGAGGCCGTGTATACACGCAATTTTTTTTTGCACCACGGATCGGAGAGCGTCTAAACATGCCAGAGGAAACTCCGATATATTTGTATGCATGCTCGGTTGAGCCACGCGTGTACGGTGACATGCTCGGAAGACGTGGCCACGCACTGTGGAAGCTTCCATTAACGTGTGTGTGGGAAAAAGAAACCGCACAGGGGCCCAGAAAAACTTTTTATTCCCGACGCGAACTGGTTAAGCAATATTAAACACAACCAGTCAAAGTCTAACATGAATGTTTGGCTGGTACCCGTCATGCAGAAACTGCTTAGCAAAATGTTAAGCATTTATTTCCCTATACTCAACAGCTTAATGGAATTGGTCCATGGGCGTTCACATCTTAATCAACAGGTTGCAAATTTTCTATCCCTAGGATTAAGTAGGGTAATTTAATTAACCCTCCTACTACTACAAGGGTCAAAATCGGTCAAAATATTGATATACTTACCAAGGTATATCTAGTGCACTTAAAAAGTCAAACACTGTCAAACCTTACGTGTAGTAAGTACATTTACAGGTCAAAATGAGTCCACTGTTTTTGACTGGCAAAAGCATTGTCTGGTATTGTTGAGGGTGGTCAAAAACAGTCAGATGGCCGATTTTGACCTCTATAGCTATTTGCCACTTAAGTGCAGCTATAGTAGGATGGATATATGGTCATGTCCTAAAAAACCTCATAAATGAGGAATCAATGGTGGACGATGTTAAAGTGTGTACAGAAATTAATTCATGAAGGTTATAATCAATTTCATTGTTCTTATCAACTGGGATTATCATGGGTCCTTCATTAATCCTCAGTTAATTTTTAATATTTTGTATACAATACTCAGATATTTAATCAATTACTGTTAAACGCAAGGCAGCTGAAGATGTGGAATTTTTTTTTATAGCTTTTCCATGAACAAAAACCCCCAACTAATTACTTAATTCAGCTATCATTTCCTTTGAAAACATTTCTTGATGTATATGTACAACCAGAGCACTGCCACTATAACAAATATCCAGCACAAATGGTTCCTTTGTCTCCGGGCATGGCCTAAAGAGGGCGACATTTACACAAGCATGATTGTCATCAGATTACTGATACTTACATGTGCCATTGGCTCCATTTACATTCGAGTGTTAAGAGTTTTCTGCTGTACAGGGGTGTGATTGGGCGGTTTTGAAAAATCTAGGGGTATTGGCGCCGCTATTGTGAACAGCGCTGGGGTGAAATCTCTAGTTCTGAGCGTTTGCTAAAATCTAGAAAACCGGACAAATCACACCCCTGGCTGTAAAATATTCAAACAAAATAGCAGAATAAAAACCCATTTTTCGGGTAGAAAAGCGACTCATACTCAATGATACGTCCAGCAATGTATTTCAAGACATAGAAAAAGGTACGACATTTGGAAGGTGGTATATATTTGTATGTCCAGAATTCAATCTTGTCGCCCAAGTTACTTTCACAGCTAGAGGGCTATGTGCACAAATTGAATAGTAGTCGCTCATTACAGTAACTCATGGCCACATTGCTAATGCATACAATGGGAACCAAAGGTCATGTTAGGTATAACATTATAGTGGTGTTTGTTGTAGGTGTGGTGTTACAGTACAACAATCAGTAGACGAGTGTGGGTTGTAGATTTGTATAAATAAACAATTTAATATACAGCACCATATCACTGATCCTTTTAGATTTTCCAATCGGTGCTGCATTTTTGTATGAATTATAAATTGAGGTTCTTATAAATCTATGTTCTTGCCATGTGCATGTACATTTGTTCATAAAACAGACTTGAAAATGGTATGGAGACTTTAATTATTAGTTATATTTATATTTAAATGAAAATTAATTTGTTTGGCATGATTTCAATTTTGTGTTTTGGGAAGGTTTTTGTTTTAAAATTATTTCCTAATACTGCTTCGTGTTCTCCTGTATCCATATCAGTGTTTATATTTCTTTGTATGTTGATGAGAGATGCTTGCTATGTTTGACAGATGAGGCTAGTTACATATGCTCGCTATGCTTGACAGATGAGGCTGATATGACAGATGAGGCTAGTTACATATGCTCGCTATGCTTGACAGATGGGGCTAGTTACATATGCTCGCTATGTTTGACAGATGAGGCTTGTGTACAAATATTAAAGTGTGCTTTCAAACATTAAAAACAAATGAAATATTACAAATATAAATTGTGTAAGATTACATGAAACGGCACATTTTCTCTCCTCATTTTGTTTTTCTCAACAATGTTTTTTAAGTGTGTATTTTCCCTTCCTGTACAGTTCTGTTATTTTTGTGTTGTGTATTGATGTGTAATGCACTGTAAACACTGTTATTGAGTTCTACTAAAAAGAGCATATTTAAATGCTAGCCATTATTAATGGTGGCTTGAGTTACATGTGTGCAGGTGGGTTTGGAAGACAACTCTTGTTTTGAGTTTCTAAACCAAGGGGCAGTTTGTTATTAATCTTGGTGAGATCACAATTCTTTTGGCCTTGAAATTCAATCATTATTATACCACATATTAGATAACATAAGGCCAACAAAAAAAGTCTCCAGTTTCTGGTCATCGTGTGGTGACATGCTTTTTTTTTTCGGTCATCTTTTTTTTTTGCCAACAAGGAAATACGTGTTAACAGTGTATACGTGGGGACGCAGTTTCCCATATGTGTGGCAGTCTGGGAAAACCCGTCGGAAGTCGCCATGCACTGATTTAATGGACTGATTTACGTAAAAATTGACCATAGTGTCATTTTTGAGATTTTGGTTCCAAATGGAAGTTGTTGTCTTTAAATTTCCTCTTAATTTTTTTTAAAGGAAAATCAAAGTATAAAATGTATTTTTGGGATGTTTTTGAACCCAATGCATTTTAAAATAATTAGAAGATTAAAGAAATTCACTCTAAAACAATGCACTTTTTGGCCGACGCTCATGAATTCTCCCAAAGCATGCCCCCCTATGAATAACCCATCAATGGAAAGCTCTACACTAGTCCTGATCCTGTCCTATTAATACAAGGGATTTACGTTTATTGCATAGCCAACTTTGAAGCCTAATTTCTCCGTTTGTGGGTTTTAGAATAAACCGTCTTTGAAAGGTCATAACTTTAGTTGTGGTTTGAATATTGAACTCATTAAAACTGTTATGAGATCAGTAAAGGATGTATTACTTGATTAAATGTGTTGGGTTTTCCTGGACCGCCACACATATACAAAGTATGATGGCTAAGACAGGCCTCGCAAATCGGGGAAATGTTCATACCCCTATGTGAAAAAGTCGTTTAAAGCACAGCACGGCAGAATTCCAATCGATCCAGCAATTGTGGCTGCAATAAAAAAAAAGGAAAATTAAAAGGGGTGACGTGCGCGGAGACCAGTAACCGGAGACTTTTTGTTTTGTTTTTTTGGCTTAACATGCTTAAATGGTAATGGAGATACTGGAGTAGACCAGTACCAACTCCCCCCCCCCCCCAATCCCATTAAACGTACATATGCAAATGATCTCGTTAAGAATAGTAAATACAACCTGCAACTTTAAATATTGAGCATTGGGAATAAAGATAAACCTACTGATACAGTGTACACAAGAACAAAATAAACACTGCATAAGCCAGGTCTGTCACATCAACACTGTAACTGGAGTGCCATGGTCGAGTGGTTTAGTGCATCGGATTTGTGTTCTGATGGCCGAGTCGTCAGAATGTGGGTTCGAATCCCAGCCACGATCGGGGGTGCTTGTGTCCTTGAGCAAGACACTTTACCATAATTGCTTCTCTCCACCCAGGGATAAAATGGGTACTTGTGAGGGCAGAGTTGGTTGTTGTGTTTGATTAGCCCATATGCACCGAAATGGCAGCAATTGAGCTGTATACTCCCCAGGGAGCCGAGATGGTTTCAGGAATGATTTATGAGCCTGATGAGCAGGGGTAATAATGTAATGCGCCTTGAGCACCAGTTTGGTGGATACGTGCGATATATAAGTCTAAGTTATTAATATTATTAACTAATCCACAAAACCCTCCTGTCCAACTACAATCAAATATTTCATGACTCACCAAATAGATAACATTTTAGTACGATTCAAACGACACACACATTACTAACAAGTAAAATCTGAATTATTTTATTCAAAATATCAACTTGGCAAGTTTTGTTACCCATTTTAAAGATATATCGCCCGTCTTTGACTCAAGAGGCCTCAAAAATGGAATTTAAAAAGCTAACAAATTTTGAACGAACCCAAAAAAAATGATGAAATTCAGATGTCGGAAATTGTATAAAAGCAATATTTAAAATGCCCTTGATTCTGATTGACAGCCTCATGCACATTCCCTCATGCAAGCTTAGGATTAAAAAGATGACTCATCATTTGATTAATTTCTTTTTAATCAGTCCAAACACTGGCGATATATCTTTAACTATAAAAGTAAGTTTTACAATCAAGTAACCAATGCCCCAAATTTGTTCTTGATAATTTAATATTTTACATCAAAATGCTTGTTTTCTGGGGTGCTCGTTTGAGCAGGTTCATAATAAAATAAAAAAAAAAAAACAGAAAATAAAAAAGGCTTGCATGAAGTTTGTATCAAATCAGTTTTTCTCAGATCCCAGGCTTTAAAGACAAATTTAACCTAGAATAAATCAACATACAATAAAAGATTAATCAAACTTTTATTTCCTTGTAAGCTTGCTTACCAAGAACCATGCTTCTAATATCCTCCTTATTATAAATAATGTACCAAAATTTATTCAGTTTTGATTTTTGCAAATTAATTTTATAAACTATTCCGCTTACAAGAAAAACATTAATTTTAACACCATAATACCAGACATTGTTTCTACAAATACAATCGCATCATTTGCTAATGAATCATTTACACATTGCATAGTTATGGGGGGGGGGTCCTTTTTTTCTTACTCAAACTTGTTTAGCTTCTTCCATCTGCACCATCTCTGCACTTACATCCCATAATTTCTTGGCCACTTCCACATCGTTGGACTCCATGGAGCTCTCGTGTTCCTTCAGATCTCGGTAGTACCCTCCAGTTTTTCCTGAAAAGAATTTAGGGAGAATTTTGCCTATAAAATGGAAGTTACTTATGAGAAATAAACTGATTGTAAGAACAATCATTAAATCCTTTTATCTGAACATCTTCACACATTCTCCTGAAGAGATTCTCCTAACAAGAGATTATTACCGAAAACCTACTCTATAAGGACAGATATTATTCACAAGATTTGTATGATTATTTTTAAATTATTGTTCTTCAAATTCTCCTCTTTGATTTCAAAGTCCGAAGTCGTCGTCTACATAACCCCTCATTTCACAATAATTGAGCGCATAGTGTTAGCCAGAGGGGTGTCTGGGTGTTTTTTGGACACCCTGTTTCAATTTTGGACACCCTATTTCATCTGTCATTTACATGTACAAGTATTGTAAGTGAACAATTTAGACACCCTGTTTTGAAATTTCCAGCAAATTTGGACGCCCTATTTCTTAATCCTGGCTAATGCCTTGATTGATCGTATACACTAAACAAATCACTTCCTCACTTGTTATCAGTCAAATTATTGATTTAATTTTTGCCCTACACCGGCGTGTGTATAGCACTATATACTCAGTGCTTTCCGAGTGTCTGTGAAAAAACTACACAGGCGACTCGGGCGGGATTCGAACCCACGACCTCCTGCTTACTAGTGCAGATGTCTTAACCTCTCGACCACAGAGCTTGCCCGATGACGATTGACTGGCTAGAATCCTATATAGCAGCGGGTTCTGCGATCAGTCAAATTGATGACCAATATGAATTATATAGTGCACCGGTCATGTATTATGTCAAATTTAAACTCCTGGTCAGCGCACACTTCGAGTTACCCACAGGTTCTTCTCAAAACCACACAAGTCAAGAAAGTAATTCACATATTTTAATAATAAGTGTTTGATACCGTTGGAAAGCTCCTTTTCTACAGAATTCATAAATACACACACCCCAGTTTAAAAAAAATGCAGACATTACTGTCATTTTCTGCGAGTAAAGGACAAATAATTATTACCTTTCAAGTTTGGATCAGTGCCAGCTTGGTATACCGCTTCTCCACCTTGGTCCTCTGTCTTCGTTACACCTTTCCATCGTAATATCGGTATGAGGATATACCCCATCATGAATCTTGAGAAGGCCGTTTCATTTCGCCCAAGCCCAGTTGTTGGGATAAATCCTGAGGTAGACAAATGAAAGTAGAGTCAAATGATTTGGAAATGAAAAACATTTTTACTAAAAATCTGACCAAGTCACCATCAAACAGGGGTTCATTCACATGTTACAGTACACCACGTGAATGAGTAATCCGGGTCGTGTGGTTTGAGAAGAGTCAATTGGAGTTTACCCATATTTCTTTTTTTGACTGGTTGACTGTTGATAGTATCAAGGCAATGGACCATAAACAAGGTCTGAAACTGCTGTCTACATCGAGTATCCAATCAGCTCTTACCCAGAGTCAAACAACCATCATAATGTACAGTAATTAAATGGAAGATACTACATTGAAATTACTTAATTTTTATCTGAAAGCTAAAAAGTTGATAAAAAGTTGGTAAAGGCACCAAAACTACCAATAATCCTGAAAAATTTCAGAGAAAACACAAATTCTGCACTTTTTGCTCCAACAATTTTGAATGTTTTTTTTTTTTTCATTTTTTATGTAAACATTATCTATACCATCCCTTAACCCCTTGCGTACGGTATTATTTTTACCGAGTGAAGGTGGTTGCGGCCAACCAAGACACATCTGTGGGGCCGGGGCCAAGCGTATAGACCAAACAATAAGCGGGCAAGCTAAGCCGGGCATACCCTATTCATTGTACGTGAAGTCCCCACATAGCATAATTGAAAGGCCAGTGTTCAGAAATCTCATGAAAAGGCTGTATTCGGAATGCTCTCAAAAGCCCAATCTATTACATAACACTCCATTTCAAGAACAATATGGTTCACCAAACTATCAGCCTTCTTGAAGATTTCTATTCAAGGCGAATTCTCAGCAAATACAGCTGGAAAATCAATTAATTCACCGGCCGCGGCTATAGCAGTCAACCGTACGCAAGGGGTTAAGGCTGTGCCGGGTATCTGGATACCCGACTGAAAATGTCATAACCCGGTTCCATTTTTCGGCTCCAATTACCCGTAAACGACTTTTGAAAATTTCGACTGAACATTTAATCAACACAAATGGATTTTTTTTTCTTCACAAAATGTGTGTGGGGAATGGAAATGCAATGAGTCGTTTCTAATATAGAGGGAGGGAAATTCTTACAGTAAGTTCACATTTACTGACTAATAAAACAAGAGGAACATGTGTACATTCGGGAGTAGTTATGTGTTTTTTACAAAATTGTTACAGGTACCCGGGTAGAAGATTTCCAATTTCGGGTATCCAGTTCCTGAAATAACTGAAAATGCACAGCCTTACCTTCCCTTTAACATCTATATTATAGTTCTTCCACCACAGGGCACGCAAACAAGCCAATACATGTATTTACATAATCCATGCTGATCTAGATAATGATCCAACTGCAAAACTGACCTTACTTCCCCAGATATTCTCTATAACCAAAATGAATAACATTTACCCGTGCTTTTAATCAATTTTTGTGTGTTCAGTTTTATAATGCAACTATTAGACTAATCATTACACACTTGCACTGTAACATATCGACGTGTGCCCGGAAGGTCGTAAGGCTCTACGACCTTCTTCCAGGCACACAATGTACAACTGTTTGTCCCAGCAGAAGGTCGTAAGCAATAAAATGGCTCCTTTGAAAAAAAGTAGACCATAACTGTCATATATTTGTTGCTAGAATTACTCCTAAGACATGTTTTTCCATTCCCATGCAGAATACAACTTTCCTACAATGACTTATAAATGGCAGACAAACGACCAAACTTTCACTCAGTTTTCTTGAAACATGATTTTGCACATTAATTGCTTACGACCTTTTGCCGGTCACACTTTCGTTACGTCCTTCTTCCGGGCACACGACGATATGGTGAAATTTGTGATCACCAGCTAGACTGAGCTGCAACACACACATATATTTGTGAACTAGTCTATGGAAAGTCCTGAACATTTAATCTATGGATACCTGGACATACAGCATTAACGGTGACCCCTGACCCTTCTAGCCTCCGTGCAAGCTCCTTAGTGAACAGTACGTTTGCCAGTTTGGAGTTCTTGTAGGCTAACTGGCCATTAAACATGCCCTCCAGGAGTTGAAGGTTGTCAAAGTCCATGTGAGCCCCAGCGCCTGCATGTAAGACAAGGGGGGGGGGGGGTGACAAAATCGCTTGGATCAATACACTATGGTACGGTTTCTAGAAGACCAATTATACATCACTATGAAAAACATCACAGTTTGCAAAGCACCAGTCTTTTTTGAACGTGAACCTCATTTTGATGCCCATAGAATTCATTTATTTATTTTTTTAATTTAAAAGACTTAAAATTACTACTGAATGGAGGACATAAACAAACCCCCAAATTGCAATGCAAATATCATGTAAAATAATTTAGAATAAAACATTATTTTACAAGTGTATGAAATTATCTAATGCAAGTCAGAGGCCTTAACCCTAACCACCCCAAATCCTGCAAAATCTTCCAAGGGGCACTTTTTTGGAAAAATTTGGCACTGTTGGAAACTGATACTTTCACCTCTTCAAATGGGGCAAATTTACTACCTGGCAAGAAGTACAGGCCATAAGTGCTGAATGTGAAAGATCAATGAAAATGCATGGTGCATTTTGAAGATAAGGGCATGTTTCCAAAAGTGCATTGATGGATATTGGAGGATTCAGGAAGGTTCCTAGCCAGAATACCTAGGGGAGTTAGGATTAAAGAAGGTTTCCTAGCCTGAATACCTATAGGGGGTTGGGGTTCAGGAAGGTTCCTAGCCAGAATACCTAGGGGAGTTAGGGTTAATCAAAAGCATCTTCCTAAACCCAATACGTACCTCCCATGCCTTTGGTGTCAGGATCATGTAGGGATGATGATGTCACGACAACGCGTACCTCACCACATTCTGATGCCGTCTTCTTGAGGTCATCCAACAGGAGCATGGTCATTAAGAAATGACCTACAAGGTCAAAAGCGACAGAAATTGTATATCATTTACATCAAAGCCCCACAGAAAAAAGAGGAAATTTCGGCAAAAGTAAAAGAAAAAATTACCTGGTGGTTACAATTAACTCTCAAGACTGTTTGCGGTGACACCAAGTGGTAAGTTCTCTTTTGAGTAGTAATTAGTTCTTTACAAACAGTCTTTACTTTACACCATACAAAGCTACAAATCTTACTTTAAAAAAATACCTAAATGGTTGATTCCAAACGTGACCTCAAATCCGTCCTCCGTCTTGAACGGACCCTTGCCACTAGAGAACCCTGACGTCATTCCGGCATTGTTACATAATACATGGATTGGTTTTTCAGTGGTATGGAAGTCATCTGCAAACTGACGTATGGACTTCAAAGACCCAAGATCAAGCTGTGAATATGGGAGTCCAAGATTATGTTTTTACTTTACGTAAAACCCTCCTGTTGATTGGTCATTCAATATCATTCAAATGGTTTTGAATGACAAAGGTACTAGCTATGCCAGCGTGTGTAATGCTTACCAAATGGTTACTATGTGTTGAATGCATCTAAACTGTACATGGTACTGTTATCTGCACAGCTCATCCACCATTCATAAACAGACAGTTGTCAAATGGTACTGTGTGGTGAATGCATCTATACTGTACATGGTACTGTTATCTACACAGCTAATCCACCATTCATAAACAGACAGTTGTCAAATGGTACTGTGTGTGGTGAATGCATCTATACTGTACAGGGTTGTAGCTACGCCGGTCGGCGCCGGTCGGGTCTAACCGGCACTCCCGCTGGCCGACCGGCACCAAACGCAAATTGATGTCTTACCGACCGGCACAAAAATTGTGTGAATATTTCATTAAACAGTAATAAAAGTAAAAAAAGTTCATGTATTCTTCATTTCTTTGAGTCATTTGCCACTATTTTGAGGACTTTAGTCTATAGATCAATTAAAACATCGTACGATATTATAAAATAAATCTCAGTTTGTAGCGGTACAAACAAAATTAGGATTTATTTATGACATCAGGGAAAAGACCTGGGAATCCCCATTATGATTGGTTGTTTGCGCCTGCACGATGAGTTAATGCCACTAGTCTCTACCGCGTGTAAATGATGCGACGTTCAGTAATGTCGATGTACGAAATTTCAGGTTGGTTAAGCGTGACTTCGTAACGTCTAGCTTTAGCTTTCCCGCGATGTGCTCAGCAAAGGGAAAATTATTCACGCGCCCCTCCGCCCATTCATGAAAAGTTTTGTGAACGTTTTTTGGTGTTTTGATCAAAATAATTATGTCGCACTCGCAGAAAAGTATCACCAGCTTTTTCTCTTCGGCCACTAAACGCAAGGGGCCGGCAGTGATAGACACGGCAGCCGTGTCAAGCGAGGAGCCGGCAAATTCGAGACATTCTTCTGCGACAATATCTTCGTGTTCGAGTACAACTGACCCGGGAACTGATCACGCTACCGAGTCTTCGGCCACTGTGGATTTAGGCCAAAAACTTGGAGCTGCTATGCCTGACGGCCCCGGTTGCTCAAGTGTTACCTCATAAAAAAAAACAGAAGCAGGCATCTAAGTTTAATAGTGAAAAGTGGACACCTGGTAGGCCATATAGAAGTTTCAGTTTTTCTGAGCCAACATTGTTGTCAATTGCATTGGAGGGCACT
The DNA here is from genome assembly GCA_029582265.1 of Zoroaster sp. YZ-2022. NCBI lineage: Eukaryota > Metazoa > Echinodermata > Asteroidea > Forcipulatida > Zoroasteridae > Zoroaster > Zoroaster sp. YZ-2022. The sequence continues at coordinate 20,365,103 of CM055835.1, read as the reverse complement.
CCTTCACATCATAAATTATTGTATAATACTATGAAAATATCATTACTATACAACAAATTATGTGAAAGGTGAGCCCTACAAATCTATTCTTAAAAGCTAAAACCCAGGAGCTTCGCCCCCTCGACCCCCACCGAGGCGTTGCCCCTGGACCCCACCAGGGGCCCTTAAGCGGGCCCCTGGACCCCCGGTCGTGAGGAGCTGCGCTCCGTTCGCTCCGCTCACTACGCTCGCTCCGCTCACTACGCTCGCAATTGACAAAATTAGCCGGCACTCAATTTGGTCTGGTGACAACCCTGATACTGTACATGGTACTGTTATCTGCACAGCTCATCCACCATTCATAAACAGACAGTTGTCAAATGGTACTGTGTGGTGAATGCATCTAAACTGTACATGGTACTGTTATCTACACAGCTAATCCACCATTCATAAACAGACAGTTGTCAAATGGTACTGTGTGGTGAATGCGTCTAAACTGTACATGGTACTGTTATCTGCACAGCTTATCCACCATTCATAAACAGACAGTTGTCAAATGGTACTGTGTGGTGAATGCGTCTAAACTGTACATGGTACTGTTATCTACACAGCTTATCCACCATTCATAAACAAACAAATGTCTATAGTTTTGAGTGGTTGGTCAACTTGCTGGAAATTTCTACCAAAAAGGATATTAATGCATTTTGTCTAAACTAAACAGAGCATTTTTTTTCTGTTCAGGAATAGGTATACATTTTTTAAAACTAAATTAGAAATTTTCTTTTAAAAATTAAAAACAAATTTGTTTCTATCTGTTAAGCAATAGGGTAATGCCAATTTAAGTTTGAAAGATACCATAATGGTAAATCAAATATTAAGGAGAGCCTTCTTGTACCTGAGATTGTTTGGGAAAACTTGTTATTCTGAATTGATCGCCAACATTTTTATTAAGCTTTAAAAAAAATAAGCCAGAAAAATTGGCCTATTCTCTTCAGAAATATACTGAGAAACATGACCCACCTTCATGAACATGACTTTGGCCTCTGGGACAGCTGTATGGATGTTTTTGACAGCTTCCAGACCTTTGACCTCATCTCGGCAGGCCATGATGACCTCATATCCAGCCGCTGCATATTTTTTAGCAGCGGCCAGACCAATGCCTCTGTTGGCACCGGTGATGAGACACACTGGGTTGGATCAAGATAGAGAAAAGGAAATAACCGATAAGGGTCTTGTCTTGTGAAAATCATACATATTATTTAACATATTCATAAATGCCCAAGTCAGTTTAGACAATCAGTTTGGGGAAAAAAAAACGTAATCACATGGGGATGTATTAACAGCTGGTATAAGACTGTCTTATCCAAATCAGTAACAGAGCGTACGTGCCTGCTCTTCACCAGCTGTTTTTGTGTGACGCGCCAAGCGGATTTCAACCAATCAGAGTGACGAAGATTGGCATCATGTAACCTGACTCATGTACTTTGCGTTTCGTGTGTTCCCAAAACGTGAATTTGGCTTTATTCAACAAAAATTACACTTTTTTTTTGTACATTTTTAAAACGAAATTGATACGGGCATTTATGAATGGGAAATAACAGTTTGACGCTTGGTCTTTACCGCAGGTTGACGACCGGTGTTGTGACTGTGAGAAGTTTTATAAAACACCCCTGTTTCTGCTATGGAAAAGTCTCAAAAGTTTGACTAAAAGTTACATCATCACAATTCACAATAGGCCATTAGATTAATCACTTGTGCATCCTGGTAACCTTTTGTGAAGTGCAGCAAGCAGCTAGCGTCATTCGCAACCTTTTGTTAAGTACAGCATGCAGCTAGCGTCTTTAGCAACCCTCTATGTGACAGTGCAGCTTGCAACTGCAGTTAGTATAGATTTGTCATCAAAACCATGGTTGTAGTCAACATGTTAAAATGCACCCAGTTAGCATACGTTAGTTACATAACAATATAGCAGATGTTTAAAATAATAGTAACTAAGGACTTACATTGACAACAAGTGGGAACAGTGGTGTTAATAGATGTAAGATAGAATGGAAAGTGAAAGTTAGGAATAGTATGATCAGTTGAGATCTGAAGCTTGAGGAGTGAAGTTGGTGTGATGAAATCGTGCCTCCACAATCATTGTCATAGCTAGCTATAGCAGACATGAATTCGTATAGGCAGCGATATTTTCAAAGAGAAGACAACAGATATCAAGATATTAAGCAAAACAGAAAACACACCACAGCATAAGTCGATATCCATCATCACAACCGTAAGTTCTAACTGTTATTTAATCTAAAGTAATTGCAATTTGTTTAAAAGTCAGAGTATTCTAGTCTATTGAGGAAGTTTATTAAAGTAACTTCAAATGGTGTAGAAGCTACACAAATATTGTTGTGGCAGGATTTGAATTTAAAATGTTTGTAATATTGAGGAGATACATGTATGTGTCACGACAAACTTAGACAATATTCTTTTTGTACGTGAAGATTGTCAAGTTGTTATGTCAGAAAGATGAATTCACACTGTATTATTAATAACTTTAAAATGAAGATGTATTAGGATCTATTTAAATTATTTCATTATTATAGATGGTTTTGTTCCCGAGAGACAACCTCATAACATGTCCCAAGTCTAGTGTAGTAGACCGCAACGAGGGTTGACGGCCAACTGTACCTTGCGGAGGACAACAATTGAATTAGAGGTGGGAGGACAGCAGGCTACTCAGCAATCAGGAGTATACACATCCCCACTAGCGACCATCTAGATCCTAAAAATACTATTGAAATTAAGTCGTAATTATTATCAGTCTCATTTTTTTTATTACTCTGTATAAATAAATTATTTGTAAATAATAACTTTGGGTGGCAATTGTAAATAAGAATACTTTTAAATATAAGATTGGTGTACCGAGTTGTTTTATCCGTTGTTTATAGGCAGTACTTTAAGTGACCATGAGTTCAGGATCGGGAAATATCTTGACAGTGACCACGCCCAACACCGGTCGTTAACCTGCGGTAAAGACCGCGAGACAAACTGTTATTCCCTTATCAATTTTTTAAGGTATATTCTTTGAATCAAGATATACATTGAACAAGCAATCTGTGAAGGTTTCTGTGTTTATTACAAAGCTAACTTTATGTGAAATTGATAAAAGATACCAATCATCTTGAAAAAGAAGTGTCTAGGGCTGTGCGTTCTCGGATATTTTTGGAACCGGATACCTGATATCAGGAAACTTCGGATACCCGGATACCCGTTTTCATTTTTGTTGAAAACATGCCTCTGGTGGTGTACAAATACATGTACTGTAAATGGTAACAAATTGACCTTTATAATACAGAGGATACCGTACTTAAATCGATCTTTTTTTTATTGGAGTGTAATCTCTTGAATTTAAAGATAATTGTCTGTACAAGTGCATTGTTCAAGAGTCACAGATTTCTGTTTGCACCACTCAAATGTTAAGTCCGAATTTTAAAAAGTCGTTTACGGGTAATTGGAACTGAAAAATGGAACCGGGTAATGACCGTTTCAGTCGGGTATCCAGATACCCAGCATAGCCCTAGAACTGTCTGAAGTGGCAGTTAACCGTGACATCAGTGCTGTGAAAGGCTTTGTGGTGTGACCCTTTGTGTAGAATGTTGTATCCGACCACCAATTTTTTTCATTCAATACAACCAATAATGTAATCTTACCTACCCACTAAGGTAGAGAACATATGAATGGTGATGGACATATACTTCAAATTATTCCAGGATATTTATTTCATGAAAAATCAGGCATTTTTAGTATACAATGACTTCCTCAGTTATGTCAGTTTGATCTTGTCAACTCCCCCATTAGTGACCAACACGGTCATTGTACATGCACAGTGGCAACTTTTATAAGGGAAATAAAGTTTGAAAACCATCATAAAAGTGGATTTTAAAGATACTCTTTCTGTACCCCCAAAAATTGATAGAATCATTTTTTAACAGGTTAGGCCTCCTACTGCTACAAAGGTCAAAATCAGTCAAAATGTTGATATACTTGCCAAGGTATATATAGTGCACTTAAAAGTCAAACACTGTCAAACCTTACGTGTAGTAAGTACATTTACAGGTCAAAATGAGTTGACTGGTAAAAGCATTGTCTAGTATTGTTCAGGGTGGTCAAAATAACAGTAGAAACCAGTCAAACATGCCCCTGTGTGCACATTTGGGTCAACAGTCAAATCAGTCAGTTGACTGATTTTGACCTCTAAATAGCAACTTCCTACTAAAGTGCAGCATTAGTAGGATGGTTAGTGGTTGCAAAAAAATGTCAAAAAAACAAACCCCTTAAAAAGTGGCAGTCGTATACAACATTCTTGATTTAATTTTGCCCTACACCGACATGTGTATAGCACTGTATACTCGGTGCTTTCCGAGTGTCTGTGAAAAAAATACACAGGCGACTCGGGCGGGATTCGAACCCACGACCTCCTGCTTACTAGAACAGACGTCTTAACCTCTCGACCACTGAGCTTGCCCGATGACAATTGGCTGGCTAGAATCCTATATAGCAGCGGGTTCTGCGATATATATACTAATAGGTTGGTGAAATTCTCCAACCTATATATATACAACATTCTTTCTGACCCTTTTTGAACCAGCGCACCGGAAAAACAATGCAGCATTTTGACGAGGCACTATTTTAAATGGGAAATAAATTCTTTCTATCTGTCGGGTAAGTTTTTCATTATAATTTGCTAGTAAATCGGTTTGATAATTTTACAGAAATAGGTAGGCCTACATGGTCTTCAAATGAAAAAATTATAGAACCAAAAGAATTTTGCTGAGCACAGTTAATAGAGCATATATGTAGCAATGTTGTGGAGGAGGAACGACAAGACCAATGCTACATGGAGCTAAATTTCACCATGCAAAGCATCAAATCTAATTTAGCAATTTACTAATGTTGTACGTTCCAACACAGTCGCTTAGTTTACCTTTATCTTTGACGATGTCCGGAGACTCATTTTCTTTTCCTGAATCTGCCATTTCGTCAAACCTAAGGACAAAGATTACAATGTAATATGAGTACATGAATACTTGAATGCAGGAAAAGGGTGACAAGAGCAAGAAAAGGTAAACATTTTGTTAATGTATTTTTTTTAATGAAAATGAAATTATGGATAAAATACCAGAATGTTAAATTATCAGAAACAAAATTTTTAGTTCACACATTTTCGCTGGCACTAGGCTACAAATAGTTTCTAAATACTGGAAAGGAAAAACAGCAGAGTTCATTAAATCCTGACGCAAGTTCATTAAATCCTGACGCAAGTACATGTGTAGGCCTACTGAAGGAATTCGCTTAAAAGTTAAAACAAATGAGGCTTATACTATAGCAATTTATAATAGGCATTTAGAATAGGCGCTCTACAAAGAACACAGTGCACAATTGTTCTTGTCCCCTCCCCCTTCTCCCTTCACCCCTCCTTTCAGTTCTGTCAAATTTCAAAATATACATATCCTATTCCTAGTGGAAAGAATGTAGAATACAACCGCCACTTTTCTATCAATATATCACAGTTTTTCATTTAAAAGATGATAGAGGACACACTTTAGGAGAGGTAAGTGTTGTCAAGTGAGGATTGGAAATGATATTTTGGGAGATTTTGAGCAATGAATGTAAGTTATGCACATTTTTAGCGAGATTTTGGCCATTTTGTCGTCTGCTAAAAACACATGCTTGGATCACAGGCGGTTGGGTTCAACCATGTCCATGGTCGGATGGAGGAAGGAAAACATTCTGTCCTAAACGTCGACAAATCAACGCCAATAAATAGTAAAATATTCCTAACGTTAATTCTAAAATACGCACCTGATGGATGGCAACGATTCTCACGCCCCTGGTCCTTGCTCTATGGTTCCAGCAATCAAAATAAAATCAAGATTAACATCATATACCATACGCAAGAAATGTTTTTATGTAACTGGCCTTTTGTAAACAGTAGACGAGCGCCCTCTGCGGACATTGTGGAGTACAGTTAAAGCTCTGCATGCGCCATAATCGATATCCACTGATAATTCGAAATAATAATCATAATGGATTTAGTACTGTTCAATTGTTGATCTAGTGCATCCTAATCCTTCTCAAAACAATAAACAAACGGTGTGATTGGACAGATATGGTCAAAATTTATTCGTTTTCAAAATGCAAATGGAGATAATTTTGTTAAACTTTTTAAATTTGTTTACAAATGAATTTATGATTTAAAAAAAAAAAATTAAGTGATGCATAATATAGGGACATTAATTATGAATGGAAACAAATATACATATTTGGGCACTGAAATGTGTTTGGGGGAATATTATTTACAAATCAGCCATGCCAGGGCAGAGAATCTTCTCATATGGGCAAATTCTTAAACAAATCATTTGAAAAAATTTAAATGTTTTAAATAATTATTATTTCAGGTCTGGGTCTGAGTGGCAGATCACTAATATTTTTTCCCTACCTTATTCAATAAAAAACACAAAACCAAATTGAATCATTTATAACCATCTGGATATCTTTATTTCTCTATGATGAGTTAATTAAAGATATAGACTTTCATTGAAAATAAGAGGATGACATATCTATCTTGAAATCCTGAAGGACTGTGATGAAATGTTATACCCGACATTATTCAGCTTCACTTCTAAGTTATGCTATTAAAATTCTTATTTGCTACATGATTTTTTTAAAGATTTGTTTTTTTATGAAACAGGTAAGGCTCCAGCAAATGGAGAAAAGGAATTGTCTTGCATGATTTTGTCTTGAGTGATTTTTGTAAATATACTCATAGAAGCAGTTTGACCAACATTATCAATGCTGTACCTTCCCTTCAATGTATATCTTGATTCATAGAGTAAGCATACTCATAGAAGCAGTTTGACCAACATTACCAATGCTGTACCTTCCCTTCAATGTATATCTTGATTCAAAGAGAGTAAGCATACTCATAGAAGCAGTTTGACCAACATTACCAATGCTGTATCTTCCCTTCAATGTATATCTTGATTCATAGAGAGTAAGCATACTCATAGAAGCAGTTTGACCAACATTACCAATGCTGTGCCTTCCCTTCAATGTATATATTCATTCAAAGAGAGTAAGCATACTCATAGAAGCAGTTTGACCAACATTACCAATGCTGTACCTTCCCTTCAATGTATATCTTGATTCAAAGAGAGTAAGCATACTCATAGAAGCAGTTTGACCAACATTACCAATGCTGTACCTTCCCTTCAATGTATATCTTGATTCAAAGAGAGTAAGCATACTCATAGAAGCAGTTTGACCAACATTACCAATGCTGTATCTTCCCTTCAATGTATATCTTGATTCATAGAGAGTAAGCATACTCATAGAAGCAGTTTTACCAACATTATCAATGGTGTACCTTCCCTTCAATGTATATCTTGATTCATAGAGAGTAAGCATACTCATAGAAGCAGTTTGGCCAACATTACCAATGCTGTACCTTCCCTTCAATGTATATCTTGATTCATAGAGAGTAATTAAGCACACTCGTAGAAGCAGTTTTACCAACATTATCAATGGTGTACCTTCCCTTCAATGATATAACCAGGGGCCGATTTCGTATAGCTGCTTAGCAGAGAATTTTGCTAAGCAATATCAAACAGACTACCAGCCAAAATGCATACATTTTGTATGAACGTTTGGCTGGTAACCAAAGAAATCTGCTAAACAATTCTTTGAAACTGCCCCCTGACTAAATGCGTGTACAATAACAAATTAATACATAATAAACTGCTCTCAACTTAGATTAGAAAAAAAAAAATTCAAATCAATCTTTCCAAAATTGGCCTGTTTTTAAACCGATTAAAAATTTTCATCTGTGACATTTTGGCTACCAATGAAGTGAGCATCAGACACAAAGCAGCAATAGATTGAGTCTTATGGGTCAGATCCAGAATTGCAACATGAGGGGTGGCACATTGGCTCAATTTTGAAAATAGATGGTCAATTTTGAAAATAGATGGTCAATTTTAAAAATTTGTTTATACAGAGTTGATATTTAAAAATACAAAAAAATTGGGGGGGTGGGGCACATCCCCTTTCACATTCCCTGGTTCCACCAATGCAGTGAAATATTACAAGCAAATTAAAGAGACAATATCGTCACGATCAACAGGGCATGGAATCGGAGTGCTAGTTTTGGATAAACTCTGTGACTGAAAATATCCCACATTATAAGGTCATGTTACCGTTGCTGCTGCATAAATGAGCCAGTAATTTTCAGTCACTGTGTTCATCTTAAACTAGGACAGTGCCCTATGCCCTGTTGAAAGTCTGCCCTGAGCGTGACGATATTGCCCCAAATCAAAATTTGGCCCTTACTGGGTCAACCAATCCTTAGTGCGTGTTTGACCGACATAGCAACAGTCGTCATGGAAACTTAACTTACGAATCAATCCGTGCCATTTGATTGACAGGCCAGATCAGTCTCTTGTTGATCACTTTATATGCATCCTGTGATCAAAAGTGTGAGCAAGCATCAACACATTTTTTATTTTTTCATATTTGACCAACATAGCAAGTCATCATGGAAACTTAACTTACGAATCAATCCGTGCCATTTGATTGACAGGCCAGATCAGTCTCTTGTTGATCACTTTATATGCATCCTGTGATCAAAAGTGTGAGCAAGCATCAACACATTTTTAATTTTTTTCATATTTGACCAACATAGCAACAGTCGTCATGGAAACTTAACTTACGAATCAATCCGTGCCATTTGATTGACAGGCCAGATCAGTCTCTTGTTGATCACTTTATATGCATCCTGTGATCAAAAGTGTGAGCAAGCATCAACACATTTTTCATTTTCCCCGTTTTTTTGAAATTTACACGAGGTTTAAGCTAAATTTTCATAAAACCAGTAGGAACAGTTTGACCAATTTGAGGGTGAACAATTGCCAGACATTGCTGACAGAAACTGCAAATGTCTGTCACCAGTTTATACCTGGGGACTAATTTTACAGATCTACTTAGCAAAGGTTTTACTGAGCGGACCTCGGCCAGAAGTAATATAACATTATGTGGCAAACTGGCGGGTAACTTTTTTTTCTGTCCTCAGCAAATCTGTGTGCTTAGCAGGTCTATGTAATTTGTCCTTGATCCCAGGGAGGTATGTGTGGGGTAGACTCCTTTGTAACCTCCTGGATGCATGTACTGTTCAGGATTAAATTATTCTTCTTTCCTTCTCTAACCCACCCATTTCACTATGCAGAGTTCCTTTAATACATCATTTTAATTTCTTGATGTCCGACTTTTTTTTCCCCAAAATGAATAAAATTTCAGGAAATAATATTATGACAGGGTACTCCCCGATGGCGCCCAGGCAATCATAAATGTCCTTTAACATACATAGGATTGAGATTGCCTGAGTACCATCGGGGAATTCCCTAGGTGACAGTGACCCCCTCAGACTTAGGTTGTGTAAAGCTGATGATGGTGTCAACATGCCCCAAAATATAATTTTGCTGTTATTTTTAAAGAAAAAACAACTTCCAGTTGAAATTTAGGAAAGAGTAGGCCTACTCCTCCCTAAATTCCACATGTGAATAAAAATATAACCATTGTTTAATGTATATCGATCTTGATTCAAAGAGAGTAAGCATACTCATAGAAGCAGTTTTGCCAACATTACCAATGCTGTACCTTCCCTTCAATGTATATCTTGATTCAAAGAGAGTAAGCATACTCATAGAAGCTGTTTTGCTAACATTACCAATGATATAAAACTCCCCCCCCCCAAAAAAAAAAAAAAACCCAATAATAATCAAATCAATAAATAATAAGTAAATAAATAAATCAATAAAAAAAAATAATAATAATAAAAAAATAAATAAAATACATAAATAAAAAAAATAAGGGGGAAAAAAAAGTTAAAACAGAAGTCTATTACCAGAAGTCTATGTAGGTAATAGAATTCTGGTTAAAAATATTGGCTAGGATGGGAAAGAATATTGAACTTAATTGAGTGATAAATACTTTCCTGGTCTTTAAATTAATTCTCATTTCTAAGGCATGAATCTGTCTTTGTTTGTTGTTTTTCTACATTTCAACTAAAAAAAACTTCGCTGGAAGATTTGAAAGAAAGACCAAAGATTTAATAAACTTATTAAACATTTTCATTACACACATGATACTTTTTATGAATTTTTTTTTTAATTTGAGGCAAACTAGACTAATTATTAATTATAATCTTGTACTGAAAGACATTTTTTGTTTTGATTAACTTTCAACAAATAAAATTTACACACTTAAAAATCACATAAATAATTTCATTTTTTTCCCCATTAACTTGACTGGTAAACTTGTGGGGTGCCATGGTCGAGCGGTCTAGTGCATCAGACTTATGTTCTGATGGTTGAGTTGTCAGAATGTGGGTTCGAATCCCAGCCACAACCATGGAACTTGTGTCCTTGAGCAAGACACTTCACTGTGATTGCTTCTCTTCACCCAGGAGTATAAATGGGGACCTTTGAGGGCAGAGATGGTAATTGTGTCTTATTAGCCCTGTAATGCCAAAGAATGGTTGCACATAATGGGCTGTATACTCCCCCAGGGAGCCGAGAAAGATTACAGGAATGATATTGGCCCAGTGACCAGTGCCATGAGCACCCTTGGGTGGATATGTTGTGCATTATAAATGTCTGTATTATTATTAAGTGGGTTTAAATTTGAAATTTGTTCTTAATAGCTTGTTGGGTTGTTAAGACTATTCAATTCACATTGGTTGACTTGATTAATTTACACCCCCTTTTAAACCACCCATTTTGTAGGACGGTACACTCTTAAAAATGATAGTGTTGAATCAACATTTCAAGAGTTTGATCAGTGACAACACTTAACAAAAATGGACTTAACTTTTAAAAAGTGATGAATTAACATTTATTAAACAAACAATTAGCTGTTGCAAACTGCTTACAACCTACAGGACCTGTAGTATAAATGTACAATAATGGTTATTGGCCTTACGTTTCGAACCTAGCGGGTTCTTTCTCTTTCCTCTTTGAGAAAGAACCCGCAAGATTCGAAACGTAAGGCCAATAACCACAATTTAACATTTATTTAATTAAATTTAACTTGATTTCATGTTAAATCAACATTTTCTTTGTGTTAAATTTAACTTAATAGAGTTGTCACTGACCGAACTCTTATAAGTGTTAGGTCATGCTTACCACAAGCTTTGGCTTTTTTGGTTATGCTCCAATTCCCGTTGTTCTCTAAAACTGTTGTTTTTTTTCTAAAAATTATTGTTAAAAACATTGTTTATTATTGTTGGAATAGAAATTAAAGTCATCAAATGAAGTCTGTTCCACTGACAGGCTGTGCAAAAAATAAAAATCATAAAATACTGATAACGGGTCCTTATCCCTGCGGGAAAGATTACACTATGAACAACTTTACCCTGAAAATCAGTTTTGCCTTGAAATAACAGTTGACCATAATTTCAGTGCAATTTCATGGTGTCTCTTCCTCTCAGATATTGGCAATAATGTTCACTGTGATTTCACGGCAAATTCATTGTGCTCTCAAGAATTAATGAGCTGCCCCAAAACTGCCACGAGAAGTTCATGGCATTTTCATAGCGTTTTCACGGCGAAGGAATCCCAAGAGTATTTCATGGCATTTTCAGTGTTGTGTCGTCGTGAAATTGCTGTGAACTGTATTTATTTCACGGTAAAATGGATTTTTAGGGCATTTTCAGGGTGAAGTTATTCATAGTGTTAAGTATCAAACTTTCATTGCCTTTCATTAATGCCTGTATCGATTTCGTTTTTCCAAATGTTCAAAACAACTTCTGTTGAATAAAGTCAAACAGAAAGGGGCAAATTCACATTTTTGGGGACACACGATGGAGACACTTTCAAAGAACACGAGTCAGCGTGACGCAACACAATCTTGGTTTCTCTGATTCTATCAAATGCGCGTCACGCGTTGGCTAAAAAGAACAGCTGGCACATACGCGCTGCTCTGGTTTTGATAAGCCATGTCTTTCCCATCCATCAATACATCCCCCACATGATTAAGTTTTGTCAAGTCAGATTGTCTGAACTGTCTTGGGCATTTATGAATGTAACATCAAGGACAGATTTGATTTTTGGGGATTGTTGTTTTCTCCCAAGACTATGAACCCTACCCCTACCCCGTGTCTCACCACTCCAACCCACTTGTGGGACTGTCAAACACCGAGGGGCAAAATTTAGGTCATAAAGAAACCCTTTTTTAAAATACTTATAAAAAAAATTAAAAAACACTTAAGTTTCATAAGTAAAAAACAAGTTTCCGGTTTCTAATCTCATTTTTAGTTTCATTTTTTGTTGTTGCTATGAAACAATGTCTAATTGCAGCTATAATTGTTGGATCGATTGGAATTCTGCCGCGCTGTGTTTTAAACAACTTTTTCACATAGGGGTATGAACATTTGCCCGATTTGTGCGGCCTCTCTTAGCCACCATACTTTGTGTATGGGAAATTTCGTCTGGTTCCAATAAATGCACATACATGCATCACGTGTTGGCCAAAAATAACACAAAAAAAAATTACCCCCCAAAAAATCTTTTGCACTCACACTGCATATACAAAGTACACTTGCACACAAGCAGAAATACCTTACTGACCCATAAAGTTTTGTGCTTTTTGCTAAAGTAAGCACCAATTTTTCACTTACCGTTCCCCCCTCCTTGTCTCGATCCACCCCTGGGTTGGTGAGGAGAAGGGGGAAGGGCCATGGGGACCACAAGGCAAAATTGTAAATATTAGTTTCCATCATACTTCTTAGGAATGGGTTACACATTGGAAGGGGCTTAGCTCCCATAATATTTTGTTAGTAATTATGAGTTTACACCCCTACAGGTTGTGACTATTCTGAAAATAATATATATATATATCTCTAGATATTTTTCAAAGAGTAAATAACAAAACTTCAATCAACTAAAAATCAATTCAGAAAAAAATATACAACAATTACAATATAATGCATAATATTTCATAACTGTACATCTTTTAGTATAAAACATGGAAAACATGAGAGGGGCTGACCAAATATACACATGTTTATATATAGAAGTGAAAGGATTGCTTTGTATATAATTTACCCTTCGGTATATATGTGTATATATGTACCATCATATGAAGCTGTATAGGCAGAACATTTGAATAAAAGATTTTTTTTCTATTTTTTTATTTATTTATTTATTTTTTTGTCCAGGCCTGGGAGTGGACCTAAAACGTTTATTACACTAGTCAGTCAGGCCGGTAACTCTTCAAACTCTTCTCCAGTCTGACAGAAATGTCACTAAGTATTTGGCAAGCCTCCAGAGCTGTCAGTCAGGCAGGAGACTCGAATTCAAATTTACCAGTCTGACAGAAATGTCACCAAGTATTTGGCAAGCCTCCAGAGCTGCCAGTCAGACAGTAGACTCAAATTCAAATTTACCAGTCTGACAGAAATGTCAATGAGTATTTGGCAAGCCTCCAGAGCTGTCAGTCAGACAGGAGACTCAAATTCAAATTTACCAGTCTGACAGAAATGTCACCAAGTATTTGGCAAGCCTCCAGAGCTGCCAGTCAGACAGTAGACTCAAATTCAAATTTACCAGTCTGACAGAAATGTCACCAAGTATTTGGCAAGCCTCCAGAGCTACCAGTCAGACAGTAGACTCAAATTCAAAGTTACCAGTCTGACAGAAAAGTTACCAGCCTGAAAAAGAATCATGACATTCGGTGTGGACTCTGAAAAGTCACCAAGTACTTGTTGGCAAGCCTCCAGAGCTGTACTCCGAAATGTCGCCTGCCTGCAGGGCAGTTACTGTTGTCATTTTACCTGCCTGACGACAGCAAACTAATCCACCCCTGGCAGGCAGGCAGATGTTAAGATCCACCTCTGATTTTTGTTCATTGGTACTATCTAAATCATTGGTCCTTTATCACTGCTCCTTTTATGATGACAAGATGACTTTAAGAAATGATTACAAGTAGATGAAGATACTTGGAGGATCTGACAATGATATATCTTGAAAATATTCACGTGGTGAAAATGAGCCTTTCACAAAGCTCGGCACGTTTTCACATATACTTTTTTAAGGACCTTGAACTGTCGGCCTGAAGTCACACCAAAGCAAAAACGAGGTTCGAAAGTAAAACAGACTGATCCAGTTTAGGCCTACATATCCTTACCAACTCTGAGAACTATTTGCCATGCCAACCGCACAGCCGTGAACATTGCAAAGTGCTTGACTGACATAGCAACAGTTGTCACTGAAAGGCGTAACCTTAACCCATGCTGCTTGATTTACATGTCCAATCAGTCTATCACCAAATAAAGTCTTACATTGAATGGATGTGAGACTTATCAAAGTATGGTATAACTCGGATCAATTTAGCAAGTTTCATGTGTGATAGCAGTTCGTGTAGAGATATCGCCCTCCTGCTGCGTGTGGCAACAGATCATGTATCAAAAACGTACAAACACAGTCTTGAACCAAGATTACAGTTTGTATGGCAGAGTGGATGAGTAAACAACAAAAATGGCAAAGCAAATTTACGATGCAAATTTATTTTGCCTGTTAAGCAGCTTTGCAAAAATTGGCTCCTTCTGCAGAATGTTTTTATTTTCACCTGGATAAGCAGAATTTGTGTTATTCATTAGGTAGCATCAGTGTGCATAATTTCATGGTACGATTTCCAACAATGAATAACTGGACAATGCATCCCACGCAGGTTGATGTTGACAATCTTTGAATGCTAGCTTTGAATGCGTCACAGTCCAGAGAAGTGCGGCTGGCTTCTGTTCGCTAAGTCTTTTCTTAAACCACAGAGAAAGGTCCTCCCGCACGCTTGAACATTATCAGTCAGCGTACAAATCACCTCTGGTATTCACTGCATATTCTCCATGTAGATATGTAAATACCTTAACCCCCCTGATATAAGAATGGCATGCTTGAATTATTAATTTAAAAAAACAGCTTGCATCGGTGAGTAAAATATCTTGGCTCTTCTTTCTCCAGGTGGGTTATTTAATTATTGATTGCTTTTCATGATCTTCCATCCATTTACATCCAAATCAAGGGAGTGCTATCATAATCTTGTTGTTGCTCAATGAAAGAAGTTTAAAGGGCTGTATATTATGATACACCCTGGAATGAAAAGCACTTAACAGTGTTCAGAAGTTTATTAACAAGTGTGTGTGTGTGTGTGTGTGTACAAAAAAGGTCTGGCGTATAAACTCTACTCTGTCGTCAATCGATCTTGTCGTCGTCAGCTTCTTCAACCACAACTGTCTGGAGGGGGATCCACTGTGGTTGCTTTCTCCCCTGGCGTCAAATATATGTCTCCGAGAACTCCTCCTCTGACACGCCCGAGTTTCTCTGGCCCCTCGGCAGTGACGCAGAGAGGGACGCGCTACCAACCCCGACAGAGACAAATGCACTGTCCTCGTAGGACATGGTCGGAGGGGTGAGTTTGTCCGGTCCAAATGAAGTCCGCGATTGCCGCATCGCCGAAGGGCTGCGTTTTTGGAGGTCGGGGTTTTTGGAAGTCGGCGATGGGATATGTCTTGTACGCTGTGTGATGAGTTCTGTTAGCTGCCGTATCCTTTTTTCTCTCTGCACACAGAAAACAAAATTGTTGAAAAAAATTTTTTTGAAGTTTATAATGAGTGATCATCAATGACAAAACCATAACTGTGGTCTTTTTATACAAATGTTAATGATTTTTGTGTGCTTTTTTTATTTTTGGCGCAGAAAAAAAATGTGTTAACTATTTAAATCCAAACTTGAGGTGTCAATAATTTTAGAAAGTTTGGGTGTGAGTGGAGAAGGTAGGGATGGCCACTGGCTACCTTGGGAGCATGATGGTTCTGGTAAAATCAGGATGAAAATTAAGACTGAATGTAGAATCCATATTTGTAGAGTTCATCCACTCTAAACAGCGCCCTCTATTGTGTCTGCCATACCTCAATAACGTTTATGCAACATTCATGTTCAATACAATTAACTAATACATTTACCATGGAACCACCCATGGTTTTACAGTTGAAAAATCAGAGAGTGCAGGGTCAACTGGAATACCACTGATTGGGAAAGACATCACACAAACCCAGCATATATTGTACGCAGCTACCATTCAAATAATACACTAAATTTATCCGAAACTAGAATCAGACATTTCCCCCCCAAATTAGGCTAACAGCAATCTATGCTATTACACCAGCTGTCAAATCAAAATCCCTTTATTGATAAATCGAAATCCCTTTATTGATAAATCAAAATGCCTCAAGTTCCCCTGCCCCCAAACCCCAGGTCTCCTACTGAACCAACCCCAGTTACATTAATGAACAGGATGGCTAGGACAGACAGCATTACAGACATGGGTACCAGTGATCCATGGTAAACACAGCAGGAATACAGAGAATATTTCTCGGGTTTATGCAGGACACATGCAGAAATTATTTGTTTACATGCTTCAATGACCTTAGCTTAAAGATAGAGAAAAATCTATCAAAAAGTGGTTAGGCCTATGCCCCCAAAAAAGTCTCTGGTTTCCGCGCGTCACCTCAGACCGCATTTTTTCAGTCGGCGTTTCTTTTTTTTAATGATATGAAACAATGTCCAATTTCAGCCAATATTGCTTGATTGATTAGAACTTTGCCATGCTGTGTTTTAAATGACTTTTCACATATTAAGGGTGTGAACGTTAGTGCAATTTGGGAGGCCTCTCTTAGCCACCATACTTTGTGTATGGGAAATTTGGTCTGGTTCCAATAACCGCATGTATTTCACTGGTTGGCAAAAAGAAAGAAAAAAAATTAAAAAATAATTACACCCCCCCCCAAAAAAAACCCAAAAAACAAGTGTATCACCGCACAGATTTTGAAGCCGACCTATTACCAGAAACAAGAGACTTTTGTTTTTATGGCCTTATGGAAATCTGAAAAACCTTTAAGAAATACAAATACACGAAATACAAATACATGAAACGTTATACATGAACCAATTTAAAAAGGATTGGAAGTACTTTTCAGTGACTTAGTTGGAAAATCTAATGAAATGGTGAATTGCTGTATGCTTTCCCACATGCACAAAAAAGGAAATTTTTAAAATACGAACAACCAACCTGTGCAAGTTTCAGTATATTACGTTTCATTATTGGTTATACAATGAAAATGCATTCAGATTTGTCATGTCGTTGTGTGCCCGGAAGAAGGTTGTAAGGCTCTACGACCTTCTTCCGGGCACACAAAGTGCAACTTTTTGTCCCAGCAGAAGGTCGTAAGCAATAAAATGGCTCCTTTGAAAAAAAGTAGGGCATAACTGTTATATATTTGTTGCTAGAATTACTCCCAAGACATGTTTTTCTATTCCCATGTGGAATTTAACTTTCCTACAATGACTTATAAATGGCAGAAAAACGACCAAACTTTCACACTCAGTTTTCTTGAAACCTAATTTTGCACATTAATTGCTTACAACCTTTTGCCAGTCACACTTTCGTGACGTCCTTCTTCCGGGCACACAACAATATTCATTCTCAAGTTAATTTTATTCTCCCTGGAAATTTCACTACCGTCTCAGAAAGATTTCAAGGGATGTTTGATACCATCATCAATTGACACAGTGAGTTTCATGTATATCTGTGATCATTTATATATTTGTTTTCTTGAAACCGAAATCTACTAATTACTTACTTCTGCAATCTGTCTTTTGATTTCTACGTTATCTGCCGACAGCCTCTGATGTTTCTCTTCGTCTTCTCGACTAGGCGCTGCCAGACCTGGCATGTTTTTGGTATACGCCCCGTCTGGATTCTTATGGATGTAAAGCATCTATAGGCCAAGAGAATGTCACTGGTGAGTTTCCTATTCATTGACAGATCTAGGGATTAGTGGGATTGGGATGCTTTAACCCTAACCCCCAGGTATTCTGGCTAGGAACCTTCTTTAACCCTAACCCCCTGGGTATTCTGGCTAGGAACCTTCTTTAACCCTAACCCCCTAGGTGTTCTGGCTAGGAACCTTCTTTAACACTAACCCCCTAGGTATTCTGGCTAGGAACCTTCTTTAACCCTAACCCCCTAGGTATTCTGGCTAGGAACCTTCTTTAACACTAACCCCCTAGGTATTCTGGCTGAACCTTCTTTAACACTAACCCCTTAGGTATTCTGGCTGGAACCTTCTTTAACCCTAACCCCCTAGGTATTCTGGCTAGGAACCTTCTTTAACACTAACCCCCTAGGTATTCTGGCTAGGAACCTTCTTTAACCCTAACCCCCTAGGTATTCTGGCTAGGAACCTTCTTTAACACTAACCCCCTAGGTATTCTGGCTAGGAACCTTCTTTAACACTAACCCCCTAGGTATTCTGGCTAGGAACCTTCTTTAACCCTAACCCCCTAGGTATTCTGGCTAGGAACCTTCTTTAACACTAACCCCCTAGGTATTCTGGCTAGGAACCTTCTTTAACACTAACCCCTAGGTATTCTGGCTAGGAACCTTCTTTAACCCTAACCCCTAGGTATTCTGGCTGGAACCTTCTCTTAACACTAACCCCCTAGGTATTCTGGCTGGGAACCTTCTTTAACCCTAACCCTAGGTATTCTGGCTAGGAACCTTCTTTAACACTAACCCCTAGGTATTCTGGCTAGGAACCTTCTTTAACCCTAACCCCCTAGGTATTCTGGCTAGGAACCTTCTTTAACACTAACCCCCTAGGTATTCTGGCTAGGAACCTTCTTTAACCCTAACCCCCTAGGTATTCTGGCTAGGAACCTTCTTTAACACTAACCCCCTAGGTATTCTGGCTAGGAACCTTCTTTAACCCTAACCCCCTAGGTATTCTGGCTAGGAACCTTCTTTAACCCTAACCCCCTGGGTATTCTGGCTAGGAACCTTCTTTAACCCTAACCCCCTGGGTATTCTGGCTAGGAACCTTCTTTAACCCTAACCCCCTAGGTATTCTGGCTAGGAACCTTCTTTAACACTAACCCCCTAGGTATTCTGGCTAGGAACCTTCTTTAACCCTAACTCCCTAGGTATTCTGGCGAGGAACATTCTTTAACCCTCAGAAATACAAACATATCCATTCTGCCGACTTTTTTGTGTAGTCACTTATTGTGTAGTAACTACCGTAATTTCCGGAATATAAGCCGCGGCTTATACGTTGATTTTGACACAGTAAAAGTTGCCTGCGGCTTATACGTGGTGCGGCTTATACGCCGAGGTATGAATCTTGAAGAACAAAACACAATGCACAATTAAGCAAAAATCGTTGGTAAACAGACAGAAACAGAAACCTAAAAACCTTTACTGTTCATAGCGAAAATGGTCTGGTCATTGTCAGTTTTAGTGAGCGGACCTCGATACACACAGATTTATTCAAAACTTCTGAAAAAAACGTTGCAACGTTTAGCGCCAGCGACATCAGAATCCACTACGTAGATCGTAGTCTATGCCATGCGTGTACCAGAGAGCCAATGGGAAAATTCGTTATATCGTAGTCTATGGAAGGAGCCAATAGGAAAATTCGTTACGCGTGGCAGGCGATGAGTCATCGTTTCGTTGGTTGCCGTTGTAGTGATTACATGTACGTTGTGCAGAAAGCAGGCAACCAGCGGGACTACGTTCGACATTCCCGAATGCCGTAAATAGTGATACGGGAACGGAACAGCAAAATAAAAATGGTGCAGAAATTTCGAGATAAATACTCAGAAAGCTACCCAGTTATTGCTGCCACCAAACTTGGGGAACTTCACGCATTTTGTAAAATATGCAGCACGGATTTCTGCATTAGCCATGGTGGCCTTAACAATGTCAAGAAACACGTGGAGTCGAAGAAACATCGATCCCACAAGCAGTGCCGTTGATTCTGTACATGCACATGTATTTCGGACATGCGTAAAATGTGCCAAACTTTACTATTAGTATTACGAATTTTCACTTGTCAAGGTTGGCAGGTATGCTATTGTGTCTCTTTCAATACATTTTAACTCGAACGCAACACAATGACCCCCTTTATGACCCCCCTTGTGGCGAAGTACCGACAGTGAGTGGCGTCCGGCGGGCCGATCTGTGTGTGCGGCTTATACGCGGTGCGGCTTATATGTTGACGCATGAATCTTGTTTTGGTGATTTTGGGGTAGTGCGGCTTATACACCGCGCGGCTTATATTCCGGAAATTACGGTACTATTTCCAGTTGAATCAACTGTTAGATCCTTGATAAAAGTTGAACCACGGTGAAACTCTTACCTTTGGAACAAATATTAAAATCAGCGTAATGGATGAGCAGAAGAGAACAGTGAGGGCGGCAAACCCAAACAGCGCATTTTGCTGACTACGAATAATGATTGTAACTGGAGCTGTAATTATACACAAAACCTGGTGGGCGAAACAGAGCAAAAGTTAATGATGCAGCTTATTGGGGAAGGGGAGGGACCCAAAGGGAGAAACAAGAGGGTAACACAGCAATTTGGGAAGGGGGTCAAATGTAAATTGGTAAATTGGCAAAAGGTATTAAATTGTTGTACCCAGTATATGACTAATGTTCAAAAGGGGAAGGGCACAAAATATACCATTCGCACCTTTCTATGGATCTACCACTGATATATTACCTCATTGTTTTAAAACAAAAAATAACCAACGTCTGCCCACTGCTGTGTTAAGCTTGTGTGCATTTCTGTATATCGTCCATTTCGCCTTTGAGAAAGAACCTGCTAGGTTCGAAACGTAAGGCCAATAACCATTATTTTGCATTTATGCTACAGGTCCTTTAGGTTGGTAAACAGTTTGCAACAGCTAATTCTCTATTTACAAAAATAACCATTTATGTATTTCAATACAAAATAATTTCTGGTATCTCAATGTAATTATTGATAGGTTGAGATTGCGACAGGCAAATGGACATACAGACAGACAGACAGACAGACAAAACATAATTAAATAGACTGCACATTTTTCATTCTTCAACAAACATCCATAACAAATTTTAAAAAAAAAGGTTAATTTATAACCTAGTTCGGTTTATGTCAAACGTCTAAGTAAAGAAACTTACTGCTACATTATAAATTGCCATGCCGACGTATCTGGAATCGTTCAGATCTCTGACGGTCATGTTCCTGGTCTCGTAGGCCAAGAATAACCCAAATATAAGCAGCAGACCATTGATGGCATACAAAATACCTGCAGGAGCGAAAAGCAAGATTGGAAGTCAACATTTGGACTGTGTGGAAATGGGTGCAAAAATACATGACATCCTGGTTGCTCCAGGGTAAACAAACAACAGTTTCCAAATGAAGCAACCAAACAATTTTGGTTAAATCAAATACCAATCTTCAGAACTGGATCCAGAGTCTTAAAAGGGGGAGGGGCACACTGCCAAAAAAAGGGGGACACAAGGCACAATTTTTGATAGATAGAACACAGGCATAGCTGCCAACATTTCAAAATTCCAATTCGTAATGAAACCGACCGAGACATAACAATTTGCATTAAAACTAAATGATGGTCAAGATGACCAACTACAAATATCGTCCATGTACGTAATTCGCCGCACTCGTGAAATGACGCACCTACCTTTGGCTTAGCATTTCTCGGAAAACTTACAAAACTATGGCGTATTACTGGTTGCATAAACTTATAGTTGTGCTTGTTACAGAAATAAAAATTACAGTGAAATTGAATGATTTACTGGAAAGTTAGTGCTTGTGAAAGTGGAAAAAGTTGTTTAACCACTGATTTTACTATACATAACTGCAAAAGAAACGTCACACCCTAAATTTTGATAAGTCTGAGAATGTGTTTAGCTTATGTGTCCTCAGATGTCATGCATGACGAATTTTGAGGTCAACCAAATATGCCACATTGTGTTCGTGTTACACTCCATACTCATAATATTCTTCATTAAACAAATTATATTAATTATAAAATGAAAATAATAAATATTTTTAGGGGTGACATTTCTTTTGCTGTTATGTATAGATACAAATAGTAAGAGATTTACATGACCTCAATTTTTTATTTTCGAACATCTGTGATTTTATTGTTCTATGCCGCCAACAAGCTGTTGTCTGTGGAAACCAAAATATATGAATGCTTTGTATTTGCAATGATTTTTTAAAGAAATACTGATCCTCAAAATGGACACATTCCTTATAGAAGAAGTGAACAAAGACTACTTAATTCGTTGGTGTTTATTTCGACGGTAGTGGAAAATTATTGAGAAAATGAAACATTAATATCATGGTTATGAAAAGAAATTTTTTATTTGACAAAATGTTAACAGCATTTTTACACATTTCAAAGTTTTAAAGTACTTTTTGCAAATTTTTTTACCACCTTCCATTTTATTGGTCTTTCAATACTGATTAAAAGTTTTGAGAGCTTCTCCAAATTATACCTTTTTTTTTTTTTTAAATTGAAAACAATATTTTTATTTTCAAGATTAAAAACAATTTTACAACCATGTGGAATAAGATGAAACATGATTCAACTGTTTTTCTTCTTGGGTACATTTTCTTTAACAGTTTGGGGGTGAGTCATTATACCAACACCAACATTTTCTGATGACCACAATTCTGTGCGTCTCAAAAAACGGCGCTCAAGACGTCCACGCGTATGATCATGCATTGAAATTCAGCATTTTACAAGAGAATCCTTCACTGAAACAAACTGAAACACCAAACTGCTAATTTCATTTGTAAGTTACCGTCCAGTTGATTATATAACCTTAGGTGCGTCATTTAGGGTAAATTGAGGATAAATCATACAAAAACCTACTACATATATGTACGTAAATCACCGTATTTCTTGTGTAAAACTTTTTCACCTGTAAAACTTTCCTTTAGTTTTTGAAGCCATCTTGCACAATTCAACACTAAATACAAGGTGAATGCTAAAACTTTTCTCACTTCCGATTGCACGTTTACACAGTGGCGGGTGCCATGATGAAACCGTAGGCTCTTTGCTGGTTCCTGTTTATTACCCATTACTACATCGCACAAATTGGTACCCCGACAAACAAGGTATATACTACGCTTATTAACATCCATAACACTTTTCAGTAATTCAGAACTTATTTATTATAGCACACTACATGTATGAAAATATTCGGTATGGGTACCGATTCTGATTTTTACGATCGTTATACAAGATTTTACCCAAATGCTCATAAAAATGGTATTTTATCAAGGTTTTTTTTTTTTCGTTGGGCGGAAAACTTTTTGGTAATTTTCAAAGAGCAATTCATGCCAAGTTTCGTAATTCCTGAAAAAATTTGTAATATTAATAAAAATTGGTAATAGTTGGCAGCTATGCACAGGGGACCTTCAACCACCCCACCCCTGGATCGGCCAATGCCACTTCATGTGAATACAAGGCAATTTGTGCATCTTAAAAACAATCCCAGCAAAATCTATGCAAGTGAATATTTATTTAAAAATGCAAAATAATGGTTATTGGCCTTACGTTTCGAACCTAGCAGGTTCTTTCTCAAAGGCAAAATGAGACAGAATACAAACAACGTACATATAAACACAAGAGTGCGCAGAAATGAACACAAAAGAAAAAGATACAAAAAGCAGAGTTCTGGTCCTGGGACGAGACAAAGGAGGGATTACACATGAATAGAGAGAGGTGCAGGGACAGCAGCAGTTTTTTTTTTTTTTTTAAAGTTTTTTTAAAAATATTTATTCATTATCTTTTGCGGATCAATCTTGCAAATGTCTGCCTCTGATGTCACAACTCCATTCACATTCACGTAGATAAGATCCCATGAACACGCCTTCCGTACTTGCTCTGACAGATCTTTTCTCTAAGAAAACAATTTTTCTACGAAAATCTTAATCAAGTTCTGACCATGAATGGAGCCAGTCATAGCTTTACAATGCCTTAAATTTGTAACTAATTCAAATTATTTAATATTAACTTATAAACATCAAATGTTTACAGAGTCTCTGTCTACATGCATGGCTTGTATGTACCCACCTCAAGGATACATCATTTCAAACAAACAAATGATCCTAAAAGCCAGTCTGGGGCGTTTACACAAAACAAAAAAACGAGCATCGAGTTTAAATTACCCATCAATGTCACTTGAAGGCAGATGGTGCCCGCGTGTCGATGACATGATTGTTTATAGTGGAATGTGCAGTACAGGTAATTTAAGTAAAAACAAGGCAGACTGAAAAGGTGCAACCCTAAACACAGTCCAAACAATTTAGAATAAAAAAGTGCTCTCCAGTAATATCAATGTCAACCAACAGTGCACACCCCCCCCCCCACACACACACACACACACACACACACACACACAAAGGTCAATTAGGGCTCCTCGGTGGCCTATTTAAGTCTGACGAGGCTCCCCTAACGAAGTGAGTGTTGATTTTCAAAGCAGCCCCCGTCCAAGTAGAAGACCATGGAATAATTGTCACATGATCTTAATCAGGCCAATCAAACAGGGGAAGTAACGAGGCCTGCCGCCCGGAAGAATAACAGACTCTGCAATATTGTGAAGACAAAGTCTCTAGATCATAGTAAAAAAACAAACATTTACATAGTGTTTATCTTACACTTTAGGCCCATGGGCTAGAGGATGCAAACGCGAATGCAAATTCCCCCCTCCCCATCTTCCAACCCAAGAAGAGCAACTTCCGTTTGACACACATAAACATGAAGGAAATCACCTCCCGCCCAAAATAAAAATTTGTATGAATATATCTTCCTGCAAATATGAGCTCCACTTGCCCGTACAACACAACTTCCTGTTTTCAAACCAGCCTACGGGGTATTCTGCTCATGATCTACTTGTCTTAACAAGGTAAAGGTACAACATTAGGCTAAAAACAAGAAGTCTCCAGTTTCTGGTCATAGGTGCGGTGACATGCTTTTTTTTTCATAGTAATCTTTTTTTTTTTGCCAACCAGTGAAATACACGATATATGTATACGCGGTTACTGGAACCAGACCAAATTTTCCATACACAAAGTACGGTGGCTAAGAGAGGCCTCACAAATTGAGTAAACGTTCATACCCCTATGTGAAAAACTTGTATAAAACACAGCACGGCAGATTTCCAATTTTTTTTTGGGGGGGGGGGGGGGACCTTAGCCACTTACCCAACCAAATGGATAAATGATTTGCCTCGCAATGCTCCAGCTGTGGTTGTATCTCAAGGTCCTCCTCGTAGACTTCCTCCTTGGCAAAGTCCTCAATGAGACGAAACAAGGGGTCGATGGTCTGCCATACTGTCAAGAGGATGATGTCAACCAGGAGGAGTATGCCGATCATTAGATTCATCTTCCAGACTTCTACTTTCTGCTCGGAGGAAAGACAAAAAAAATTGAAAGAGGAGCCCGTGTTATGATACCAAGCACCTGTTTTATAGCTTGGTTAAACTAGTTGGTTTTCTAAGCCACGGTCGAGCGGTTTAGTGCATCGGATTTGTGTTCTGGTGGCTGAGTCGTCAGAATGTGGGTTCGAATCCCGTCCGTGACCGTGGTACTTGTGTCCTTGAGCAAGACACTTTACCATAATTGCTTCTCTCCACCCAGGAGTAAATGGGTACCTGTGAGGGCAGAGTTGGTTGTTGTGTTTGATTAGCCCATATGCGCCGAAATGGCAGCAATTGAGCTGTATACTCCCCAGGGAGCCGAGATGGTTTCAGGAATGATTTATGCGCCTGATGAGCAGGGGTAATAATGTACAACGCTCTGATACCTTGTTTAAGAGCGCTTTAAAATGCCCAACATTATTATTTAAGCCACTTCTTCCAATACAACTTTTGCATATAAATGTCATGAACAGGGACCAATTTCATAGAGATGCTAAGCCGAGAATTTTCTCTAAGCAAATATTTTTACTAAGCAATATAAAACAGACTACCAGCAAAGATGCACGCATTTTGTATGAAAGTTTGGCTGGTAACCAATGAAATCTGCTAAGCAAATTTTTTTCTGGTAAGCAATTTTTTCTGCTAAGCCGCTTTAGGAAATTGGCCCCTAAAGCAAGAGCGCCCTCACTTGGAAGCAAAAGCAGGTTACTCATTGGTTCATGTAAGCATGCTGTGTGTATGCCTGATGACGTCAATGCATACGGTCCATGAAGGGAAGGGGGGGGGGAGAGAGGGGGGGCAGAGAGGGGTTGATATGTTGTCACCACAAACTAAGATTTATCTGTCTCCATCATGCAAAGCATCAAATCAATGATCTTGAATTGGTGCTAGCACTTTTCACTTTTTCAGATCAAGGGAATGCCATTTTCTAGGAAGTCAGTTAGAAATTCACAATGTCATTGCAACAGTGATGTATAATCATATGAAGACCTGAAATCAAGAGTTCTGCACTTAAATATGTGTTTAATTCATGAAATATGAGCACCGAGCACATGATGCCTAACTCCCCCAAGAGTAACTTCACTCATCCACGGCCAGTCACCCTCTCTGTGGAAATCATCACTCTGAACATGTAACACTGCTTGCTGTCTTTGAATACATTCAAGAGACAATATTGACACAATCAGAGCAGACTCTCACAGTGTTCCTTGTTTAAGATGAACACAATGGCTCATTTATGCAGTGGCAGTGGTAATATGAACTTTGATGTGGGGTATTATTTTCAGTCACCCGAGTTAATCTAAAACTAGTACTCCGATTCCATGCCCTGTTGATCGGGACGATATTGTCCCTTTAAACCAATCTGTGAATGTCTCAGTAAGTATAGTTTGATGTAAAACTGATCAATGGTTTTTCAAATTTATTTACATAACAATTCCTTCCTTGTTTCTAAGATGAAAGCACATCAGAAGAAATAATTTCTCTGGATGATTCATACTTGTATGAGTAAATTTTATGTAAAATTGTGATCAACAGTTTTTCAAAAAGTTGACCGACAGCAACTTTTTGAAATTTAAATTGGTTGACAGAAACAATTCCTTCCTTTTTCCCCCCATAAGATGAAATCACTACAGATGGAATGATTTATCAGGGTGATTATTTCTTGTTTTTGGGCTATTTTAACAGCAATTTTCAGAAAATATCATTTTTTTAAATCAAAACACTACTATTTTTACTTGAAGGGAAAAACATGAAAATGAAAAATAAAATGAAAAATAATGTTATTTTAATAAGGAAAGAAATACTGTGACATTTCATATTTCAAAAAATAATTGTGAGAAGCATGGTTTTACAGTAAATACATACCAGAATGAATTAATGCTGGGTTCCGTCATCATATATTATTGTCTATTTTCTTTACTGAAAACCAAGCTGATGAAATGTCAAAGCATGTGTTTTCCTTTTTAAAAGGAAATTACCACTGTTCCAATGGAAACAACAAATTCCGGAAATTGCCGGTAAAAACACAGGCGATGCATCCTGAACACCTGGTGAGTTTTATAGGAAAAACTATAATCATTTGTTTGTTGAGAATACCCGTGTTCATTTCTCACCTGTAAGCTGATTTTCCGTCGCCTCCTACGGCCTTCCTCACTTTCAGATTTGTCCTGAGTGACAAGACTGTGCATCATCCAGATTTTGCTGAACATTGCTCCGTAGCCAAGAGAGAAAGCAATGGTCAGGAGCCAGGATACCGACTGCAAAGACAATCAAAAACACCAGAATCATTACATCATTACTAAATATCGTTTCGGTTTGCGATAACACCATGTGTTTATCTCAAATAACACGAAGCTGAGGTACAGGTTCTGAAAAGAACCTTATCGCACAACTTGTATCTCAACCTTCAGTAAGTGAGAAAGGTTCAAGGGAAAACCAATTTCGGGCAACTGAGAAATATGGTTCAGGGAGAACCATGGGGACTTCACGGGTTAATATTGTTCTGGGAGAACTACGGGGACTTCACGGGTTAATATGGTTCAGGGAGAACCATGGGGACTTCACGGGTTATTCTCAGAATAGAGAATAACCCGTGAAGTCCCCATGGTTCTCCCTGAACCATATTAACCTCAGCTTCGCGTTATTTGAGATAAACACATGGTGTTACGGCAAACCGAAACGATATCGATATTCCACCATGCAAAGCCTCAAAACTTATATCATTACTAAAGGTCCGTCCCTAACAATAGAATCAATGCTACCAGAAACGGTTTCATATACACCACCTGACTTCGCTGTACAATTCCATCACCCAAGCCAACCCTAGTATTGACATTTTTCACTAGTCCATCTCTACATTCAAAACGAAAATCAATAAAATGTTATAGTTTACCCCTTAGCCCCTCCCCTTTACCTTGTCCCCTTAGCCCCTCCCCTTTACCTTGTCCCCTCCCCTTTACCTTGTCCCCTCCCCTTTACCTTGTCCACTCCCCTCCCCACTTCCACCCTAGTCAGGCTCAGAGTCTGGAAACTAGCTCTAACTGATGTCTAATTTTTACTTGTAAACTCCTTGCCATATTTATTCTGAATTTTAACTCCTTAATCGCTAAGCTTGGGCGATATTGATTTTTTTTCATCCACGATACATCGGCAAACATATTGCGATTTTCGATGGTATCGTGATTATTTGTTTCAGTCATGCATGATTGCTTTAGAGCCCATAACCACAGGAATGTACCCCTCTACAAGAGTCACAATAATTCCTAAATTTGTTTCAGGGATGAGATTCTACGAAAATGAAAAGGTCTGAAATTGAATGTGAGCCAGCACAAAACAACATTGACCGCAGGGCCGACAATTTAGCAAATGTACATAACACAGAAAGCACGCATTAAATGTAAATGTAGTACATGTACAGTAGTTATTTCCCGCCTCTTTCTGAATTCCTTCCCATAATCCTTTGCATTGCCTTTTTTTCTATAAATGGACTTGTTTTTATGTTTGTACTTTCTCTATGCCTCTGACGAAGGTCCGGTTTGGATCAAAAGCTAAGGCCACCACTCCTCCATTTTTGTACAGTAGTTACAGTGTACATACCTGTATAACGGTAGGGTTTTTGTTATAATGTTTGCCTTGTTTAATGAATGACGACCTTTCATTAGTTAGCTCTCTCAGTTTCCGAATGAATTCAGATAAGAAAAACTTATCATCTTTCACTTCAAGCCATTCCCATTTCCACGGATTTTTTACTCCCTTGTCGATTTCCTTAGTGTCACTGCCTTCACGATTTACAATACTGTGTTTAAACGACATGAATGCCAATGAATATGTTAAGCTACTTCGCTTGTATGGAGGAAGGAGGAGTATTAGGCCTATTCAAAACACGTAAAGCAGAATCAATAAACCCTTTCACGGTAATATGCGCCATGTTTTTGACGGGGCAAAATTGTTTATTTCGAACACTCGTTGCCGTCTTTGACCCAGCGCTCGAACTTCACGTACATTCCAGATGCGTGCGTAAAGTTCGAGCGCTGGGTCGCAGACAGCAACGAATGTTCATCAAAAACATGGTGCATATTACCGTGAAAGGGTTTATTGCAATGGTAAACTCAGTCACCGCATGGCCGGCATGCTGTGTGGGTGCGCACGCCACACCGTACCGATACACAAGAGTTGTGGTTCAGTGACGATCATTGGTCCAACACTGCTCGAGTCTAAAAAATACACCAATGGGAAGTGCCCATACAGATCGTTCTACTATTGTCTGGTTCCTAGTGTGCAAAATACTCTTTTATTTTTCGCGCTTAACGTTAGCGGTATTTCACATGTTAGCATGGAATTTCGCTTGTGTGCTTGCGCACTTCACGTAACTAAGGATGTTTTTGCTTACGCAGCTAGCGCGTAGGCCCTTTTCGAATCCACAGCTTCGGCTTCGGCTTGGGCTCCGTCTTATCAGTCGTATTAAGCGTAGAATGGTGCTCGTTAGCGCCGAATAATGCAGTAAGCAGAGCCGGCCATGAAATTGCATTGGGCCATGACAGCGATCACGAACGCAGCCCAGAAACCGCACGGTCGAGGTGGATGCTTTCGTTAAAAAACAGAACTTAGATTAAAAACACGGACATATGAAATGACAAGTAAGCAGAAAATAGAATTGTTTTAAATCAAATTCAGCTCTTTATTTAACAATTTATTAACAAATTACACTGGTGTAAATTATTTTAAAAAACGGAAGTCAGATTTCTAAAAATAAAACGGCCAAGGCGGAAAGTCGGAACTGAAATTTAAAGTCGGATTTTTAAAATCGTAAGGTCGGATTTCCGACAAAAGTCGGAAGAATCTCATCCCTGTTGTTTGTATAGTGTGTATGTACTTCTTAAGTAGTTCGCTTTTGTTTCTCACTTCCAAAAGCTGAAAAAACTGTCCTAATTTTGTTTCCATGGAATTTCTGAATTGACTCACAATGGCATTTTTTTTTTTTTAATCGCGATTGTTTTGTTAATCACGATTTGCCAATATCTCGATAACTTAAAAAGGTTCTCAATATTGTAATCGAATCATAAAAGGTATCGCGATATTCGATATTATCGTGTTATCAACCAAGCTTACTTATCGCCTATATCGATTGTCAATGCCCATATCAATTTCATTTTCAAAATGTAAAAAAAAAAAAAAATTTTGTTGAATAAAGCCAAATAGAAATTGGAAAATTCACATTTTGGGAAGACATAAAACAAGAAACAGGCACGTGATTCCAATCTTTGTCACTGTGATTGGTTGAAATCCACGTCGTGCGTCGCACAAAACAGCTGGTGAACAGCTGGCACATACATGTTGTTCTGATTTTGATAAACCAGTCTATACCATCAGATTATCTAAACTGTCTTGGACATTTATGAATGTAATATTTTATTAATCCTGTTATTGGCACTTTTGAATGTGTAAATAAAATTTTTAAAAAACTAGACGTACAGTGTTTGTCGATAACAAACACGCAGGTGTTCGGGTTTTGTCAGGGCAGTGATGATGACATCAGAATGTTTTTTAAAGAAACTTTGCATTATTATTTGTGTAAATATTTTTCGACAATTAACAATCTATACAATGGTGCAAAAATTGTGAATTTACATCTTGTGGCTGTTGAGATATGATTTTTTTAAATATTAAACTTTGACTTCCGGTTTGGACAGAAAGTAAGGTCAAATTGGGGTTACCTTTTGTAAATATTTTTTGACAATTAACGATCTGTACAATGGTGCAAAAATTGTGAATTTACCTCTTGTGGTTGTTGAGATATGATTTTTTTTTTTAATATTAAACTTTGATTTATCGTAATTCGATATCTGATGACCTAATCATGACGTCACAACTCATGTTTCATCTACGTGTTAAGTTCTAAGTATATGCCAAGTTTCAAGTTCATGTGAAGTTTGCAAGTATGTGGGGTTTTTTTTGTAGACAATCGATCCGGAGAAGAAGAAGAAGAAGGAGAAAAAAACGAACAAAAACAATAGGTTTTTCAGGCACATGCCCGAACACCTAAAAAAAAATTAAAATGGGAAGGTACAGTATTGGTAATGTTGGCGAAACTGCATCTACTCTCTTTGAATCAAGATATACATTATATTCTACCAACCTTGTGTTTCAGCTTATTATGTTGTGTTAAGACTGTGCATTTTCGGTTATTTTCGGGAACCGGATACCCGAAATTGAAAAACAATTGTGTAAAACATGTAAATACTCCTGAATGTATAAAGTAACCAATAACCAGTGTTTTATTAGAGTCACAATAAATGTGAACTTACTGTAATAATATCCCGCCTCTATATTAAAAACGACTCATAGCATCCCCATTCCCCACACACACATACAAAAATAATTCATGTGTCCCACCCCCACAAATACCAACAAATACTAACTGGTGATACTGGCACGACGATGGCAGTCAACGCAAAACAAACTAGATACATCCAGTGACCCCAAACTGAACCAACCCTAGTTATGCCACTGATGACCATAACACGTTCCTAAGGACCTGTAATAAAGCGTACCTCAAGTGCCCCATCTGAAATCCTGGTGCCCCTCTACGAGTGACCCCCAAAAACTGAATGAACCCAAGTCACGCCCATTAACCACAACACTTTCTTAAGTGCCTGTAATGATGCGTACCTCAAGTTCCTGTAATGATGCGTACCTCAAGTGCCCCATCTGAAATCCTCTTGCCCCTCTAACTGACCCCGTACTGAACAAACCCTAGTTACGCCTCTAACCACAACACCTTCTTAAGTGCCTGTAATGATGCGTACCTCAAGTGCCCCATCTGAAATCCTGGTGCCCCTCTACGAGTGACCCCCAAAAACTGAATAAACCCAAGTCACGCCCATTAACCACAACACTTTCTTAAGTGCCTGTAATGATGCGTACCTCAAGTGCCCCATCTGAAATCCTCTTGCCCCTCTAACTGACCCCGTACTGAACAAACCCTAGTTACGCCTCTAACCACAACACTTTCTTAAGTGCCTGTAATGATGCGTACCTCAAGTGCCCCATCTGAAATCCTCTTGCCCCTCTAACTGACCCCGTACTGAACAAACCCAAGTTACGCCTCTAACCACAACACTTTCTTAAGGACCTGTAATAAAGCATACCTCAAGTGCCCCATCTGAAATCCTGATGCCCTTATAAGTGCCCCCACTACTGAACCAACCCTATAGTCATGCCGCTGACCATAACACTTTCCCAAGATTCCGTGTCTGGTCTATGATTTCAAGGAATATAAACCCCCCCCCCCCCCCCCCCAAATCAAAAGCATATTACTTCATGGTCACGACAAACACTAATTATATTCATTGATGAAAAGGTGGTCATGCTAGCCGAAGCGCAAACCAACCTGAGGGGAGGAAACATGATAGCCCTCAATTAAGTCGGGAACGTATTCTGCCGGGTGTGTCCCGATTCGCTAGACAGAGCATGCTCTCTGAATAGTGCTCATGTCTCTTCAAATTGGGGGCAGTTCAATGGCAGCAAGAAGCAAGGAGAGATAGCTTTGGGATATGGGCCTGACTGAACCAGCAACAGAACTGTCACAAGTGGTTTTGTCACTTGATCAATGAACCATGGAATTTCAACTTGATAGGCTAGGCCACCATGTCTTCTCTTGACATTATTACATACAGCCATTTAGCTTGGAAAAAAACCACAGGCATTTTTTCTTGTTCCTTTTGAATAATATTATCAGAGAACTTGAATATCTGAACATAGTGTCACATGAAATTGTTCAAATGATTCATTGTGGGGTTGAACTGCTAAAATATATTGTTTGAAAGGACAATATCGTGACTGAAAATAATACCTGCATGATAAGGTCACTACTGTTGCTGCTGCATAAATTAGCCAGTAATTTTCAGTCACTGTGTTCAACTTAAACTAGAACACCGATTCCATGCCCTGTTGAAAGTTTGCTCTGATTGTGATGATACTGTTACAATTGTTGTTTTCATGTTTTTTTGTGTATTGTTTTATTAACCTTGTATTGTTCAGGTACAATCATCTAGATATTAAAGGGACAATATCATCACGATCAACAGGGCATGGAATCGGAGTGCTCGTTTTAGATTAACTCAGTGACTGCAATAATACCGGTACACCACATGATAAGGTCATAACAACCGATGCTGCTGCATAAATGAGCCAGTAATTTTCAGTCAGTGTTCATCTTAAACTATAGGACCCCGATTCCATGCCCTGTGGAAAGTCTGCTCTGATCATGATGATATTACTGTCCCTTTAAGTGTACCAATCTATGTATTTCAATAAAGTTTGTAAAACCATTTTTACCACCAGAACAGATACTTTCCCTCTTTGATGCAGTTTTAAGAGGTGGGTTCAATATCCTTGAAAACATTGGTGCGTCTGGGAGGCCGTCAGCAAGTATTGTCCATATTCAAGGTGAGAGGAAGACATTGCCAGGGAGGAAAGACATTGCCAGGGAGGAAAGGCATTGCCAGGGAGGAAAGACATTGTCAGGGATGCCAGGGGGCCGACTACACGCAGGTGAAAATGCCAGATTAATCAATGGTTGGTTGTTAGTGACGCCAATTTCTTCCGTCTTGAGACGAGCTCAATATGCGGCAACAACACACCAATAAAAATTTTAAAAAAAATTATAAAATAAAATATAAAAAAACAACCAGTATTTTAGGCAAGCTAAATGCTTAAATTGACCATGATGGATTTCATTAATCATATTTTTTTTTTCTCTCTCTCTCTCTCTATCTGATAAATGTTAGAGGTTATTATTTCCACACCATTTGAAAAGGGGAAACTGATTATTATTCATCCGAAAGTCTAACGTTTCTAATTTAAAAAAAAAAAAAACAAAAAAAAAAAACCAAGGACAGTGATTATCATGATTGAATAATGTGCAATCAGATGAAAGACCAACGTTCAAAATGATTTTTCAGTGGAAAACCTTCATGTTCTTTGTTACCTTTCAATCTTAATATTAAGGTATAAGATAATTAAAGTTACAAACTCACCAAATGGTCCTTTAAAACCCTAACTCTCTAGGCCCATTTGCTAACACATAACCCAAGTCCTCCAAAATCATTCAGTAGTAAAGCAAGCACGACATGTATGCACACATGTGTTTCTAATCTGTGATACATGTACATGGCCAGGGACCCTCCCTGCATGCATGGAGCAATAAACAGTGTCCACTGACCCAAGCACTGACCTTGCAATCACTACAACAAACATGGATGTACAGGTACCATGGAAAGACAAGTATGCCTAATAACCTCAATCCTCCACTTTAGCAAAGAGCATGTAGCATGTAACCTCAATCCTTTACTTTAGCAAAGAGGATTTTGGAGGATTTGGGAGGGTTAGGGATATTAATGTAAATCTTACTTAGTGTGAAGCTGACGATGGTATTAATCTTCCCTAGAAATATTTGCAGGGATGTGCACAAGTGAGTTCAAATTACTTTCTCCCCCCCCCAAAAAAAATAAAACCCCACAAATGTGTGCTGAGAAAAAGTAATTTGGATGGTCACGTTTCTGATTTAATCCTAAACAAACAAAGCCTGTTTCCAATTTGGTGATTAATGTCTTTGGAAATGATTGAGTTATGGCTGGTGAGAGTTCATTCCTTGCCCTTTGGACACATGCAATGTTTTATCATGAAATGATGGTCCTGGGATGGTCCTATAAGAACTGGCGTAAATCCGTGATGAAAAGTGGGGGGTGGGGGGAGAGATTTTGAAATTTGGGTGCACGGTATAGCTTGAAGTTCTGCAGTCGACAACTATTCAGAATCTTGCGGCTACAGTACAGATTACACCTGTATATTTTTTTCAATGCATGGAAAATTCTGGGGGGGGGGGGTTATAAAAAAATCCTGAAAAATGGGTAGCGGGCCTGGGTCTCCCTTTAGTCTAGAGGACAAAGCCCCATGAACCTCCTGGATGTTTCATTTTGGTGAATTTACAGACCCTCCCCATCCCCACAAACAAGAAACTAGAGGTTTGGACACAATATAGGCCTACTTCTTTCTTTCATCAGTAGTAACTTCTCTTCTTTCAAGAAGATTTTGAGGCAATATCACAAAAAACTTGACCAAAGCAATGTTAAGCAGTCTGTATTTGTGACATGATTTGGCCAGCAAGTGAACTGACAACATTGGGTCGTATAAACTCATTGATTCGCTTGAGATTTCTCCATCCAAGCCGAGGTAAATCATTTAGTGAAATAACTTAATTGAAAGTAATCTAGCTTCTGTCTGAAAGGAAAAAGAACATGTTACAGATTTTAACCACAAATCATTACAGATTTTTAACCACAAATCATTACAGATTTTAAACCACAAATCGTTACAGATTTTAAACCACAAATCGTTACAGATTTTAAATCACAAATGAGGGAAACAAATTCAGGGTTCATGCAGGAAATTCATCTTCAATAGGAGCAACTATGTCTCGCATGAGTTTATTGTTACCTGCCCTGTCTCACCACAGTGACAGTTAGATTGACACACTTAGTCCCGATATACATCCAAATCATTTGTATAGAAAGCTTTTTTTCTTATTGGATTCCCCTGTTGTCAGTCCAATTCACGGTTGGGAAGGAGAGTTTTTTTCATTAAGAACATTGGAGGGAATGATAATGGTTTATTGCCCCTCAGAGAACCTATTTGGAGCAACTTGTCCCCTTGAAGACTCTAATGGATGTTACTTCCAATAGAAGCCCATAACAATGCAAAAGGCCATTGTGTCTAATCAACTTCACCGTTCAGTAATCAATCATTCCTTATACAGGTGCCCCCCCCCCAAAAAAATAAAAAATAAAAAAAAAATAAAAAATAAACAAATAAAATAAAATAAGTAAATAAATAAATAAATAGGGGCCAAAATAAAATAAAATAAAAAGATTGTTGTTACATCACTGTAAAAATAAACAAAATTACTCACAAATATTTATATGTTGTGATGGAACTTAACCAGTTCGCGTCGGAGGCCGTGCATACATGTAAATTTTTTTTGCACCACAGATCGGAGAGCGTCTAAACACACCATAGGAAACTCCGAAATATTTGTATGCATGCTTGGTTGACGTGGCAACGAGCCGAGCATACAGTGACATGCTCGGTAGACGTGGCCACGCGCTGTGGAAGCTTCCATTAACGTGTTTGTGTGGGAAAAAGAAACCCGCACAGGGGCCCAGAAAAACTTTTTTATTCCCGACACGAACTGGTTAAGTAAGACTAATTGCGGTGACACCATGTGAAATTCTCTGTTGAGTAGTAATAATTAGTTCTGAAAAGAACTGGTGGTTACAACTCAACGTTTTGATCAGTATGCTCTGATCATCCTCAGGAGAAAGTTACACGTGTTATTTTTATGATATCTTTCATGGAACTGGGGCATTGAAATGAACATACATTATGGTATAAACAACACAAAAATAAGGACATTCTAATTTAAAATTATGTCTGAAAAAAGAAGATATGCTTACTTTTGCATCCAGCAGTGTACACATGACTTGAGAACCAAAAGGTGGTGAAAACCCAGAGCAATGAAATAAACCATCTTTAAATGTAATATAGTTTGAATTTTTTTTTGGAGTAACAGCGTGACTGAAGTGGGACTTGAACCTTTGACCTCCGAGTTACCCTACCAGTGCTCTACCCAACTGAGCTGTCCAGTCCTCCAGGTTGTGGGGTCCCCAAATTGTAAATGTATTTTTCTGTGGGTGCTATAGTCAGAAGCCATGAAACCCATACAGGCCGTATAGACCCAACATTGGCCAGAAATTGGACTTGAACCTTTGACCTCTGGGTTACGTACTCTATCAGTGCTCTACCCAACTGAGCTGTCCAGCCCTCTAGGTTGGCATAGTGTTAGCCAGAGGGGTGTCTGGATGTCTTTTGGACACCCTGTTTCAATTTTGGACACCCTATTTCATCTGTCATTTACATGTAGAAAAAGTATTGTAAGTGAACCATTTAGACACCCTGTTTTGAAATTTTCAGCAAATTTGGACGCCCTATTTCCAAGTCCTGGCTAATACCTTGTATATTGGGGTCCCCAAATTGTCAATTTATTTTTTGGGGGGTGCTCGTCACAAGCCATGAAACCCATACATGCTGTCTAAGTAGCCAGGGATCACACCCAAAGTTATGTAGCTATAAACCTGGGAAATGGTAATCAGAGATATCGCTCAGAGAAGATGTGGTTTTTATATATATATATATATATATATATATATATATATATATATATATATATACACTACTCAAAACAATTTAGGGAACAAAACAATTTAGGGAACACCGGAATAATCTCAGTTAAAGCAAGATCATTTATTTCAGATAAACACAATGTTTCACAGAATTGATGAGAAACAACTGCACAATGAAACAGATGATAAAGGATGCATGTAGTGATTACACATTTCATGACATGACTACTGAAAGAGAGAGGGGGTTGCAAATGAAAATCCCGGTTCATGGAACATTTCAATAACGGGTGTGACCACCTCTTGCAGTAAATCCAGTGTTCCCTAAATTGTTTTGAGTAGTAGGCCTATATATCAAATCATTGAAACACCAACGAGGAAACTGACGAGGTAAAAAAAAAAAAGACGAATCTAAGATAATCACGCATGACATGTAAAAATCGTTCAGGACATGTATGCGGGAGAAGCGGTGTGCGTGTTACATCGCCTAAACATTCATGTTTACCGTGGGCCCATGGCCGTCATACAAACCACTTGCCGAGGGTCTCCTGTACATTCTTCTGTGTACTTAGCTTATTTGCTCTTTTCCCCTGCGACTCGCCCAACACATTTTCACCTTCACCGGGGAGGGTTTTAGTGCTCACAGTGGAGTAATAAGAAAAACACGTCTAGGAATCGATACGGTTGTGATCTGAAGGTATACCTGTGTGCGCACGGAAGGTGCAGCTGATGATCAAATGTATGTCGTGTGTTGTGATTTTTATTCAAAAATTCAATTTTTAAAGAGTACAACAATTCATCACATCGTAAATAGAAATGGAATTAAGAATAAAGATAAGACGGCAGTCGAAAGTTTCTGGTCACATGTTGGCTTAAAAATCGGGGTGGTGACACGTTGTTTTTTTATTATTTTTTTTTTTGGTAATCTTTTTTTTTTGCCAACCATTGAAATATGTAATACATGTGTGTAATACATGTTAGTTACTGTAACCAGACCAAATTTCCCATTCACAAAGAATGCTGGCTAAGAGGGGCCTCACAAATCGGGCAAATGTTCATACCCCTGTGAAAAAGTCATTTCATAGCCCAAAAAAAGAAGAAAGAATACTAAAAATGCTGCACACAGGTCTGTGGCAACGTGCGCGGAGACCAGAAACCGGAGACTAATTATTATTTTTTTGGCCTTAACCCTCCTACTGTTGCTGCACTTTAGTGGGAAGTTACTATAGAGGTCAAAACCAGTCAACAGCCTATTTTGACTGTTGACCCAAATGTGCACACAGGGGGCATTTTTGACTGGTTTTTACTGTTATTTTTGACCACCCTGAACAATACCAGACAATGCTTTTACAAGTCAAAAATGGTTGACTCATTTTAAGTGCACTAGATATACCTTGGCAAGTATAATAATAATAATAATAATAATGTGGACTTATATGGCGCACGTATCCACCAAACTGGTGCTCAAGGCGCATTATATTATTACCCCTGCTCATCAGGCTCATAAATCATTCCTGAAACCATCTCAGCTCCCTGGGGAGTATACAGCTCAATTGCTGCCATTTCAGCGCATATGGGCTAATCAAACACAACAACCAACTCTGCCCTCTCATGTACCCATTTACCCCTGGGTGGAGAGAAGCAATTATGGTAAAGTGTCTTGCTCAAGGACACAAGCACCCCGGTCGCGGCTGGGATTCGAAACTACATTCTGACGACTCGACCATGGCACTCCAAGTATATCAACATTTTGACTGATTTTTGACACTTATCAATCATCCTGAGAAATTATTTCATCTTAAGTGCTTTCATCTTAGAGAAGACGGGAATTGTTATGTGGAACAAAAGGTTACCCTCCAGCAACTTTTTTGTAAAATATTTTAAAAAGAAGAACTTCCCCAGAACATTAGCGGATCAACAAGAAGGGGAGCAAAGATTGTTTTCAGCATGCACGTAAATTTATTATTACAGATTTCTTGTGACTCTAATAAAACTTGTGTTCGTATTTATTATTTTATATGTAACCGGGGGGATATACCACCCTGTCGGTTATATTATAGAGACAACGTTAAATGGATTTTGTATTGTAGTTGTACGTTTTTGTATCTTGTTTTGCTTAATACTAGTTATGTTGCTATTGCCTTCTCATGTTAAAAATAGTAGTGTTCAGTCCGAATGCCTTGTATCAGTTTGGGAGTTATAAAATTTGGTAAAGTTAGGGGGTCTTGCCACCACCCAGGGATAGCTATTAGAACACGTGTGTCTTTATCTAGCCCTGTGGCAATTTTTGGGGTTGCGGCGGGTACGGCGATCTCGATCCTGGCTGGGACTTGCCAACGCGCTGCCGGTGATGGCGGTTGCGAAGGCAAACGTCTGTCCAGTGAACCTTTTAGTTTCGTTTTTGTGTCAGGATGTTCTTCAACTATTACAGTACATATCTGATGTAGGTAAATGTTACATTTTTACTTATTTTTTATTTCCTTTTGACTGGAAATTATCCTTGATTTTTAGAGTTAAAGGAAAGATAAGTTTAAGCAAAGAAACATTTGGTGTCGAGACAAATTCTATAAGTTTTGGGAATCGACGTCAAGTCGACCAAAGTACCGGCTAGTTCGTTAATTTAGCAGCGGGAAAGTTACGATAACTTGGTACACATCTCGGTGATGTGGTTGCGAAGATTAATGAAGAAAATAACTTCCATATAATTTCGTAAGGGGCTAGCTTTGTTTGGGATTATTGGTTATCTGACAGGCGTATTGGAGTGAATCTTTTACAGGAGGCTGTCAGTATTTGTCACTTTGTGCAGTGATGGCAGACATTTTTTTTGTCGCCGATGACGTCAATAAGTAAATTATTGTGATGTTGGGAGAATTTAAACCAATAATATTTTCAGCAGACGGGAAAGGCGGATGGATTAATCGAGTATGTGTTTTTATGTATTTTCTTAGATATTTTAAAGAAGTGCGATGAAGTTGGTTTGGTGATGTGATAGATATTTCTTTTCGGCTGTAATTCGAAGTAAATTTGTAGAGTCCGATTTGAGTAGTCTGGTCCTCCCACAGGGATTGTAGTTTACAAATGTGTGTTTTTTGTTTGTTTTTGTTTTTGTTTTTTTGACGGTGGACGTTCCGCGATGTTGTAGAGGCACTGCATGTGAGTCCGTCATGGACATCGTTATATTTGTGTCATTCACATGCATATAGATAATGACCGCATAACTCGAGCGTACTGTAATAGATTGCATGGTTTTTGGTTTTGTTTTAAGATATTATTGGAATTCATTTTAGACCACAGTCCACCTACTGATGACAGCTGAAGGTTATTGTAGCCAGGGACTGGACTACAGTGCTGAAATGGTGGGCCCTGTGATCTGAAGACCCAGTGCTGGCTGGTTGGGGTATGTTTAGGAACGATTTCCCATGTATCGCATCGTAATTTGGACAATCTGCGACGGAATTTCAAACAATACATCTCAGATTTTGCAATACAAATTGCGACAGATATTTTCACTATTGTGGTTTAATAGTAAACATTTTAAAATTCATATTCACAAACCTTTCCCGAAATAACGTTTACCTGTACCCGTCCCGACCGGGTTTGTTTCCGTATGCCCAGACCGCGCCGGGGGTATGTCCGTCCGATGTATGGTACACGTGGTCAACGGTGACTTCACAACGCGACGGTGTTGATCCAACGGTGAATGCGTACGCTGGTTTTACCTATGTGCACGCCGTACATGCAACTTTATTTTCCTGCAATCCATAAGAATTTTTATTCGCAATGCCCAATATTCTATGTGCATGCAATATTTTTCTGCTGATGAATTAACTACGGGCGAAATCCCCGAAATGGAAAACACGCAACAACCGGCCAATTTTGTTAGCTTCACACATGTTTATTTTTTCTTCTCTTGAGTTTCGGGGGTTGGAGCAATTGAGCCACCCCTATACGCAACCATGTTCAGTTCACACATGTGCTTTCATGCAATCACTACGGCCGTCTTGAAAGGAACTATAGAAACGTTACTAACTTCATTTTATAATAAAGGTTTTTGGACATTGAACAAAATGAGCATTCATTTATGTATGTGGTGGTGAGATTTAGAATCATTTCGGCACACAATATGATCGCACTTTCAACCACGGTGAGCCACTCATTTTTACGACAAATTTTTAATAGGCATAATCAAATCTTGGCGAAATTCACTTTGAAAAGCACCCGAACACACCGCAGTCGGTAATTTGTTTTCGTGATGTTGCCTTTGTTTTAGTGATTGATATAACAATGAAAACAAAAAAGAAAATAGAGAGAGGACTAACTTTCATAAATGACTGCAGTTTTGCAAAAATAATGAAGAAATTGGTCTAGAAGAAAGATAAAAGTGATTTTTTTTTCTACCACCTTTGACCCCATTTCCTGGCCGAGCGGTTTAGCGCACCGAACTCAAGTTCTGGTGTTGCCAGCAGCAGGGTGTGAGTTCGAGCCACGGTCATGACACTTGTGTCCTTGAGCAAGGTACTTAACCATAATTGCTTCGTCCTTCGGATGGGACGTAAAGCCGTAGGTCCCGTGTGTTGTGTAATACACGTAAAAAAGAATGCGCCTTGAGCACCACTTAGTTGGTGGATACGTGCGCTATATAAGTCCACACATTATTATTATTATTATTATTACTAAAGATTATTATTTCTTGTAAAATTTGGACATTATAAAAAATAAATGAACCAAACCACAGTAAAGCCTTAAAAAACAACACCTGTACCTATGCACACTGCATACTGTAATTTTAAGCGTTTAAAATTTGCTATACAAAATTCACAGATTACTATACAACAAATGATTTTGCTACATGCAAATTCTTGTTTTGCATCGCAGTTTTGCTATGCAAAATTTTCAAACGAAATCGTTCCCTGAAATGGCTGTCGGGGTCTGGTATTTTTTTTTTTTTTAATCGTAAAGCATATTATTGTTTGACATAATTATTGTTAATTGCACCTTAATTCTCCATTTCACTTTTATTATGTATACCATTTTGTATTAAAGAGAATTGTGGCCAACTGAAGAAAGTCATGCCATATCACGCCAATCTTGAAAGAACTGCACTGGCTTCCTGTTTCACAGAGAATTGTTTTTAAACTTATGCTAATTGTTCACAAATCTTTTAATAACATTGCTTCAATTTATATTTCTGAACTACTTAAAGTCTACACTCCATCACGCAATTTGCGCTCCAGCAACATGTCACTCCTCAAGGAACCAACTTCAAAACGGAACTGGGGTGATAGGTCGTTTTCTGTCGCAGCTCCGATACTCTGGAATCATCTTCCAACTAAACTCAAATCTTGTCATAGTATAACCAGATTCAAGTCGATGCTTAAAACTCATCTTATGTCACAACTCTTCAAAGATGATGTATATTTGTAATTGCATTGTAGGTACATGTATCTCGGTACATAATTTGTTTTCCCTATGCTATCATTGTATATTGTTTGTATTAATGTTTTTTCTTTGTTTCCGCGCCTTGAGCGCCCAGCAGGGTGGATATGTGCGTGCTAAAAATCTTTATTATTATTATTATTATTATAGAACATGAAGTGATGTGGAATCAGTTTGTACACGTAACTGTATTTTGTGTTGACTTAAAGTTGTTATTTTTCTGTTTATTTTACAGTTTTTTTTGGGTGTGGTTTAGGGTTTCTATCTTTCGTTTGGGTTATAGTTGTCCTCGTTTTGTGATTTCATTAAAGTTCATTGGTCCTACGGTATCCTTACTTGCATTCTGTGTATTATTCCTGGGTGTACAAAAGCTCCGGTTACATATACATTGGGAATATTTATGTGTTTTTACCCAAAAATTTATGGGTACCCGGGTATCCGAAGATTTCCAATTTTGGGTATCCGGTTCCCGAAGTAACCGAAAATGCCCAGCCTTAAGCTCTGCCCACCTTTACCACCCTGGATTCACACACCTGCACCAGAACATGACAATTATATACTTACACTGCAGACTATTGGAAACTGATCCTCACTGACGTACTGGCCATCCAGACCCATAAAGAAGACACTAGTCAGACCGATGATGCACCCAATGGCTGTCAGGTTGTTGATGTGAGGCTGGGAGCATCGGATGTATCTGTGAATCAGGGTGACAGCGCAATTACAACAAGGGTGATGATGAAGGTTAATACAACATGGAGGGTGGATACAATGGATAGCACAATTACAACAAGGGTGATGGAGGTTAATACAACAATGGCAATAGGGACGGAGGCAATGGACGGTACAAATTATAACAATGGCAATGGGGAAGGGGAAAATGCATGGTGCAAATTACAACAATGGCAATGGGGAGGGGGAAAATGGACTGTACAAATTACAACAATGGCAATGGGGAGGGGGGACAATGGACGGTGCAAATTACAATGGCAATGGAGAGGGGACAATAAACGGTGCAAATTACAACAATGGCAAGAGAAAGGAGATTGATAAAATGGATAGTACAATTACAAGAATGGTGAAGTCAAGGAGGTATTAAATACAAGCTAATAGGGACAGTGTGATTATCACAATGGCAAGAGGAAGGAGGAAGAAGGATGAAATACAATGGACGGCCCAATAACAACAATGCCATACTCGAGGAACAATTCCGCTTGGCAAAGCAAAATTTCTAAGGCAGATATAATAATTTTGGTGTGCATGTAATGCTAAATTGGAATAGCAAATCGTGAATATTGATAAGCAAAATGTATAATTTGGCTATGTATGATACAAGCAAAATCATTTACTGTGTATAACACATTTTCAACCATCCTGAGGCCATTATTTCATAGAGTTGCTATGCAGAACAAAAATTGGTTACCAGAAAAATGTTCTCCTGAGGACGATCAGAGCATACTGATCGAAACGTCGAGTTGTACCTCCAGTTCTTTTCAGAACTAATTACTACTCAATTGAGCATTTCACATGGTGTCACCGCAATTAGTCTTACTTACAGGGATGCCAGTAGCTCTTTGCTCCAGAGCCGGAA
Organism: Zoroaster sp. YZ-2022; assembly: GCA_029582265.1. Lineage (NCBI taxonomy): Eukaryota > Metazoa > Echinodermata > Asteroidea > Forcipulatida > Zoroasteridae > Zoroaster > Zoroaster sp. YZ-2022. The sequence goes on along the minus strand of CM055835.1, from coordinate 20,320,494 downwards.
AAAAATTCCCGCAAAGGAAGAGTGAATGTTTTTGCACACGGAAAGAAAAAATCCCTTGTTGTCTTTTGATTCAAGCCAAAGCCAATTTTTCAGATCCACACCTCTTCCTACCTTTCGGTAGCCAAGTTGAGTAAAATCAGTCAGTAAAATCAGTCAAAAATTCAGAAAATGTGGGCATGAAACACAATCTTTATGATCACGTTGCGATTACCATGTATACAACGCACCGTATACAACACACACACACTACACAGACCCACACGCACTGTTTCCAATATGGCAGAGCAATATGGGCTAGTTTTAGTTCAAGACGTTGCTCGTTATCTTGCTACTATCGAATGCCCTTTGTCGGTGAAATGTCCGAGTGTATTACGCGATGGCATAAAAAAAGAAAAGGTAAGAACATCTTGATAACCAAGACTAACGTAATCTGTAAAGGTGATTTTTTTTCCCAGCCAGATGAAAGACAGAACGCCGGATTTATTTGGGAAAAATATGAAAAAGCCGGAATTCCGGCAATAGCCGGAAAACTGGCATCCCTGTTACTTAGAAAAATGTTCGCTTAGCCGATTTCTTTTGTTAGCAGAAAAACTGGTTTTGGCCGTTTTATATTGCTTAGTAAAAAATTCTCGGCTTAGCAGCTCTATCAAATTGGCCCCTGGAGCCGAGGATTCAAAAGACCCAGGGCTAATGTCATTGACTCTATGACATAACTGCTTAGCAGAAAACACTGCTTAGAAGATTGCAATTGGTGACCTCTCAAAACGCTATACAAAATATACAGCATTTGGCTGGTTGTCTGCTTTAAACTGCTTACCACAAATAGCTGCTTAGCAATATTCTCTGCTTTATTGAATTTGGCAACTCTATGAAATTGGCCCTGAAGGATACAAGGAACCCAATGACTATTTCACCAAATGATACACCTGTCTGGTTATATTATACTTGTCAAATATCTACATATGTGTATCAGAAGATTGGAGCTCATCCGTTAATATGATTTATATTTCTGTCGTTTTCCCCTGAGCTGGCATACAATTGAAATGTCAATTTAACACGTGGCGATTTTGCTAACAAATAACACTGTATCCTCGTGCAAAAGGGTCTGCATGTCGTTGCAAGACATTCTACAATTCATATTGATCGAGTTCTCTGTGGTGGTCACAAACTACAAATCACATATCATGCAAGAATGCGACTGCGTCAGTATAGGAAACTCTTTCCCTCTCATTCTATTACTGTACGCTCGATGAAATCCGAACGGTAGAACAGGCAAAGATAACAAAAAAGGGACTCAGTGGAACGTTAAAAAACAAAAACAAACAAACCAGATATGAGCAAATAGGCAAACGATTTTCATCACGCTGCACTGTCGTTTTCGTTCCACACCTGTCTCAATTACGGTCCACACCAAAGTATACACGAGTGTACAAGACTTGAAAGCCGAGGGCAGCAGGCAGGAAGAACATTAACCCATTATGGGGTAACACTGCTGGTTTCACACAGTGAGTGTTTCAAGCTGCACTATGCAAGAATAAAGATGACAGCACTGGGTGTTATTTGAACACCAAAGTTTTGGCAGCGCTGTGGCTTCAAAGGGGGAAACGCTTAGTAATGAAATATTGTAAGCGAAGAATGTTCTTCAGCAGTGGCGTAAATCCACGTCGAAAAGTGAGAGGATGATATTGAAATTTGTTTGCACAACAGGGGTGTGACTGGGCCCGCTATTGTGAACAGCGCTGGGGTGAAATCTATAGTTCTGAGCATTTGCTTTGCTTTCCTTTATTGCTAAAATCTTTAAAATCTGGACAAATCACACCCCTGGCATAATGTACAAATGTACTGGATCTCGAACATCGCTCAACGGGGGAAATTACCCCACCCCCCCCACCAAAAAATAAATAAATAAAAAATAAATAAATAAAATAAAGATGACACCCAAACGGGCAAAGAAACAAACAGACGATAAGTATTTCAACAAATATTTAAATTTCCCCCTTTATTTTCTTATTCATAAAAGCCTGATTCTTCAGCTCGGTCCTTATCGCCCGTGACCACGCCTAAAACCGGTCCTTAACCTGCGGTAAAGACCGCACAACAAACTTATTCCCTTATTAATATTTTTTACCCCACAAATAATTCGGGGGGGGGGGGGGGGGATGATACAATGGACTATAACCCCAGACCAAAAAGTGGGGGTATATATCTCCCATCCGCCCTGGGATTTCTGCCATCAAATCAGGCCCAATTGTTTTGTCGGGGAATCATAGAGTTGCTAAAAGCAGGAAAAAAAATGCAGATGACCAGGTCGATCACCAGCTGAAAAATCTTGTTATTTAAAACGTGTACACTTTAGCGGTAGTCTGTTTTTATATTGCTTAGGGAAAATATTCGCACTGCAAAATGTCTTGGGTTAACAGCGTTGTGATCAGCTTGTAACCAGATTCCAATTACAAAGACCCACTAAGCAAAAAATATTGTTCAGCAAATTTATCTGGTAAGCAAAAATTTTGCAGAGAACCAGCCAGAAGCAATATATACTACTCAAAGCAATTTAGGGAACACCGGAATAATCTCAGTTAAAGCAAGATCATTTATTTCAGATAAACACAATGTTTCACAGAATTGATGAGAAACAACTGCACAATGAAACAGATGATAAAGGATGCATGTAGTGATTACACATTTCATGACATGACTACTGAAAGAGAGAGGGGGGTTGCAAATGAAAATCCCGGTTCATGGAACATTTCAAACCTATTTGATGTTAAAAATCCGGTGTTCCCTAAATTGTTTTGAGTAGTATACATTACATGACAATTTTGCACTCTCCACTTTTCTTCAGTCTCCCGACGACGACTAGAGCAGACTAGTCGAAACGTTGAGAACAAACCAACCGGCTCTTCTCAGAGCCATCACTTTTTTTTCCCAAAAAGAGATCATTACATGGTGTACCCGAAAGAACTCAAGAACATGACAATTTGGGCTGGTTACCTATTTTTGCTATAAAGCATTACTTTTCAGTGCTCAGCAATTTTGTGTGCTTAATAACAGCAGCTTCTTGAAATTGGACCCCAGCGTGATAAAGGTCCGTTTAAAAAAAAGAAAATGCCTGAGGGACATCGACAGAGAGAATGATTTCTTGCTAGCTCTTACCCCGTGTGTCGGAAACACAAGTTAAAGAAGATGCACACCCAAGCAAAGATGATGGCGAGGCCAGCGAGGATGCAGACGGGTATGAAGAGATTCTTGGAGATGATGCGCAGCTGCGGCTGGGTGTCCACGCCATCTTTAGGAGGTCCGTCACCTGGGGAGGGGGGGGTGAAAATTAAAGAGAGACATACGCTGGTAAACAAACTGTAAGATGCAAAAGGGCAACGACTAAGTTGATAGATCAAAAAGGAAATGGTGACTCTGATCGTGGGAACTGCAAGGGATGAGGGAATTTCTTTCAGAAAACTAATTCTTTGAGCTTGATGTTAAATCATTGGAACACAACTTAAAATATCGAGACATAATGGAAAATACACATGAATGATCTGAACATAGTATTACATAACCATATGGCTAAATGAACTATGAAATAAGCTTGTTTTTCTGTTTGTGTTTTTTCCCTGAGAATGCAAACATTTCCAGTTATATCATACTAAAAGGTTAGATTTCAAAGACAGAATTATAGTTTGCACTTATAAGATATATCGCTCATGTTTGGCTCAAGAGACCCAAAAAACAGAGTTAAAAAACGAACAAATTTTGAAAGATAATATCGTTATCGTTATTAAAACGAATAAAACAAAATATTAAATTTGGATGTCGGAAACTGTATAAGCGATATTTAAAACATGCTTGATTCTGATTGTTTTTTTAAAATTAACTGTCAGTAATTTTGAACAGAATTTTTCATTCAATGTCTCAAATGAAAGCTTGTAACTTTCTTAACCCCAGAAAAATAGCAATTCAACATATAGATCTACTTTTTACGATCAAACCGGCCCAAAAACAAGCAATATATAGTGCAACTTCGTCATGGAGCTGAACAAATTGAACAAACTGATCATTACCCCCCCCCCCCCCACAAATAAATGAAGATATAAGTAAAGTAAAGTCTGTTCCGAGCCATATTGGCTCATCAGGCCGGTGTTTATCTCCGGTTTCGTTGGCATGAAACGACTGAGAATATTTCCATTCCCCCTGGATGGGATGCCAGTCTATCGCAGGTTACTTCCCTAGCTATTGCCAAGTACCCATTTATACTCCTGGGTGAAGAGAAGCAATTATGGTAAAGTGTCTTGCTCAAGGACACAAGCAACACGGTCACGGCTGGGATTCGAACCCACACTCTGGCGACTCAGCCACCAGAACACAAATCCAGTGCACTAGACCGCTCGACCATGGCACCCCATAAATGAAGATATGACGTTGTTGAAATCCAATCCATTAAATATAGTCGTTATTAAATTGTCTTTTGCCCCATGGCTATTACAGACCCAATGCTAATTGTCACCGAAATTTAATCGCTGTTTTTCCAATGAACTAATACAATTATACTAACAACCCGTTAAAGCAAATTTGATATACAAATCGATAATGTCATTGTGCAAAAAGGTCTCTTGTACTACATGTGTTCCTCTGTTCAAAACATCTTTTATATGGCCAAAAAAAAACTTTGTCCGAAAGGCAATGTTTTTACTACTAATAAAATTACATTACGGCCGTTACACCTTCGTTAATTCATTTCAATCTAATTAAGTTCAATAAGTTATTCATAAATTAAGATAACGGACCCATCACTGCCTACATGAGGTGGTCAGTGACACTCCAAAATGTTCTCTGACTGAACAGCTTAAGAGTCGTCTCAATATGCACCTCTTCAAACAATATTTTAAAGATGTATCGCCCGTTTTTTCCCGCTATTTTAGCGACAATTTCCGGAAATTGCTATTTTACATGAGGAAGTAAAATGACACACTTCTCAAAATAGTTGTGAGAAGCATGGTTTTACAGTAAATATGTACCGAAACGAACTTAAGGTGGGTCCCGTTGTAAATTAATTTTTGCCTTTTTTTTTTTTTACTGTGAAACCAAGCTTCTGACAACTATTTTGTGAAATATTTCTAAGTATTGGTTTTCCTTTGTAAGAGGAAATTATAAATGGTCCACTGAAAACAACAATATCAAAAATTTGCCAGTGAAACATGGGCGATACACCTTTAGGTAATTTTTTTTAATTGTATGTCCTGTTTTATCTATATAATTTATGTCACGCATGCAATAAACTTGACCACATCTGGCAATCAAACATCAGCACATCAAACCAAAGTCTCATTTTTCCGTGCCTGTGTAGAAAGCATTCTCCTCTTGGTACAGAAACCTGGACAATGAAAAAAGACTTCCAGAAGCATCTAGACGGCATGTATACCAGACTCCCAATGCGTGTTAAAAACCTAAACTGGAGGGATCATCCCACTAAACAAGAAATCTACAGAGATATCCCACCAATCTCAACAACAATAGCCTAGAGGAGAGCTCGCTTCGCTGGGCATTGCTTCAGAGCCAAGGACCAGCTGACCTTATTCTCTGGTGACTACCATCGACTGGTAGAGGACAAAGACCTTTTAACTACGTTGACATCTTATGTAGAGACTCAGGACTTGCTGCCGACGAACTCATCTATGCCATGACAGACAGAGACTCCTGGAAATGCATCGTCAAATCCATCTCAGCTGCAGCCGAATGATAGATAGATGCACTATAGGCTATATAAGTCTCCTATTATTATTAAATTTTTATTTCAAATGGCAGGTTTCTGCCAGTATCAGGGGATCTAGCCAGCTGATTGTCATCAAGCACACGTGTCGCCAATGGGATTTTCTGCAAGGACAATTAATCATCAGTACATGGTTTATCATCTTGAACAAATAAAGGTAGAGACCTTGGCCTGAACAAGAATTTCAAAGTTTCAATGCAAAATAAGCACTGCGTTATATCTCTAATGAGTTGTTCTAGTGTTGGTTGGGGATGAGTGTGGGTGGGGAGTTAAAGGGACAATATGGAATCGGAGTGATAGATTTAGATTAACTCAGTGACTGAAACTAAGACCCCACATGATAAGGTCACATTACCGTTGCTGCTGCATATTAAATAAGCCAGTAATTTTCAGTCAGTGTTCATCTTAAACTAGGACACCGATTCCATGCCCTGTTGAAAGTCTGCTCTGATCATGATGATATTGTCCCTTTAAGCATGATTGTTTTTATTTTTATTTTAATTAAATTTTTTTTTGTTCGGGGGTGGGGTTTAGACAAAGGGCTTCCTGTCTGGGGCCAATTTATATCCTCATTGGGATAATACTTCAAATCAGGATAAAAAATACTACCCCTATTGGGATAGTATGGTTATCAACGTCACTGTAAAGCGTATAGAGGATAGTATAGAGGATGTTGTCACCCAAGGGTTTCCCGATCGGGGTCTACTGATATCCTCAATGGGACAATAGGGTTTCATTCAGGATAAAAGTATTCCCAATCGGGATAGTATAGAGGATGTTGTCACCCAAGGGTTTCCCGATCGGGGTCTATTGATATCCTCAATGGGAGAATAGGGTTTCATTCAGGATAAAAGTATCCCCCAATCGGGATAGTATAGAGGGTGTTGTCACCCAAGGGTTTCCCGATCGGCGTCTATTGATATCCTCAATGGAAGAATAGGGTTTCATTCAGGATCAAAATATATCCCAATACGGATAGTATGTTGACAACATCCCTACGAGCGTCACTAACCTTAAAATGTCAATGACATCGTTCCTCCCAATTTGCCATTCTTATAAAAAAAAACATTGGAAGAATTGTTCTGTACATGAACATCTCTCTACAGGTTTGAAATATCCCACTAATGGAGAGAGTTGGATCGCCGTTAACCATGGCAACAGAACAACAGAATATGTGTTCGCCTGTCTGTATTGTTTGCGTTGTTAGTTTACTAGCGTTGAATTTCACTCGAGAGTAATCTCTGGAGGGTTTGTGCCATCAAACCAATCACGAGACTTGGAAAAACATTTTGAGCATCATGGTACTCCTTTTGCACTTATCTATATAAGGGGGATATATGATACCTATACTGGTGTAAGGCTGCAGCCACATTATTTATATGCAAACCATTATGGCTATCCCCGATTGGACTTAGCCATGCCCATACGACAACTTTTACACCCACACGGCAAATGCACGTGAAGACGCACCTGAAATTGTCTTAGATTTCCAAGACAACTTTTTCCCACATAAATGAATGCCTGCTCTTTCTCCATCATTGAAACTATTAAAAGGGACAATATCGTCATGATCAGAGCAGACTTTCAACAGGGCATGGAATCGGTGTCTTAGTATTAACCCCAACCCCCTAGGTATTCTGGCTACAAACCTTCTTGAATCCTCCAAAATCATCCAGTGCACTTCAAAACGCACCATGCATTTTCGTCGCTCTTTCATATTCAGCACTTATGGTCTGTACTTCTTGCCAGGTAGTAATTTTGCCCCATTTGAAGAAGAGGTGAAAGTACCAGGGGTATTATTTTCAGTCACTGAGTTAATCTAAAACTAGCACTCCGATTCTATACCCTGTTGATCGTGACGATACTGCCCCATTAACAATTGCTTGTTTGGGCACGGGCATTTTCCTCTAGTCTTAGATTTGGATAGTCATGTGTTGTGCAATATGGGCTGTGATTAAGTCAATTGGAGATAAAATGTGTTGGCTACAGCATAACCTGCTTTATAGTACACAAGTGAAGATTTCAAATAAAACCCACTTGTTTTTTATACAGGTTTCTCAGTGAATACAATGTAAAAAGTATGCCCCTTCCCCCTCAAAATGAGAATTTTTCAGCACAACATGCAATTCCTTTTAAAACATTTTGCATTTCAAAAATTCAGGGGTATGATTTGACAAAAGTAAAAGTCCTGAAAAATGGGTAGCAGGCCCGGGTCTCCCTTTGGTCTAGAGGATACAGCCCCCTCAACCTCCTGGATGTTTAATCTCCACATCCCCACAAACAAGAAACTAGAGGTTTGGCCACAATATAGACTACTCCTTTCTTTCCTTGGTGGCTGCTTCTCTTCTTTCAAGAAACCTTTTAGACAAGAGATTGGAAAAAAAATCAGGAAAAATCCTGCGAAATCACAGGCCTGAAAATATCTGGCAAAAATATTTGTGTGTACGTTATACTAATTTTGAATAGTAAATCAAGAATTTTGATTAGCAGATTGGTGAATGCTGTATAGCCCTTTACTATGCAACGCGATACAAGCAAAAATTGTTTACTGGGTTTGCATATCTCTACGGGGTGAAAATTGAATCTACAGGCAGGTCTGGTGGGAATCAAATGCACAAAATCATGCTTAATAGATGAGCTGTCTTGACCACCGAGCTTGACCGATGGCAAATTAGTCAGATTTATCCCAAGACAGTTAGTGGAGTGTCATGCATCTGTTAAATTGTGAGCTGGTGCTTGAAAATGTCTGCGTATCATACAGAACGCACCGAAGGCAGAGATTTAACTTAATTACGAATCAAGTATATAGATGGTTCACCCCTTAAAACGTTTGGGGAAAGTGTATGCCATCTGTATGAAGTATTTGTACTATGGATCTGAATGTCAATTAAAGGTTAGGTTTAGTAAAACAAAAGCAACCAAATGGCCAGATTTTAAATGTGAAACTAATTACTTGGTGTAGAATTTGTTTTATGCGAGGTGCTGTTAAAGAAAATTTTAAAGAAAATTTAAATAAGTTTCAGACTTTCAGTTCAAAAGAGTACTCTTTCCAAAAGTCCACGTTTCAAAAAAAGTCTCCAGTTTCTGGGCCCTGCGCATGATGCCTCATTTTTAATTTTCTTTTTTTTGTGCTATGAAACAATGTCCAATTGCAGCCAATATTGCTGGATCGATTGGAATTCTGCCGTACTGTGCTTTAAGTGACTTTTTCACATAGGGGTATGAATGTTATCCCGATTTGTGAGGCCTCTCTTAGCCACCACACTTTATATATGGGAAATTTGGTCCCCGCGTATACAGTGTATCACGTATTTCCCTGTTGGCAAAAAAAAGAGAAAAAGATGGCCCAAAAAAAAAGTGCATCACTGCACCAATTTTAAAGCCAACCGATGACCAGAAACCGGAGACTTTTTTTTTTTGCCTTAGCGGCATATATATTAAAAGCAGAAACATTCACAGATTGGTCGTATAATTTATATCTTGATTCACAGATAGTATGCATACTCCTAGAGGGAGTTTTGCCAACATGAATAATGATACACCTTCTCTTTAAAGAGATAGTGTTGTCACGATCATAGCAGACTTTCAACAGGGCATGGAATTGGCAGCGACAACAACAATGGTAGCAGCGGCGGCAGCGACAACGACTTTTTAATTCACGCATGATTGCTTAAGAGCCAACAACCACAGGTATATGTACCCCTCTACAAGCATCAGAATAAATCTCCAGCGCTTAGCTGAGAGACACATACAATTGCGCTAATCACGCATGGACATTGGCAAATTCATTTTGCGTAGTGTGTATGTACTTCTGTAGGCCTCTGTATGGCGGCTCCTTTGTGATCCAACTACTGAAGTAGTTCGCTTGTTTCTCACTTTTGAAAAACTGAAAAGACTGGCCCTAATTTTATTTCCATGGAATTTCTGATTCGACTCACAACTGCAATTTTTGCAGATTCCTGGATAAATTAAACTGAAAAAAAAATTCAGACAAAATAAATAAAATCAGAAGACTTATCAATTCAATTTTATTCTTTTCATACTAAAACAAAATGCAAAAAAAAAAAAAAAAAAAAAAAATCACTCTGGAAAAGCACTGAGTAGGTTGTCCGGCCTGCGATATATAAAATGAGGCTATGCCACCTGGACTGATTGTGTTTATTTTAAGCATCTGGCGAGAGAGCCACGATGACAGATGTCCTACTGGGCCAGCGATGTTACTGTATTTTGAGTAAATATTTGCCCTGGATTTACAGGCAAATATTTTGAAATCCTCACCTGATAATTACATGCAGGGATGTTCAATGAGTTAATCATTGGGGTGTGTTTTTGTTTTTGTTTTTTAAATATATGTGAACTGTCACTTTGAAGTTTTATTGCCTTTGATGAATATCCTGCTAGGTTTGTATTTTGAGGGAAGTAACTACCAATTTTTGCCTTTAGGCTACACATTCTTTTGGTTGTTGAGTAGTTAACAGCTAATTGCTTTAGCCAAATTAAAGATGCCACAGTGTTGTTTTATATTGCTAAATCACAAAGACACTGAAAGGGACAATATCATCACAATCAACAATCGGAGTGCTAGTTTTAGATTAACTCAGCGATTGAAAATAATACCCTACATGATAAGGTCATATTACTGTTGCTGCTGCATAAATGAGCTGGTAATTTTCAGTCACATGTGTTCATCTTAAACTGGGACACCGATTCCATGCCCTGTTGAAAGTCTGCTGTGATTGTGACGATACTGTCCCTTTAATTTACAAACAATATGGATATTTTTGAAAATCAGCTTCTGTGGGTGTACAGAGACGGATGATGATGATGATTACGTCATAAATTTTAATTTATCATCTTTGGAAGTGTAAGGCATCAATCTCGAGTATACTTGTACACTACAGTGAGATCCTTCAGTATTTATTCAGTGAACACCCTTCAGTGTTGGCTCAGTGTGTAGTGAAAACAAACATGTTTATGTTGAAACAGTTGAGCTGCGCTGGCTGATATCGAATTCACCGTAGGGGCGGCACGGAGGTGGTTATTATTTTCTCTCAGACGGTCCCAACAGTTTTGTCCCAGGATTTTAACTCTGACAATGTAATTGCTCCATCACTCTCTCTCTCCGACAGTGTAACAGAGTATGTTGTTACACCGTCACTCTTCTTTCCACAGTATTTCTAACTGTATAAAGTCTTCAAATGATATCAATCTTATGAGAGTGTTAAATTAAATGGTGTTAAAACTTCACATGGTCGTGAAGTGGATTTTACGTAAAATATACTCAAGTTAATGATGATGATATTTTGGATGAATACAGACACCGACTCCTGCTTCTCTTCTGATCTGACCGAGCTTTCAATCCCAAGATGCAAGAAGAAAGTCGGGATAGTTATAGATAGATTCGGTTTTATTATATATTTTTTTAAATCACTAAACAAAAAGTTCACTGAAAGTATTTAGTTTACATCAGATACACTGGCATTAGAAAGTTATAAATACAAATAGAAAATTAGACTTTACATATAATTACAATCAAGATAAAGAGTCGCATCAAAATAAAGCATAAATTAAAACGGCACAACAGAATGTAATGTACTTTCCACATTATATTTACCAAATTCAAATACTGCATTGCCAAATTCAATTGATGTATTTGCATTGTGTGACAGGGAGGAATAGTAGAGGTTAAATATACATGTGATATGAAAAGAATGAAGTCTGCTTATTTATTCTCTGTGTCTGCCTCCTGCCTGTGGAAATAAGGTACCCGTTGATCTATAAGAGAACGGTTTTGGCGCCTGTGTTCAAGCATCTTCTGAAGACACACCTGTTCCCCAGTTATTTGTGATTCGCCCATTTCTTTTATTGTTTATGGTTTTGTGTTTTTGTTTGTTTGTTTTTTTTGGGTTTTTTTTGGGGGGGGTAAACTTGGGCGATAAGACGATAATATTAAATATCGCGATATCTTTTTTATTCGATTATGATATCGACAACCTTTTGAAGTTATCGAGATATTAGTAAATCGCAATTTATTTTTATTTTTTTAAATTGCCATTGTGAGTCAAGTCGGAAATTCCATGGAAACAAAATTTGGACAGTCTCTTTGCGATATATTGTGACACTTGTAGAGGAGTATATACCTGTTATATCGACTCTAAAGCAATCACATGCGTGAATGCAAAAAAAATAATCGCGATATACGTTTGTTGATATATTGTGGATGAGAAGGGGGAAAAAAAATAATAAATAAATAAATAATAATTTAAAAAAAATAAATATATATATATTTTTTTAAATCAAGCTTGGGGGGGGGGGGAGGGTCGGGGTTAAGTCACTTTAGTAAGGCGCTTGGCTCTCTGTAAAGCGCAGTATCATTATTATTAATGAAATGTTATTAACTTCGTGTGAATCTCAACTCTTGATGTCAGGATTCACTTTGCACTTAATGCAGAGTATTAAGCCAGAAATTCGAGGGCATCCAAATTTGTTATTCTTTGAAAAACAGGGTGTCCAAAACTTTAACTTACAATACTTTTGCATGTGTTATTACAAATAAAACAGGGTGTCCATTTAGCAAACAGGGCATCCATAAGACACCCAAAGGTATTGCTGGCTAATACTATAACTTAATGTAAAAATATGTATAAATATGTAAGCTTGGGTCAACACCAGGTTGGGGCAAGCTTTGTGATAGGTGTCCCTTGTTATTATCATTTCTTATGACTCCTAATTAACATTATTGTAACCACCTATTTAATGCACAGAGATTGATTTCATTCTAATTTCATTCTAACTGGCTCTAAAAGCTCTGAGAATGTGCACTCATAATAAGGATAATGAATGGTACATCTACCTATGTAACAAACACACAAAGCTTGCCCCAACCTGGTGGAATGACCCAAATTTACAAAGTAGCCAATGTTATTACACTGTCCATCATATTACACTATCATTCCTTCTGACAGTATGAGAGAGTACGTTATTACACTGTAAGTCTTTCTATATCAAGTAACATAATTACATTTTGTCACTCAGAGTTAAGTCACTACACTCTTTTTTGTAACAAACAAAAGTCATTGCACAAGCAGTATTTCAGTGTTATATAACACTATCATTCTAAATGGTCTAATAGATTGTCTTGATACATCTGTAATTTCATTTTTTTAAATGTGGTGAACTTAAAGGGACAGCAGGGCATGGAATCAGAGTGCTTGTGTTTTAGATTAACTCAGTGACTGAAAACAATACCCCAACATGATAAGGTCATGAATGAGCCAGTAATTTTCAGTCACATGTGTTCATCTTAAACTAGGACATCGATTCCGTGCCCTGTTGAAAGTCTGCTCTGATCGTGACGACACTGTCCCTTTAAGAGATTGGTAGATGATAAGAAAGTCCAGATATAAAGCCAATTAGGAGAACTATTCAGTAATATTTCAATTACTTGTTAATTTTATGAAATGTTTTCTTTATAACTGCCCACATGCCGTCGTGCCAAATTACCTCAAACTAAACCAAACATCGCCGCTGATCAGTCTAATGCTCACCCAGCAATCTTTACCTTCACCAATTATCCCAGAAAAAAAGTTATGTATTGTTATGATGTAAACTCAGCTCAGAACTCCAATAACATTAATAAGGTTTAATGACAGGAAATAAAAAGCCCATTAATTGGTAGTGACAAGATATCGTGCCTACTGGTGCATACCTGCCAATTACTGTATGATCCCGACAGAGAGCGGCAAAACAGTGGTAGGCTTGGGCGATGACACGATAATATCGAATATCGCGATATTACTTTTTACTCGATTAAGATACCGAGAACTTTTTAAATCATCGAGATATCGGCAGATCACGATGAAAAAAAAATATCGCGATGAAAAAAATCCCCGATTGTCAGTTGGGTCAGAAATTCCATGGAAAAAACTTGTAGGGAAGTTTTTTCAGCTTTCGCGAGAAACAAAATCGAACTACTATATAGTAAACCAGCTGTCAGATCACAAAGGCACCACCCTACAGGGTGTTTAATAATCCACCGCCACTCAAAGAAATCTATTCAGACTGATTAGTGTTGGGGATTGAATGGGGTATTTGATCCAACAATGTGTAGACAATGTTAACGTCTCACTGTCTATCCATGGTGGTCTGTGATTCTGGCTGGCGCACCACCACAGGCAAGTACATTATATTATACATATTTAAATATATGCAGAATATAGGCGTTACCTTAATAATCTACAATAGTCATGAATTAAATCAAAGCACGGATCGGCAGTGGCTTGATCAAAGTTTATGGATAAGGACACTATTCTATTATACCATACTGGGACTCTTGTCTAGTGTGAAAAAACACATACATGTACTCTTGAAAAACCATGTGACGTTTATTTAAAATAGTGTGACTACAATCCACATTTTCTGAAGTGCAAATGACATTCACAATCATGGTTTTTATTCTCCACGGTATTATGCAGGAATAAACCTAGTCACGTGTTTATACTATGACCCAGTCTCGTGGAACGCGATTCACGTGAACTCGGGCTGATGATTTGATTGGAACGCACGACACAGTAACTGTCCCACATTATTGCAAACGATTGGCCAATGGCGATGGGTGCATTTTGCGACCGTAACCAGAAAACATTGTTGGGCTTTGGTCACTAGTTAAGCCTTTTTCGCAAGTTCGGTTGTGCTGAGATGACGTCATGGTTCTGACCAAACATAAACCGTACTTTGTGATTGGTTACGCTTAGTTTCAAGATGGTGGATTGTAAAAAGTGTTAAAACATGGTTAAATTGTTCGTATATCAATATCTTTCAAGTTACTAGCACTCACGAGTAAATTCTATTTTGTGAAACGTTGATGATTGAACAAGTCACAAACTGAAAACAATTGGTTACGTTCGCATTTTTGTAAATGTGCCGTTTTGTTTCTGGTTAGGGTAGCGAAAACCCGCCCCATATGTTGCACTCATGAACGGCGCAATTGTATGTGTCTCTCAGGTAAGCACTGGCAACTTATTGTGACGCTTGTAGATGGGTACAGTGTCATTACCGGCTCTAAAGCACTCATGCGTGAAAAACAAAAATAATCGCGATATTATCGAATATCGCGATATATGTTTGACGATATATCGTGGATGAAAAAAATCGATATCGCCCAAGCCTAAACAGTGGGACCATTTCTTATGAAGTGTTCGGCATTCCTTTTTATGGATGAAGAGCATTGAACTTGATACGAATGTGACCTACTTATTACACCATACAAGGGTGAATAACCTTGGGGTCAAGTCTGGCCTTTAAGGATTTGGGTTACTTTTTACCATAAATTATGGAAATTTTCTTTTTTATCTCAAAATTGCCATCTTCCAGGGGTGTGATTTGACAAAAGCAAACAATGCTGAACCGTTAATGGGTAATGGACCTGGGTCTCCCCTTTGGTCTAGAGGACAAAGCCCCCCTGAACCTCCTAGATGTTTAATTTTGGACTCCCCACATCCACACAAACAGGAAACTAGAGATTTGGACACAATACAGGTTACTTCTTTCTTTCCTTGGTAGCTAATTCTCTTCTTTCAGGTAAATTCTGAGGCAAAGGGAGATTTGTATAAAAAAAAATCCTAAGAAATCTTCCTCCTAGAAATGAAAACATATGGATTAAAATGACTTATTTCACAAACTGATATCAGAATGATGATTTACAGTATTTACTGTGTTTGATTGTAGCCACTGCAGCAAGCCTCATTTTTTTTTGTCACTTACCCAGCACTTAACCCACCCTTTACCCACCCTTGTATTTTCACTTTCCCATTTCCAAAAGTCACATACCCGATTTCAGTGTCTGGGACATTACAGAAAAACATGGACAGATCCACTTACCCAGCAACTTACCCACTTTTTAAAATCACTTACTGCCTGAAAAATCCACTTACCTCTGGTAAGTGGGTAAGCGGGAATTTCCAAGTCTTGCACTGAAGTGCTGAGTGCAACAGCACAAGGGCTGGTCCATAAAACTCCCCAGAGAGTTGATAAAGTATAAGGATTGATATTGGTCCAATGACCAGGGGTAATAATGTAAAGTGCTAAGAGTATAGCCCCTTTCACACGAGACGTATTTCCCGGGAAATTCCCGGGAAATCTGTTCACACTTCAAAAGTTACTCCCAGGAAATTCCCGGGAAGTAGCTTATTCCCGGGAAATAATTACCCCTGCTCGGGAGTAGGGGGTAAGCGAGTTTTTCCCGGGAAATAGCAACTAGTGTGAAACGAAAGCGGGTTTAACTTACCCCACTTTCGCGTCGCGGATGTTGGGACGTCAAGTCTTGAAAGGTTAGCGAGGTCACTTTAAATAGCACGCCAAATAGCTCGCGCGCTAATATCCAGTGTTGTATTTCGATCAGTACTTTTGAAACTTTCCTTCTTAAAATATAAATGTCTACATCTGTAAATAACACAATATATTTAGTTTTCTAGAATGTGACCAAATAAATGGTTTTAGAATTGAATAAAAGAATTGTCACGGACAAGGCCATGTTAAGCATCCGTATCATTTACGTGTATTTATAATGTCCGCATGGTTTTTCCTCCGTAAAATACACAAATATTGGTATAGGCCTAATAATAGCATGCGAAAATGATGTGATGACACGTTTGAAGGAGCCATTTTGGACATGACACGATGCATGGGAAACAGTCACAACAACCCAGCCGTCACCGCGCCGGCGGGTGCTTGAGCGCATGGCATTCTGGGATTGGACTTCCGCCCACAACATTTTCAACTTCCGTATGGGCCGATTCAGTTAGCGCATTTCCCGGGATTTGATCGCGAGTGTGAAACGACCGTGCATATTCCTGGGAAATAATGTTCCCGGGAGCGACCAGATAGGTACAGTGTGAATGGTCGCTGGGGTGTTGGTGGGGTTAAAAACTCACGGGAATTTCCCGGGAATTTTTTTCCCGGGAATTGGCTCTGTAGTGTGAAAAGGGCTTATCACATCTTGATAGATTTCGTACTAATATATATATATATATATATATATATATATATATATATATATATATATATATATATATATATATATATATATATATATATATATATATATATATATATATATATATATTTAGTGGGATGTTGAGGTCAAAATCAGTCAACTGCCTGTTTTGACTGTTGACCGAAATGTGCACACAGGGGCATTTTTGACTGGTTTTTACTGGTCTTTTTACTGGTCATTTTGACCACCCTCAACAATACCAGACAACGCTTTTACCAGTCAAAAACGGTCGACTCATTTTGATCTGTAAATGTACTTACAACATGTAAGGTGTGACAGTGTTTGCCTAGATATACCTTGGCAACATATATCAACATTTTGACTGTTTTTGACCTTTGTAGTAGTAGGAGGGTTAATAATCAAATCCCTGATTGAATTGATGTTGGATCCAATCTATACACAAAATAATAAGGAAGTGGTGCACACAACTAACTGCCTTGGAGTCATGATCACAGCTTAATCTCAGTACAATGATTTTCACCTGCATTGTGACGAGTCCGCTTCCCTAACAGAACATTTGCTTTACTTGCACATACAACATCCCATAACTTTCAGTCAATTGAATTTAATTAAATTGTTCTGTCCAAATCACCCACGTAGCTTAAAACGTTCATGAAGATCAATCTATCCGTATTTCCTATCTCAAAAATTGCTCCACGTTTCCCCCCCCCCAAAAAAAAGCCCTAAATGGCTGTTCCTCCCTGAAGAATACATAATTGTCTACATGATTCATCACATCTCATGAAATAGCCATCGCCCGCGGGGTTTTTACTCTGCGAGAACGTGACAAGTTCAGATGAAATTACCGGCTCTGTTCTTCTGCCCTCAGACCACACAGATTCACCAAGTACACTCTGATCACACCAATAAACATTGGCATGCTCTCCCAAACGGTTTTGATCAAAGCAATTAAGCATCTAATATGCTCACCAAAAAAAATTGTCCTGTGAACACCCCTATATCTCAATTTCTATATCAACGCCTGTATAACCCACGCTTTTCATACAACAGACCATAATTGCTGGAGAAACTTGGACATCACGGAATAAAAACCAGACAGAATCGTACTTTCTCAATGGTGAAATATAGCAGGTGGCAGGAAATTACGACGATGCTTCCTAAAGCCCTACGGTTAAACATGAACACCTTCCCTACCACAGGCCAGAGATGAAAAATTTAATAATCTGCTGTCCTGTTGAGACTTGTTTTTCTACAAGTGTCTCCTATAATTAGTAATACCCCGTACAAAACCAAAAAAAGCTCTAAGGACCCTGCTCTCAGAAAATTGCCCTATCGATATGACACCACAAGGCTTTCTTTATTGTCTGTGTTTCTCTGAAATACCAAGCGGCATCTCTGAATGTGGTGCGAGGGGGCTTCTGTCTATCAGGGCACAGGTGATAAAAACTACAAATGCATCAAATTATCGAGTCAATATACATGCAACCTCATCATGTGGATGCATTTTCTACACATATTGACTGGCAATGAGGGCCGTAGTGTGTCGTCTATGTGACCCAGCGATCTTTGGGTGACTCACAAAGGGGTGATATTTCCTCCAGGCCAAAGGCCCAAGGAAATAGTGGGCTTTTGTCTATCACTCACATCATGCCCGTCGGGAGGGGGGGGGGGGGGAAACAACATTGAAGTAAACTGGTGACCAAATAAATCCAAACAATTTGTGTTATATAACAAATCACAAAACATTTAATTAAATGATTTAATTCATATTGTTTCAAACATCCTTAATTTCTTTTAATTATGGGGTGCCATGGTCGAGTGCAGTGCATCGGACTTGTGTTCTGATGGCTGAGTCGTCAGAATGTGGGTTCGAATCCTGGCCGCGACCGTGGTGCTTGTGTCCCTGAGCAAGACATTTAACTATAATTGCTTCTCTTCACCCAGGAGTATAAATGGGGACCTTTGAGGGCAGAGATGGTAATTGTGTTTGATTATTAAGCTCGTTGCGCTACACATTTGGCAGCATGGGCTGCATACTCCCCAGTGAGTTGAGATGGTTCTAGGAATGATATAACTGGCCCGATGACAGGGGTAATAATGTTCATGAGCTATGAGCGTCAAACTTGGTGGATACCGGTGCAATATAAGTGTCTTTATTTATTATTATTTTTATTATTATTTTTATTATTAACGCATGCATAAATTGATATTATAGGCTTTGCATGGTGAAGTTATAAGTTTCCATTTGCCAAGTGAACTGTATTGTTCTTCTCTAAGATTCAACTAGCCTGCTCTAGCCATCTTCAGGAGTAATGCTAGGAGGTACCGGTTAGTTCACTAACCGTTTAACCAAATATTTCACAGCTGGTTAATCGGTTTACCGAAAGTCGCCACCCGGCGGCCACACAAACTAGATCGTCGGCAAATGGCTCAATGTGTATACATTTTCAATCAAAATGCATCGAGAAACTTCCCACAGTGATTTTTTAATAACCAATGCGGCAAAAACAAAGTCTAGAACAACAAAATGGGCGGGAAAATTCTTCCATAATTGTTGGTCGTATCTTTGAAATATTGGTTTTGGTTAGCCGGTTAGCAAATTTATAAACGGTTATAGTGCAGTTTCTGTCGGTTAACCGGTTAACCGGTTAACCGTCATAGAAATTAGCATTCCTGAGTCAAACTCCTGTGCTGTTCACCATCTTACTTTTAAAAACCAGAGCTGACGAGAAGCAGGAAGGTGCTTCTGGATTGTGCTTCACTTTTTTCAAGACCATAGTGCCCAGACTTAACACGTGACTAGTAACAACCTCAACACAAATTCCAGACACAAGGTTATATTAGTGAACCCCATTGTAGGCAATCAGGACAATCATTGACAAACAACTCCACGGCAGTCCGTTGTTTATGCAAGTGCGCACTAAAAATGTGGGCCGTGCTAGAATTTCAAATTTACATATGCGTAGTGGTTTTCCCCCATTTTCGGGGGGGGGGGGGGGGCAGAGGGAGATTACACGAAGTTCCCAAGACTGTGTTTGATAGCAGTTCGTGACTGTAGCGTTCGTGTAGTGCCGTGGGATCATGTATCATAAACATACGAACACAGTTTTGAACCAAGACTATACTAGATAAGAGTCAGCAAGCAGTGGGTTATAAACAAATAATCCATAGCTGTCTTTCTACAAGCATTACCAAACAACCTCAAAACAAAATAAAAAATTCTCCAGAGTCCCAGTGCTCAGAAAATCGTCCCGTCAATATGACACCACAAAAACACTTCCGGACAAAATGAGATTGACATTTATTTCCAAAGTTCACAGTACAAGTATGTTCACTTGTATTTTAACAAAAAGAAACTTTACTTTTTTTTTCTCTCTCTCTCTCTCTCTCTCCCACAAGATATTACCCACATCACTTTCCCTTCTGGGTTTAATGAACATACACAAATGCTCCCGTTCATTATCCTCCGGTATTTGTCCAATTTCATTGCGAGACCTTTTCCTGGTGCTTCTCCCCCAAGCGGGAATCGCTGATATTTTCCTCATAAGCCCCTTTGGGGGATTTTCCCCTTACAATAATCCCACTGGGTGATTGTTCTACAGAGCATACATTGTGAGCGCGGAGAAGGGGGGGGGGATCTTTCCGAGAGACAATAGTCAATATCAATTACCGCATGCTACACTGAGCCCCCACTGTGCGACAGCTGTTGATCACCGGGCAAAGTCAATAATAGTACTCTTCATTTTCCCCCAATGCAAATCGTATCAACAAATTGCCTTTGCTCTTTCAGTCTATCTCAATGCTGTATCTGCCTATCTTTACGTTTATTTTTCTTTTTTCCCACATTTATTTTTTAGGTGTTTGTGCTACAGTGTGAACACCTCCTTGAATTAAAAAAAAAAAAAGTTTTTAAACTTTTACTTCTACTCTTAAAGGCACAGTATCGTCACAATCAGAGCAGACTTTCAACAGGACAGAGCTGCCAACCCCAGCAGACAAAAAAAAATCATATTCACAATCCCAAAAAATACTATTTTTAACACAAAAATCATATTCTTAATAAACAAACAAATCACAAGCATAGATTAGGTGGCCATCACCTATTGTCTGTTGAAATGAGCAACTGCCTTCTTGCACTTCATGAGCACTTTGTCACTGAACTTTACTTCATGACATAATTTGCCCTTAGATTGGCTCAGTACTTTTTGGGTGAGGAAATCTGACAATGTTTCTGTCTTGATGCAATGCCCCCAAAATCACTGTGACATTTCACGGCAATAAATTGCCGTGCCCTTCATTATATCTTGCATAACAAATACCAACATTAGACGAGAAAAAACAATCTTTTTGCTGTTGTTATAAGTGCAAACAAACGTTAAAAAGCTATTCCAGTTGACGTAAAAAGGCGGCAAAATTGGTGCCCATAAAACAAAAACGTGTAGTAAACACATGTATATCAATTGGTACCCAAGCAATACTGGGAAACCCACATTAAAATCGCTTGCGTGCATGGTAATTAGGTTCGAAGGCAGACAGCCAATAGGAAAATTTGTACTACATTTAATTTTTTTATTGGCTGAATTCCTACATAATGTCGGAATTCAGCCAATAGGAAAATTCGTTAGGCTGCCAAGTAGGAATTCAGCCAGTACTTTGTTTCATCAACAGTGGGTGCGACTGCGATTGGTAACGACTACAAGAAATTTAACTTGCGCCTTTCTCCGGCTTTTGGAGCTTTGTTTTCTCCTGCAGAAAAATACCGTAATGTTTGTGCGCGAGGACGGAAAGAAGTAGTAACCAGGCAATATAAATTTTTAGTTGGTATTTTTTTAAGAAATCGTATTTTTTTTTACATGTATATCGTAGTGTCGTATTTTAATCGTTTTATCATACGAAATACGACAAAATCGTACTGGTTGGCAGCTCTGACAGGACATGGAAATCAGTGTCCTAGTTTAAGATGAACACAGTGACTAAAATTTACTGGCTCGTTTATGCAGCAGCAACGCTAATCACTGAATTAATATAAAACTAGCACTCCGATTCCATTCCTTATCTACAAACAAAAACACAGTTGCAAAGTTCACTGCACCAATTAAACCTTATGTAATTTTTTTTTCACTGTCCGTTTTTCTTCTTGAGGAACAATGAATTGCCAAATGTTGGATATTTAAAAATGTTTTTTATCATTGACAACATATAGGCCTATATTATATATAAATTTATATTTAATTTCTGTTTTGACTGGAACCAGAAAGTTTTCAGTGAAAATGTGTGAAAATGTATTCAAATCATTCTAATAAATAATCATTCATATAATTATAATAATTATAATAATAATAATAATACTAATAATCATAATAATCATAATAATCATAATTTTTAAACATTATTATCCCTGTCATCAGGTTACTTTAAATCATTCCTAATGGATCATTCTCAACTTCCTGGGAAATATACAGACCCGACAGCCTGTTAGGCTCTCATCAGCTTATCAAACAGAATTACCAGAATTTAGGAAAAAGTAGGAAAAAGTGACAGGACCTCAGACAAATTGATTTCTAGGGAAGATTAATGTCATCAATCAGCTAGTACGCCAAAGTACATGTAAGTATTGTTGTAATTGTTGTTAAATTCTCTCTTGCAAATATTAAGCAGCCTTGATGGTTTCTTCTTAATTTATTTTTATCTACATGTGTGTATTTTAAAATGTTAAATAATGGTTATTGGCCTTGCGTTACGAACTTAGCAGGTTCTTTCTCAAAGGCAATAAGGGATAGAATACAAACATACATACATACATAAACACAAGAGTGAGCAGAAGTTAGTCAGGTGTGCAAAGGTACAAAAAGCAGAGTCAGGTTCTGGTCTTGGGACCAGACAATAGAGGGATTACACATGAATTGAGAAGAGGTACAAGGAGTTTTTAAAACAGACTGCAATTAAATTTTTGATTGTAATGTCTTTTGAATATATAATAAACCAGTTATTTTTTTTTTCAATCTATTCTGGACATAACTAACATGAAGGATAATGACAATATCACTTTAATGGAATCCCTCATAACAGAGGTGTAAAAAAAATATCTCCGTAGACTTACATCACAAGCATTACAATTTTTACAAATGAAAAATGTTTAAAATTAATTTTTTTTTTCAATTTTGGTGGCTATGCATTTTAGCAACTTTGTTCGTGCTCCGAGCGAACGTAAACCGAGACTGGGATTGGTATACTGAGCAAAAATTACAGATGGATGCACGGATTTTTCAACGTATCCATTATACGCATAATGTGTTTTGCTGTTGCCCATACATGTCGTGCATGCTGAACAATAAACATGCCTCAGTAATGGCAGGTTCGTACGCCTCATCCCTCTTGAGGCATACAGAGTGAATGGTGAACTCAAGAAATGCCAAAGTCACATTCAAGGAGTCAAGTATCCGATGTAAATGGTTAGAATTTGAGAAGTCACTGGGGAATTATTGCAGCAATGGTTAAAAACCCCTCTCTATGTAGATTCCTAAATGGACTTGTGCCCCATACATAAGTCATGTAATGGTTTTGGACTATTTAGAATGGCTAAATATTCCGGAGGGAAGCTGCAGTCATTGGACTCGCTTGAGGAATATGGAAAGTGCCCATACACGTACAACATGCACTCGGCAGACCATGCCAACAGAATCCAACAGGGTAAACCTACAATTTAAAGGGGGAAGCTAGTATCGTCACGAGCAGACTTTCGACAGGGTTCAATCGATGTCCTAGTCTAAGATGAACACAGTGTGGGAAATTATTTTCAGTCACCGAGTTAATCTAAAACAAGAACTCCGATTCCATGTCCTGTTTATCGTGACGATACTGACCCTTTAATATTAACAGACATCACATGCACTCGCTCATACAAGAATTCAGTCTATTAAAGTCATGTATTGTAGTGTCCATGGTTTAAAAAAAAACACTTCATAATTTAGCTGTGTATAAATAAGGTAGTGCCACTGAACACATTGGCAGATCCAAGGGGGGTAAAGGAGGGCATGTGCCCCCCCCCCCCTTCCACTGTGCATGTAAATTTACCATCACTTTTGTTTTATACTGCTCTTTTTGGCAGTGTGCCCCCCCCCCCCCCCCTTTTTTTTTGTAAGACCTTGGATTTGCCCCTGACCGGGCAAGTGGATGACAGAGGATTTAGATGGTATCCATATCTACTGAGCATTTTGGGCCACAGCTAGCTATGACTTTATTTACATTCAAGTGTTGAGCAGGGAGAAGGTACCCTATTGGTAATGTTGGCCAAACTGCTTCTATGAGTATGCTTACTCTCTTTGAATCAAGATATACATTGAAGGGAAGTACAACATTGGTAATGTTGGCCAAACTGCTTCTATGAGTATGCTTACTCTCTTTGAATCAAGATATACATTGAAGGGAAGGTACAGCATTGGTAGTGTTGGCCAAACTGCTTCTATGAGTATGCTTACTCTCTTTGAATCAAGATATACATTGAAGGGAAGGTACACCATTGGTAATGTTGGCCAAACTGCTTCTGCGAGTATGCTTACTCTCTTTGAATCAAGATATACATTGAAGGGAAGGTACAACATTGGTAATGTTGGCCAAACTGCTTCTGCGAGTATGCTTACTCTCTTTGAATCAAGATATACATTGAAGGGAAGGTACAGCATTGGTAATGTTGGCAAAACTGCTTCTATAAGTATGCTTACTCTCTTTGAATCAAGATATACATTGAAGGGAAGGTACATCATTGGTAATGTTGGCCAAACTGCTTCTATGAGTATGCTTACTCTCTTTGAATCAAGATATACATTGAAGGGAAGGTACAGCATTGGTAATGTTGGTCAAACTGCTTCTATGAGTATGCTTACTCTTTGAATCAAGATATACATTGAAGGGAAGGTACAGCATTGGTAGTGTTGGCCAAACTGCTTCTATGAGTATGCTTACTCTCTTTGAATCAAGATATACATTGAAGGGAAGGTACAACATTGGTAGTGTTGGCCAAACTGCTTCTATGAGTATGCTTACTCTCTTTGAATCAAGATATACATTGAAGGGAAGATACAACATTGGTAATGTTGGCAAAACCACTTCTATGAGTATGCTTACTCTCTTTGAATCAAGATATACATTAAAGGGAAGGTGCAGCATTGGTAGTGTTGGCCAAACTGCTTCTATGAGTATGCTTACTCTCTTTGAATGAAGATATACATTAAAGGCAAGGTGCAACATTGGTAGTGTTGGTAAACGTTGTGTGCACATTATCATCGTGTGCACATTATCATCATGCACACCTAACCCTGCAACCGTGAAATGAGACATGAGTATTTGTAAAGCGGGAGAGCCGACGGTCGATGCGGCCAATATCCATTGCCGTAGAAGGAACCCTCAATTTCGGACATGGTCAATTGGCACACACACCGCCTCAATCTCCATCTAAAGAATGAACTGAGGTCACGGATCTCATCCCGTGGCAACTGCAGATTGCTACCTGGAGGGCACTGTGCAAACATTATGATAAACGCTCAAATCTAATGAAATCACAGCAAGGACAATATTTACATCCCCCGTATGATGAGCAATTGTGGTTATTTTAAAGGTATGATACATCATTGGTTTTTTGAAGAATGCATTCATTCCAATCATCTAGTTTAGAAAAAAAAAAACATCATAAAACTAACCTTTTAAAATTTCATCAAAATCGGTGTTTTCTCATTTTCGAGAAAACGGCGAATAACGGTTTCTTTTTTTTTGTTTTTTTTTTGTGCATGTTCATATTGTGTGAACTTCGATTGTTGCAATCGAAATCAGCTGTTGTGTTTTTTGGAGGTCTTCATATACAATATTCTCGAAGATGACAGCATTTCAGACAGAAATATTTCTTAGGGCGATTGGTACAAGTATCACCTTTGTAAACATTTAGCTTTCAGATTGAAACTCAAACATTTTTTGATCATTACCAAAGCTATATCATACCTTTAAGAAAGCATATAGACATGCCAGCATGTCATTCACTCACCAGGCCATTCTACCGGGATCAACCATGTTAGGTTGTCTTGCAGGGAGTCGTAGTAAGCTATCTTCTGATATTTCCCATCTGAAATCAAACAAAGTTGCCAAACTCATAAATAAAATAATTAATCAATTCTAATCCGACTAGATTCCTTTATTTTGTAAAATGGGAAGAATATATCACCTGGTAAAATCAAAACTCTTCCATTTCACATAGCAAAGTCTTTGGGAAATAGGTTGATATTGACAAGTGTCCAATAATGTCCAATACACTTGTGGGTACAAAGTTGCAAATGGCAAAACCAGTTGACAGACGCATGATGTGTGTTCCAATAATACAATAATAAATTAATAATAACTGGATTTATAGAGCGCCAAATCGCCAAAGGATACAAGGCGTTTTAACAAAGAAAGGAAAAGAGACAAGAGACAAAAAAAAAGCGGGACAACCTGATACAATTTGGGGAAAAGATAGGTCTTGAGAGCCTTATTAAAGGACAGAACACTGTTCAAATTTCTGATGGGGATGGGTAGGCTCAGGAGCATAAATCCCAGGGGGATGGAGGGATATATACCACCCACTTTTTGGCCTGGGAGGGGGGATGGTCCATAGGATCATTCCCCCAGAATATTTCATGCGGTAATAAAACATAAATAATTTATGAAAGGGGGAAACATTTGGTTTGTTTAATATCATCTCCTCCCCCCCCCCCCCCCACTTTTCGACACGAATTTACGCCACTGGGTAGGCTATTCCGCAAACAGGGGGTGGCATTGGAAAAAGCCCTGTCATAAACCTGTTTACTTGTGGACCAAGGATCTGTGTGTAACTTATACTACATGGAATATATCACTGTTAGAATAATGGAAAAATAATGAGTCACTAGTTGCAATGCATGTATTCCGCGTGTACCTCTTGCTATTTTTAAAGTAGTCAGAGTAAAATATTTGGGACTGGGTGGAGTAGAATTTTTTTCCTCCCCACTCCTTAATCTTGTTTTGGTCATATTTTTGGGGAAAATAGCCGTGCAAGAGCTAACAATTGTTGGGAAATTGTCTTTTTCCTTGTTGTTATTTATACACTGAGCAAAAATATAAACGCCCCTTGTTTCAACCTGACCCCCACCGTGTCCACATGCATGTCCATGATTGCCAGACGCCACTATCGTGTTCTAACGGACAGTAATCTGTAGCATATTGAACAACAAAATCAATTTTGTATGATTTTGCAACCTCTAAGGCTAATAAAAGTTTCAAAGTGCCACATGGGGCGTTTATAATTTTGTTCAGTATACATTGTATTCTGATATATTTACTGTCTACAAACTATAAGCACTAGTAAGCAGGAGGTCGTGGATTCGAATCCCGCCCGAGTCGCCTATGAAGTTTTTTCACAGACACTTGGAAAGCACCGAGTATACAGTGCTATAGTCACATGTTGGTATAGGACAACAGCCGACACAAGAATTTCATCAACCTATAACTATAAGTCCAAAAAATGTTACCATTACTTGATACTTGCTGAAGAAAGCAGTCACTATAAAGCAATATATCCGTTTGTTAATATTTGTTGACAGGCCTTCATAGTTAAAGGGGCAGTATGGTCAGAATCAGAGCCGACTTTCAACAGGGCTTGGAATCGGTGTCCTAGTTTAAGATGAACACGGTGACTAGAAATTACTGGTTCATTTATGCAGCAGCAACGGTAATATGACCTTATCGTGTGGGGCATTTTTTTTTTCAATCACTGGGTTAATCTAAAACTAGCACTCCAATTCCATGCCCTGTTGATCATGACGATATTGTCCCTTTAAATGTAAAATCAGTTTTAAAAGAAAGAAACAATGATTCCTTTATGTTTTACTCTCATTCTATATAAAGCATCAACACATCTGGTGTTCAATGAACTGACTCTTGGGGGGGATTTGACAAGGGGTAAGCAGGTCTCCTCATTTAAATCCCACCCCCAAACATTACATTTAACTGAAAGGATTTTGAAGAAATGCGTGTTAAAGGATTATTCCCCTAAAGTCATTCCGATATTCCCTTAATGATTTTACACACAATGTTATTACATCAACCTAGCTCTAACGACGTCGGACCTGATACTGGAAGGCACAGGGTATTACGTTTCTAAGAAAATTATCTTAGAAATTTAATCCACTATGCCTTCAAGTGGAATTACGTTCCATTTCTTCAGGAATGATACTCAAGCGAGTGAATATTTATCGACATCGTCTTTGATTGAATGATTGATTTAATTATTAATATATATGGCTGGATTAAGTCCTACATGATCAGGTTGCAGTTAGGGGTTGAGGTTGATTTTTTTTTCAGGTTGAGATGATGCGTAAAGTTGGATTTGTGAAGGGTTGGGTTGGGTTAAGGTTTGGTAAGGTTGGGCAGGTTGAATTTGATTGAGTCGAGTATTAATGGTTGGGCTAAGGTTAGTGAGCTGGGTTGGGGTGGTCAGGTGGGCTGGGCTGGATTGGTGTGCTTGGCTGGGCTGCGCTGGGCTGGGCAGGGTTGGATTGGGTTTGGGTGGTCTGCTGAACTGGGCTGGGTTGGTTTGGGGTGGTCAGGTGTGCTGGTCTGGGTTTGTGTGGTTTGAGCTGGGATGATCAGGGTTGGGATGGGTTGGTGTGCTGGGCTTGGTTGGGATGGCTTGTGCTGGGCTGGGTTGGGTTGGTGTGGTTTGGTGTGCTTGGCTTGGCTTGGCTGGGCTGGGCTGGGCTGGGCTGGGCTGGGCTAGGCTGGGCTGGGGTGGTTTGTTGTGCTTGGCTGGGCTAGGCTGGGCTGGGCTGGGCAAGGTTGGATTGGGGTTGGGGTGGTCTGCTGAACTGGGCTGGGTTGGTTTGGGGTGGTCAGGTGTGCTGGTCTGGGTTTGTGTGGTTTGAGCTGGGATGATCAGGGTTGGGATGGGTTGGTGTGCTGGGCTTGGTTGGGATGGCTTGTGCTGGGCTGGGTTGGGTTGGTGTGGTTTGGTGTGCTTGGCTTGGCTGGGCTGGGCTTGGCTGGGCTGGGCTGGGCTAGGCTGGGCTGGGGTGGTTTGGTTTGTTGTGCTTGGCTGGGCTAGGCTGGGCTGGGCAAGGTTGGATTGGGGTTGGGGTGGTCTGCTGAACTGGGCTGGGTTGGTTTGGGGTGGTCAGGTGTGCTGGTCTGGTCTGGGTTGGTGTGGTTTGAGCTGGGATGATCAGGGTTGGAATGGGTTGGTGTGCTGGGCTTGGTTGGGATGGGTTGGTATGCTGGGCTTGGTTGGGTTGGGTTAGGTTGGAGTGGTCGGGTGAGCTGAGCTGGGCTGGGTTGGGGTTGTCGGGTGAGCTGGGCTATGTTAGCATGGGTTGGTTGGTTTAAAACATACCAATCATCTGTTCTATCTGCGTCCTTGTCACACGGTCACCAGTTGCTGTGAAGGCCACCTGACCCTAGAGGAAGCAAACCAAATATCAAATATTACTTGAATTGTCATCAGATTTGTAAAAGAAAACATTCCTTTAGAACAAAATGTCCTCTGCAACAAACGAGTTTAATTACTCTATTAATTATTTATTTCTTTCCTTTTGCTTTGTTGAAATTCTTGTGATCATACACATGAGCAAATCCAGGGATTCTAAATTTGGGGAGGGGGGGCACAAAGCAAAAATGGGACACACACTTAAATGCATGGCGAAAAAATGAGGGGTGGGATATACCTTCGCCCCCCCATCTGCCAATGATCATCACATTGGCAATGATTTCACACAAATGATGACAGGCACTGCATACTAGAAATTGTTGTGTGCCCAGAAGGTCGTAGGGCTCTACTAGTACAACTTTTTTTCCCAGCAGAAAATGAGGTCATAAGCAATAAAATGGCTCCTTTGAAAAAAAAAAGTAGGGCATAACTGTTATATATATATATTTGTTGTTAGAATTTTCCATTCCCATGCGGAATTTAAGTTTTCTACAATGACTTATAAATCGCATAAAAATGACTAAACTTTCACACTCGGTTTTCTTGAAACACAATTTTGCACATTAATTGCTTATGACCTTTTGCCGGTCACACTTTCATTATGTCGTCCATTTCTTTTCCCTCTTGAATCATTCCTTCAACCAAATTAATTTGACACCCCTAAGAAGTCCAATGAACTCCTCTGTATCCAAAGGATTACTATCTCTATGCAAATTTCATTTGGGGGTGGGGGGACAGAGTGGCTGCTTACAATAGATGGGGTTGTAGATCTACTCTCTACAGGGGGGGGGGGGGGGGAACAGAGTGGCTGCTTACAATAGATGGGGTTGTAGATCTACTCTCTACATGCCAGCATTAAAATCTGGCTGATCCCGAGGGGAAGATATGTCACATGGAACAAGTCTCTACGCAGGATTACAGGAGGACACTCTTGGCATAGATCAAGAGCATCTGTGGGCATGTCAAGAAAGCAACGTGCGGGGAAGGTCATACTACACAAGCAGTCTTCTGTGGCTTTACAAGCTCGCCCCGCAGTGGGCTTTTCATTTATCCGAGTACACGCCCACCGGCAGTTTCAAGATGTGTGGGCACGTTTCGCACGTTTCGAGTCGAGCAGCCGTATATAACCCCCCTTGACATTTGGTGAGCACTGGCTTACAAGCAGACGGAAGCTCTCTCGTGAGCCCGTGGAAATGGCCGACTACTCCCGAGTTTATTGATGCAGCGTCAGGCCGGTGACTTAAATTATCAATGTGATTATCTGACTTGTTCATCACATTTTTATGCGGAAGACTGTTGTCTCCGAACCCTTGTATTAGATTTGTTTATCTGGATTTTGTGATTATCGCAGGAATGGAATGGAATTTGGCCCAACTATCAGTGTTTGATATTTTGCCTCAGACTATAGAGCAACATGTCTTAACTTCATGCATGCAACCGACCAATTCCAAATTTAAATTTTTGTTTTAATTGTTAATTGTTAATTTTTTTTTTTTTTTTTAAATCTTTTAATTTTTTTTTAAATCTTTTAATTTTTTATTTATTTATTACTTTTTTTGAGGGGGGGGGGGGGTGGATTAAAAAAAACAAAAGCAGAAATTTAATTTATTTACAACAATAAACCCCCTGAAAGAAATCCTGGTGATGCGAATGGACATACACATTTATATAAAGTGGGACCGTACTCAAGTTCCCTCAGCCTTATGTTCCCTCAGCCCTATGTTCCCTCAGCCCTATGTTCCCTCATCCCAAAATAGACCCTATGTTCCCTCATCCCAAAATAGACCCTATGAGGGAACATAGGGTCTATTTTGGGATGAGGAACATAGGGTTGAGGGAACATAGGGTTGAGGGAACATAGGGCCTAATTTTGTATTTTAAAAAAATGTTAGGCATTGAGGGAACATAGGGCTGAGGGAACATAGGCATGACCCCTATAAAGTAAGAAGATTCATTATTGTCCCAAATCTTCGGAGAATTCTCAAGTATTACTTTAAGGTCTATGCCTGAAAGAATGTCCCATTTTTTTGAAGTAAAACTGTAAGGTTTCCGTAGCCAAAACACACATACACACACAATCCCGCACGGGGCGTTGTGGGGACAAAATACAAAGGATTTTGGGGATTAAAAACATTGTGGGGACACACAAAATGTCCCCACAGCTAAGTAATTCCGGATCCCTCTTTTGTTCTCTGTCCCCATAACGCGGCCAGTGCTTGAACACACACACACACACACACACACCCACGTGTGTAAACGCCTGCAATCGGGGACATCCTTTGTCAAATTCCTTTGTCCAAAAAAGCGGGGACATATTGTTCTCCATTGTGATAGCAACCGGGGACTATTGTCCCTTTTCTTATATGTCCCCGGTTTGAATGCGCTCACACACGCACAGTCACGCACCGTAGTTGTGGGGACATACACTCGCTATTAGACGCAGTTGTGGGGACCGAAAATATTGTGGGAACAGGAAAATGTCCCCACAGACACTTGTTCTTGCCTTCCCTTTTGTTATAAGTCCCCACAACCTTGCCGAGGCCTACCCACACACACACACATACACACACGCACACACACACAATCCCGCACGGGGCGTTGTGGGGACAAAATACAAAGGATTTTGGGGATTAAAAACGTTGTGGGGACACACAAAATGTCCCCACAGCTAAGTAATTCCGGATCCCTCTTTTGTTCTCTGTCCCCATAACGCGGCCAGTGCTTGAACACACTCTCACATATGCCCACTTGTGGGGTATTCCTTTGTTTCGTTCTATTATCCCTTTTTTCGTTCTATTATCCCTTTTCTATTGAATTCCCCTGTGGGGTACCAGCATTTCTAAAGATTCTCTGTGGGGTACCATTGTTCCATTGTGTTTGGTACCCCACAACGAATGGCGTGTAAGTACACACACACACACACGTGTGTAAACACCGGCATTCGGGGACTTCCTTTGTCAAATTCCTTTGTCCAAAAATACGGGGACGGATTGTTCTCCATTGTGAGAGCAACCGGGGACCATTGTCCCTTTTGTTATACGTCCCCGGTTTGAATGCGCTCACACACACACACACACACACAATCCCGCACGGGGCGTTGTGGGGACAAAATACAAAGGATTTTGGGGATTAAAAACGTTGTGGGGACACACAAAATGTCCCCACAGCTAAGTAATTCCGGATCCCTCTTTTGTTCTCTGTCCCCATAACGCGGCCAGTGCTTGAACACACACACACACACCCCGGAATGAGAGGTATTACAGGTCTAATTCAGAAATGTGATTGCTTTTCCTGCCCTTAGCTCATCTTGGGTATGTTTTGTCTTATTGTCTCGATTACATCTATGAAAATATCACTTCAGATGAAAAAAATAAATCAGGCGCGTAGCTAGCCTTTTTAGTGTGGGGGGGGGGGTAGCCATTTTTTGGTCCCCATTTTAAGGTTCAGAAGATTTAAGTTTAAGTAACACTTGTACTGATATGACCTTTCATGACATCATGTGTAGGTCCTACTCTTCAGTTACGCTGCAGGAATTTCTGTTCCAGTTTGTCTTGTCTTTTGCCTAATTTTTGCCGTCCCCATTTTATCCCTGGAAATTTCTGTGGGGGACACGTTGCCCTCCCCCACTGGCTATGCCACTGAAATGAATGCGGCCAAAACTTGATTACGTTCACGGTGCAGATAGTAATAATAATAATAATGTAAATAATGGCCATTTATATAATGCCAGTATCTGCCAAAAAGGCAGTCATATGGCACTAGAGGGGGGAAAAACATCAGGAGGACTGGTCAATACTTCATGTGAATGCGAATGAAAAGCAACTTTCTGTGATGTTGACAATGAAATCGCCCCTCCTGACATCAAGAATTCTCGCTTCGCTTTTACGCATTTCAAACGGCCCATATGCATCCAGCGATATTCAGATTTTGTTTTCAGCGAGAAAATCTTGGATAGATTGATCTTTATCTCGAGTGAATAATATTGAACAGTTCATCTTGATGAATGTTTCATTCGTCCCCAAACGGTCCTTTTTAACTCGTCTCTCAGGCAACCTTGCGCACTAGAGAAACGATCAAAAAGAGACTGAGAAGTTATTTTTGTCTGATTTCCCCATGCAGGGCAAACGTAACAGCGGTAAACCGGTGCAGATATCAATCAGCTGATTGTCATCATTAATGCATTAACCCACGATGTGTATTGAAATACACGTCTACACTACAAACACGATGGCTCCTTGCGACTTCAGTGATGCACTTGTGGAGTTCTGTTTTAACTCTTTGTTTCCATGAAATATTAATCCATTATTCATAGTGATTTCACCAATTTCCTGGTCTGCCAATTTATTTTTTTTATTCAAGCTGATAACAGTCTACTGCTGGTTGTGATCCAACATTCTGCACTTCTGTTGGTACAATTTTGATATCTTGGTACCATCTTGGTACATTTATCTGACTTTTTGTATCAAATGTTTTTTTGCCATAACAAAATTAAACGTCTATAAACTTAAAATTATCAGGATCCAACACAATTAAATGGGGGGGGGGGGGGTCGACATGCACTTGTAATTTTTACTGTTTTATTTCTGCTCACTGGAAAGTGGTATCAATAATTTATAATAAATGTGGGTACTGCTATTTGTTTTGTCCTATTTTCGGTGTGTTGTTGAGGGTGTGTTGTTGAGGGTGTGTTGTTGAGGGTGTGCTCTTACTTTCGTTCCCTTGTGGAGCCCTATAACAAAAGGGAAAGGCAAGAACAATTGGTCTCCACAGGGGAATTCTAAAGGACTCCGTGCTCCACAAGGAAATTTGTGTACAAATCCTATGGGAAATTGTTAAGTACAGGGACAAAGGAAAGAACAATAGAGGTCTCCACAAGGATGCAAAAATGAGAATGGGTGTGTCGGGGTGTGGGTGTGTGTGGGTGTGTCGGGGTGTGTCGGTGTTGGTGTGTCGGTGTGTCGGTGAAGGTGTGTCGGTGTTGGTGAAGGTGTGCCGGTGTTGGTGAAGGTGTGTCGGTGTTGGTGAAGCTGTGTCGGTGTTGGTGAAGGTGTGTCTGTGTTGGTGAAGGTGTGCCTGTGTTGGTGAAGGTGTGCCGGTGTTGGTGAAGGTGTGCCGGTGTTGGTGAAGGTGTGCCGGTGTTGGTGAAGGTGTGCCGGTGTTGGTGAAGGTGTGCCGGTGTTGGTGAAGGTGTGCCAGTGTTGGTGAAGGTATGCCGGTGTTGGTGAAGGTATGCCGGTGTTGGTGAAGGTGTGTCGGTGTTGGTGAAAGTGTGCCGGTGTTGGTGAAGGTGTGTCGGTGAAGGTGTGTTGTGCCAAGTGTGTAGTATTTTTGTTGTTTTATCTTTATGTCTCATGTATTTTACTGTACATGGATTTACGGTAATATAATGTATATTTTTAATTTATTGTTCACACCAGGACTACAATTTTTGTTTAAACATGAAGAAATGAAATCTTGAATCATTAGCTATGAGATAACACATGTTACCATGTGCATTGCATGTGCATGTACAGCATACGTACATTGTGCATATTTTCATTTTATGCGGAGTGACTCCCACGTATTTTGGCAATGCCGTGCAATGCCGCGCATTCCACAATCATCCAATTTCTTCATTATTCATAGAGCAAGCCTGGGAATATGCCCGATTATCAAAATGAACAACACCCACACATTATCAAACTCGAAAATTTCAAATCAATCTTGCTTTTCCACAATCACCCAATCTCTGCATTATTCACAGAGCAAGCCTGAGAATACGCCTGATTACGAAAATGAACAACACCCACAGATTATCATACTCAAAAATTCAAATCAATCTTTCTTTTCCACAATCACCCAATCTCCACTGTTGTTGACTCGAGTCGGTGACTCGGACTCGAGTCGGTGACTCGGACTCGAGTCGGTGACTCGGACTCGAGTCGGTGACTCAGACTCGAGTCGGTGACTCGGACTCGAGTCCGACTCGAGTCGCCAATTTGTGTGACTTGCGACTTGACTTGACTTGGACAAAAATGACTTGTGACTTGACTTGACTTGAGTAAATTTGACTTGATGACATTGCAAGTCATAATGTATTTTAGGTTGTTTTATTACATGTATTTTTCTGGTCAATCCGGCCACGGCAGCCGAATACTTTTGTGATGGAATAAAATAAAAATGCCGTCGCGAATCTATACATAAAGTGTATGCTACATGTCTAGTCTTCAACACAATCTGTCGTAGTGGAAGCTGTGGGCTATTACTGGTAAATGCATTACATTAACATTCAAAATAATTTATAGAAACGGCTGGAACGAGGTTACAGTGACATTGTTAATTGTATTAAGAATTTGTAAAGTGTTAAACAAATTATCGCACATTTTCCGTAAAAAAAACCGAATAACTATTTTGACTCAAATTGTGTTTATTATGTAAGTAATCATTAAAGGGTACATGTGTTTTTTAATGTTTTACTCCGTAAAAAGGGAATTTTATAATATTTCACGAACGTAATTTTTAAATTCTCCTTACATCATCTATGCAAGTGTTGCCAGAGTTGTCAACATAGAATCAGTCAGGCTTTCATGCACAACGTTGTAATACACTGGAGTCCGTGATTTTAACAAAATGTGATGTTTGTGACAGCTACCAAATAACTAAGAAGCAGCAATTACTAGTTTTTGGGCCGTTTACAAAATGTATCTTAATGTATCTTCCAAATGTATCTTCCAAATTACCAAATTCCAAGGCCCATATAAGACCGTAAGTAACCCTCCGTCTTGGGGAGAAAAATGAACTGTCCCGGGTGTAACAGCTTCAACCGTCTGCAAATTTCTGTATAAATATTGAAATGAACCCCTCAAAATACGTTAACCTACGCTAGATCGATAATTTTCAAATTAAAAAAATAATAAAACCTCAATCGCTTCTTTCTATACTTTCCACACAACCACTATCATTTCTTGAGCGAACTGATGAAAAACTACCTGGTTCCCTGTTTTGTAAATGACATTTTTGAATTGTGATGCGGACACCAACAAAAACAATGACGCACACAATTTGTGCAGCATTAACGCTATACTTACGTGGATCATCGGCAGGTTTGACATATCTGTTTGTGAGTTTCTGGTCTTCAGTTGTCATTTATTTACCTCCCATCATGTTATCACTTGTTTTTCATTTATTTTATTCAATCAACAACTTATATTAATGAAGTAAAATACGTCTAAACATCTTCAATAAAGTGTCTAACGTTACATTGTACATTGGAGCCTATACGTTTAGCATACATTACCCTTCACACATTTACTGCACGATACACAGTACACGTGCGTGCGTTTGTATGATTTTGTAGAAAATATTGCCCAGCGATTACAGTCAATTATGTAAAGCCTATAAACAACAAATAACAAACACTGACTTTATTCTCACTGCCAAGACAGGCAACATGACAAACGGAACATTATTATAGAAAATAAAATAAAATAAAAATTCTCCGGTTTCTGGTCTCCGCGCGCGTGGCCTCAGACAGACCCGCGTGTCGGCATTTTAATTTTGTTTTTTTGCTATGCAAAGATGTCCAATCTCAGCCACACTTTTTCACATAGGGGTATAAACGTTTGCCTGATTTGTGAGTCCTCTCTTAGCCACCATACTTTGTATAATGGGAAATTTGGTCCCCGCCTATACATGTAAACAAAATTAAACAAAACAAAACAAAACAAAACAAACAAAAAACAAAAGCGCGTCACCGCACCGATTTTGAAACTTTGAAAGTTGACTTTGATTCGGGACGATAGGCTAAATGACTTGTGACTTGACTTGACTTGGGAAAATTTGACTTGAGACTTGACTTGACAAAATTTGACTTGAGACTTGACTTCAGAAAATATGACTTGTGACTTGACTTGACTTGAGAAAAAATGACTTGGTTACAACTGCCAATCTCTGCATTATTCATAGAGCAAGCCTGAGAATATGCCCGATTATGAAAATGAACAACACCCACACATTATCAAACTCAAAAACTCAAATCAATCACGCTATATAGCCTGAATTTGAAATGTCACCAGATGAATCAAGTTCCACCTGTTTTTAAATCTCCAAATGAAAGCCTCTATATTATCTACTCACTGAAAGTCCAGGGAAGTTTGTCGTGTTGAGTGCATTGAAGACCTCGTCTGCTATATCTAAGTTGCCGTATGTGTAATTTTCCAGCTTCAAGCCTTTCTCGCTCAGCCTGTTGGCAGTTCTGTGGAGGTTGAATTCAAATGGAAAACAGTACCGTAAATATCAATACATGCACTATTTCACTTTTTCGGGAAATTCAAAACCATTTATATTGACGATGTTTATACGGAAAATAAATTAAAGGTTGAAATGAAATTGAACTGAATTTTGAATCCTAATAGCAATAGTTTCTGTAGTTGGGGTGCACTGTGTGGAGGGGGGGGGGCACAAGGTGGCTAAGAGCTGAAGGGAAACAATTAGGAGGCCCCCTTATGGTTTTTCAGTGAGGGGTTGCAACCCAAGGGTTGGGGGAAGGGTCGTAGCCTCTTTGTGCCCCCCCCCTACTTATGACACTGTTGCATCCCTGGCCTTGCTTGTTCTAAATGACATTCAGCTAGATTGGATGCATGTATCCTCACTGAAGAGAAAAACTGAAATATCCATGGTGTGCTGCACAAATTGTTTCATATCTTAATTAGGTATTTTCCAATTTAGTTTTTCATGTAAAATACATTTTTTTTTTTTTTTTTTTTTTAGTTTTGAGAAAAACAGGATTCAAGGTTTGGACATTGTCCAAAAATCAGGTTTCTGTTCATGTGGAAATGGAAATATGCACTTATTTCTCATGCAGTTTTCACCATCAGTGCATGTCATTAGTGTTTAACTGATCTGTGCATCATCTAAAGAGTGTCATATTACATAATATATACTAAACCCCCCTCCCCCCCTCCCCCCCCCCAAATCACCAAAAATGCACTTGTGCTCCAACCACTCGATATAGCTTTCCTGTATAGGAGAGTCTAAGCAGACTTCAGACGCTAGATGGCAGCCGACTTACCAGTCCTTTCTCATTGTTCACAATATCGTGCACATGCTCAGAATTATGTAAACAATGGGAAAAGTCTTCTTCCTCTCGTCCTACAGTCTACCACTGTTGGTAAAAGTGGTTCAGGGGTTCAATGCTTTTACATAAACGTGGGAGCCACGATTCATGTTCAGCATGATCCAAACATAATCAAAAGCTCATTACAGAGATGTTCATTACAACAGTTTTCTGATCTGTGCCGTCTTCCCTCAGACCAAAGTGCCCGATATTCCAACACCTTTAAAGACCCTTGTAAAATTCTTTGACAAACTTGTAAATCTAAAAAACCGAATCCAGGTATTCCTCAGGCCAAGTGACACTGAAAGGGGTCGTTGTCACCTAGGGTACTCCCCAGTGGTACCCAGACAACCTCACTACTAGTACTCAGATGTATTTTATGATTGCCTGGGTGCTATTGGGGTGACAATGACCCTGGGTGACAATGACCCTGGGTGACAATGACCCTGGGTGACAATGTCCCTGGGTGACAATGTCCCCTTCAGCCCAAGTGCTGACTATTCTAATACCTTTCAAAACACTTTTTGAAAATTCTTTCGACAAATTTGTGAATCTAAAAAAATGAATTCGGGTCTTACTGGTTAAGAGCCAATGATATCGCCCATATAGCATCATATGCCAATGGCGCCTCCGGGTAGCCGGACACCTGGGTCGGGTTAAACTGTGGATCGTCGTCATCCTCATAGCGTTCTCTGAGGGATTCGCCAATACGAGCCTCATACTCATCCGATGTCTGAATGAGACAGAATAAAACAGAAATTATGAAAGATATTAAAGAACACAAGTTACAGAAAATCAATTTCGTTATGAGATTTGAGGGCTTTGGGTGGTGGAGTATTGATATCGTTTTGGTTTGCGGTAACACCGTGTGTTTGTCTCAATTACTGCTAAGTGAGGTAACAGGTTCTGCCAAAAAACCTTATCGGGCAACTCGTATCTCAACTGCCGCTATTAAAATGAGATTTTGAACCAAGTTCATGTCTACCATGTAGACCAAGCTTCCTATCATTGATTAAAAAACTACCCTTCATGGACGAAATTCATTCAAAGATAATATTTGAACGTGACCAGCACCTTTCTGTACAGACCTTTGGGGGAGGGGTTGGGGGAGGGGTTGGGGGGTTCATCCCCCCATGGACCTGCATTTTTTATTAACCCTAACTCCCTAGGCCCATTTGCTTACACATAACCTGAATCCTCCAAAATCCTTCAGTAGTAAAGCAAGCACATGACATGTATGCACATGTGTTTCTAATCTGTGATACATGTACATGGCCAGGGACCCTCCCTGCATGCATGGAGCAATAAACAGTGTCCACTGACCCAAGCACTGACCTTGCAATCACTACAACAAACATGGATGTACATGTACCATGGAAAGGCAAGTATGCTTAATAACCTCAATCCTCCAAAATCCTTCACTTTAGCAAAGAGCATGTAGCATGTAACCCCAATCCTTCAAAATCCTTCACTTTGCATGGCAAAGAGGATTTGAGAGGATTTGGGAAGGTTAGGGTTAAAAATTAAAAAAATTTAAAAAGGGAGAAGAGGAAATGGTACAGAAAGTGTTACCTCGACCCAGGCACGCAAAAATAACCCCCCAAAAAACATGACAAATCTCTGGCTAAGCGGTTGGTACAGACCAACACCAAGGGACATGCATGATCCACTAGCTCCCCCAACCTCCTCCTCCTCCTCCTTCCCCACCTTTGGCATATATGCCCCAGCCCCTTCTTGTTGGCTAATCCCAATGACAGATTATCCATGGCAATCAAACATCACGGATTGACTATTAGTGGATACACCTTTGCAGAACAACTGGTATTTTTCCGCCATCATCTTGGTCAAACTGTTCATTTGGTATGTAGTATGTACATGGTGGCACGGGTGGCATGTGATCGAGTTTTCTTAGCATCGTTTGTTAAGGAAAGAATATTGTAGGGATTTGTGCTGTACGGATCCCTGTGTCAATTTTTGGGGCTGTTTAAAAGCACTGGAAAATTTTACAGTATGAGGTCAAACGTAAGGTAAGTTTGGCATCCAAAAGTACATTTGAACTGCACTCAATTAAGTGGGATGAGGCAAAGAGAAGCACATTGTGGGAATTCCCATTTGTGAAATACATATGGTATATATATATTATTGAATCATAAATGACATCACATTCGTCCCCAGGTGATAGAACATACCCAGGTGATAGAACATACCCAGGTGATAGTAAACATCAAATAACACATTTTGACATTCATGTGCAGGGTTATTCTATTGTGTTTTGTTCCCATTCTGCTGCCGTGTCCACATGCTGCTTCCGTATGTCTGACGTCAACATCTGTCATATTGATTTTGTCATTGACTAACACAGGAGCCAGGGTCTTGTTCCTCTTTGTCCAACTGGATAGCTGAACTAGAGACGCCTTGTTGTTTGACATTTTGGTTGGACTGGTTTACTACCGTCTAGCACTCGAAACTCATCTTCAGAAGATAGATCATGCTTCACTGGAGTTGGCTGCACTTACAGGGCACCAAAAACGTTGTGGATGCAACCGGAATAACAACAAACGCAGACAGCATTCTGTATAAACAACTTTACATGTATATTTCCTTACAGATATGTGGCATTGTCCCAGCCGTTTTTTTTTTTGGGGGGGGGGGCCCATGTAAATGGAGGGTGCCAAGGTGTACTTAGTGGAGGGACAACAACATTGCATGACTCGTGACATTTCCTCTTTTCAGAAAAATTGTGCTGATGGATTCCCAATCTTGGGTATTATGCAGATGCATTGATCAGCATCCGAGGCTAGAAGGAGAGTAAATAGCAAGGGTGTGATTTGACAAAAGTAAAAAACAATCCTGAACACTAGGTAGCAGGCCTGGGTCTCCCTGTGGTCTAGAGGACAAAGCCCCCTGAACCTCCTGTGGGTAGCAGGCCTGGGTCTCCCTGTGGTCTAGAGGGCAAAGCCCCCTGGATGTAATCCTGAACACTGGGTAGCAGGCCTGGGTCTCCCTGTGGTCTAGAGGACAAAGCCCCCAGATGTTTAATTTTGGAGGATTTACAGACTCTCCACATTCCCTCACAAACAAGAAACTATAGGTTTGGACACTTCTTTCTTTCCTTGGTGGCTACTTCTCTTCTTTCAATAAAATTTTGAGGCAAAGGGAGATTTGTATAATAATAAAAAAAAATAAAAACAAAAACAAAAAAATCCTGAGAAATCCCAGGCCTGAAATAGACTGGCTCCTTTTTATGTATGGAGAATTATTAGCACTGTAATCATATATGAACATAGGGAATCTGACAAGGATTGCCCACAGCGTGGTAACGTTTTATGCAAACACTGAGCAATGATCAATATTCAATCAGTGGAACAACTTTGTTTATAGCCTGAAGATCTGACGTCACACTTCGAGGCTCGTGAATTACGCAATATACTGGCTGTGGCTGACATGTTTTCCACGAGATTCAACTTTGACTTTGGTTGGTAGCTTGTGCACGAGCCTCAAAGTGTGACGTCAGATCTTCAGCTTCTTCTGGAGCCTGTCTTTGTCTTTATTCCTGAGGATAAAGACAGGGGTCCAGACTACTTTGTTTGGTACAATCAATTGCTCTTGAATCTCAATACAATCAATCAATTGCTCTTGAATCTCAATACAATCAATCAATTGATCTTGAATCTCAATACAATCAATCAATTGATCTTGAATCTCAATACAATCAATCAATTGATCTTGAATCTCAATACAATCAATCAATTGATCTTGAATCTCAATACAATCAATCAATTGATCTTGAATCTCAATACAATCAATCAATTGATAATAAATTGATTACAATAAATGTTTATTTGTAAATGAAACCGACCAATAAACCAGGCTATGAAAACAACCCATCCAATCCACGATTAAAACATCCATTAATATTATATAACCTGCAATCCAACTGAACTTGTCTCAAGCAATGATACGACTCTTCCAGAAAGTAAGGTCTTCCTAAACAAAAGACAAGTCCATAACTTAATCTTAAAGGGACAGTATTGTCATGATCAACAGGGCATGGAATTGGAGAGTTAGTTTTAGATTAACTCTGTGACTGAACATGATAAGGTCACATTACTATTGCTGCTGCATAAATGAGCCAGTAATTTTCAGTCACTGTGTTCATCTTAAACTAGGACACCGATTCCATGCCCTGTTGAAAGTCTGCTCTGATCGTGATGATATTGTCCCTTTAACATTTATAACAAAATGTGTTTTGTACATTAACTGATCTTGTATCTCGACAAATAAATAAGTTAATCAATCAACCAACTAGGCTATGAAAAAAAAAAAC
This sequence comes from Zoroaster sp. YZ-2022, assembly GCA_029582265.1. Classification (NCBI taxonomy): domain Eukaryota; kingdom Metazoa; phylum Echinodermata; class Asteroidea; order Forcipulatida; family Zoroasteridae; genus Zoroaster; species Zoroaster sp. YZ-2022. The sequence goes on along the minus strand of CM055835.1, from coordinate 20,277,811 downwards.
ATCCAACCAGCCTGTATCGAATAATCAACATTCAAGATTTTCCTATTCACAATTAGTATTCCATACACACACAAATATTTCTGCCTAAAAATGTTGCTATGCAAAAACAAACTTAAACAAAAACTCTTCCCTGCCAACTCATCACTCATCGAATCAACCATCCAAATCAACTGATGAAACCTTACAACCAAGCATGGTTCACATACTCAGAAAGTAATCAACCTTATCAGGAAAAAAAAAATCCATGAATAAAAACACATCAAGCTCAGCCACACCGGGGGCGCAACTATTATCTTGACCTCGGCTGATGTTGATTTAAACTCCCTCACAACCCCTCTCGGGCATTCCTCTCGGCCCTCCTAGTCGCTTGACCATCACCATGGTAATATTCTCTCCCCCTCGGCATGGCGGTCATTTCACCCATGACATTCTTCCCTTCCCACTGCCTCCTGTCTTCCGTGAGTGACCCATTGATAAGCTTCCTCATCCTGCTGACCAGCACTGCATCATCTATTGACTGAGACAACTATGCCAGGAACTCTAATTGGGTATTACCTTGGGTCATTCCAATTTGTTGTCCATGTCTGCAAGTCGTCTTCTATTTTACATATTTCTGTATTTTCATTTCATTTCATTCACATTTATTTCAATGTTGAACTTGCGTTACATTTTGTGTACATAATTTATATCAAATTGCGGTAAATTATGAATTAAACAAGATATATCAAGAATTAAACAGTAACGCTGAATGCAATGAAACAGATGTAAGACATGACAGGACAACATTTAGTTTCTGTGCCCTAACCTACTGACGGATTAGCAAGTATGAGACAAAGGACTACAGTGACAGACATAACTTGCTGTATATTTCATATATTGATATAACTGTGCTATGTACAGGAAGATTGCTTTGAACCTGAAAAGTTAATTTCAGTTGGAAGAGCCATGGCACGCTATCAAAGTTGACCAACGTTGACCTTAGTCAGTACTTGGCTGGGAGATAACTCAAGTTGGCCTGGGTGTTGTAACAAGCCTTAATAGTTGACTCAGATGTATGCGTATATGACTCTGGTGTCTTTCTGCAGGACCAATCGATCCTGGGGTGAAAGATCAATTTGCTTCAGCCTGCTTCTTCATTGTGGAACGACTTATTGGGAACATGTCAAACTTTCAATCTCTGACATCATTCAAAAACTGCCCTCAAGACACATTTGTGACTGGCTCTGGCAAAATCCTAAACTTGGACCCAATTTTCAACAGTGAGATTTTGTTATAGTTTGATTCTCTAGATTTTCCTCTTTCATTTGATACCAGATTTGTAGAAATCAGAATTTTTTTCAGATTTCTACAAATCTGGTATCAAATGAAAGAGGAAAATCTAGAGAATCAAACTACCATACCAAAATCTCACGTTTGAAAATTGGGTCCAAGTGTAGGGTTTTGCCAGAGCCAGTCATATTTTAATGAGGGTTGCATAATCAAACTATCTACCCTGTTCATAGTCTGTTTTATTGTATTTCTCTCTGTTGTGTCTCTGCATCATGAGCATCTTTAGACTGATACCAGTGCATTACAATACAAATACTAATTATTATTATTATTTTTTTTTATGAGTAGTTGCCAATCACAAGGCCTTACAGGCCACTCAAGGTGAGGGCTAAATAGGGGAAAGGGGGTAAGAGAAGAAGAAAGATGAATATTGATGTTGCGTTTGAATTGAGACAGGTTATAGGTGGCGGAGAAGCAGGATACAGGTAATGAATTCCAAAGTAAGGCAGTACGTGGAAAGAAACTGGATGAGTACCGCCAGGTATTATTATATTATTATTACAAGTGTTGCATCCTTCAGATACAGGACGTTAAGCTATGTGCACTGGTACAATGCACATAAATGAACCCAGAACACTCATCATCATGAAAGATTAAAGGGGTTGTTACCCAGGTGTTTCTGGTCCACCAGTCAGTCTCTAACAGTTCAAGGCTGGGACCCTTAGGGGATAACGCTGATAATCGCTGACCAGGCCACCAAGGATAAATAAGAAATAAATAATAATACTGAAAATAATAACCAGGAATGCTTGATATCCTATACAGGTTAGTTAGAGATCCACCCTTGAGTATCGGACATAAAAAGAACGTATAAATTTTCTCATTAATGAACTCGTTATAGCGAAATACCACTGTCAGCCAACATAAAGATGACAGAAGCAAAACATTCATGTGGTAATCAAATCCAGACAGCCACCACATCAACTTGCCAGTGGTTTTCATTACTGTGTGATTTACAGTTATGGGCTGTTGATGAGGATCCTTGAGATGGTAGAGAAACCACCCACGGGGCTCGTAAGTAACATCTGCCAATGTGGATTAAAGTCTTTATCACGACTCCTTGCTCCTTTGGGCTGGCTTCGCGTGCTCCGAATGACATGAATTCTGCAAATTATGCCATAAATAGACCACGTCACACATGTTTACACTTGGGGGTGTCCTTTTGAAGTACCACAGATTCATGGCAGGCAACAGTGTGTATTCTGATATGTGCAGTTGTTACATTCATCTGTACATAACATCAAGTCTTGTAACTAGGTGAAGTAGTGCCTTACAACTTTACAAAAGAAATACCAAAATAAAGTATTTTTCCCTGATTGGGAGATACTGGTATCCTGGCTTGAGAACAATGTTCCAAATGCGAGAGATACCAATGGGACGCTAGACAGGGATGATATTGTGAGAGAATGAAAAAGTAGGAAAAATGTTTGCCATTATCATTAATAGGCATATACTAGTCTACAGTGGTTTACCTCTATAGCCATGTATAGCAAGGAAACTGTTTTTTTTATCTTGGTATTTACAATAAAATGATACACAAGGAAAGTTTCCATGGTCTGAAGTTAGTCGGAACCCGGTTTCATGGTAGGATTTTCAAAATCAAAAGGTAGGATTTCCTGGAAGAATATCATGTCTGAATAGATATGGCAGTAGACTAGGTTTGAGACGTTTACACATGTACACGGAAAGAAATTCACTCAACGTTTTTCCAATTCACAAAACGTGTAAACGAATCCCACCAGCATCTCAGAAGTCTCCACCCATAGGCCCCAATCAGTAAATCTTATAGTAGACAACTAGGTCTACATACTTTCCTCTTCACATTCGGAACAAATCACATAGCTTTGGTAGCCAAAACAATAAATTGATTTAATTTTGCCCTACACCAGTGCTTTCCGAGTGTCTGTGGAAAAAACTTCACAGGTGACTTGGGCGGGACTCGAACCCACGACCTCCTGCTTACTAGTGCAGACGTCTTAACCTCTCGACCACCGAGCTTGCCCGATGACGATTGGGCGACTAGAATCCTATATAGCAGCAGGTTCCTACAGAACAATAAAATCATAACTCATACGATTCTCTAACATCAAACTCACTTATTGATTTGCGAATACATATTCTTAGGCAATAATTCCAAAGTCACTACACAACATCAAATAGTGTGGAACAATTCTTTAAAGAGTAAAGACTGTTTGCGGTGACACCATGTAGAAATTGTCTTTGAGTCGTAAATTAGTTCTGAAAAGAACTGGTTGCTATGGAGACAAATGTCGTATGCAAACCTTTTTTCTACTTTTACCTATGCATGTCAATTGCAGCCACAAAATTAGAAATATGAAACACAAGGGAATCCCTGCCAATATGCAGCAATTTTGAGATGTCAGCATGCGGTCGGTTGATCTCAGTAGGTTTATTATTGTTTTAAGTCTACATGCTGAGAAAGAAAACACATCTTTCCGTCATTACGGTTGATGAGCGAGTACGGAAATAGCCAAGGAAATCTACACTGGTGTAGATTAGGATAGCTTTCAATCAAGGCCAGCGTGTTTTTTTTCCCCCCGAGCGCATGGTGTATCCGTGTGTGGTTCATACTATCTGGGTTGCTGCAGTATGCCTTGACTAAAGGCTAAGCCTAGGATAGTTGATTGGTTATTTCATTGAGTCAACAATACTTCATTAAAAGGGGCAGTATCGCCACGATCAGAGTAGACTTTCAACAACGCATGGAATCGATGTCCTAGCTTACGATGAACGCAGTGACTGAAAAATTACTGGCTCATGTATGCAGCAGCAACGCTAATATGACCTTATCATGTGGGGAATTATTTTCAGTCACCGAGTTAATCTAAAACAAGCAATCCAATTCCATGTCCTGTTGATCGTGACGATACTGCCCCTTAAGGGTTTACATTGTAATGATTACTGTCCCATGAACGGCGGTTGAGGCAAATTCTTTCCATTATACATACATTAATGTTGGTAGTTATTTTTATGAAGTTGTTTTCTCTATATATCATATCCTAGAAACTTAAAGGGGCAATATCGTCAGGGGCAATATCGTCGCGATCAACAGGGCATGGAATCGGAGTGCTAGTTTTAAATTAAACTCAGTGACTGAAAATAATACCCCACATGATAAGGTCATATTACCGTTACTGCTGCATAAACGAGTCAATAATTTTTAGTCATTGTGTTCATCTTAAACTAGGACATTTGACAAAATAGACTTTAATAGAATGTATGACTTTTCATGCATTTTGGTGATAATTCTTCAACACCAAGTGTTGGATACCACTGGAAAGCTCCTTTTCCAACTGAATTCAGAAAAAGAAAAATCTCATTAAGAAAAATCTCTTTAAAAAAAAAAAAAAAGTCATCTTTACTTTTATTTTGTTGGAGCTGTCTCACATATAAGACTAAACTGTTTTGAACGTGATAATACGTTTTGAAATATAGGAGGATACCAATCAGCCCGAGTTGGTGCAGGTGTCATGTTACTATATGCCTATGTCTTATCAAAGTAATTCTCATTTGTCTTAATGTATGTGCTTTTCCAGAACGGCATTAGCAGTTCAAAGAAGCAGAACGCCACCTGTATCCAATTGACGTGTGCAATTTCTCCAGAGGGTGCCGTTTTCCATTCCCGCGTTTTAATGTCGCATCGAGGACATGATTGAGACTTAAATCCTATGAATGGTGCATCAAATTATGGGAGTCCGGTAATTATTTGCACAGGGAGATTGAGTATCGGCGTAACAAAAAGCTCCAATCTACAGAGACACCGAGTTTATCCGACTACTCTTCATCGGGAGAGTGTAATGGGCACATCAGTGTCGCACTTTTCCTCTGTTGACAGAACTTTTACAACGAGCGAACCTGATCCGCTTATCCGTAAGAACAAGCTCTGGAGACGCAGAATGCACTAAACCTAATTGATCAAACTTGTAAAACAGGCAATCTTTCGCAACTACTCATTCCACTGTGAGGTCTATCTGTCATGCTAGTGTTGGCCAATGAATCATTGAACAATCCAATTAATTTCTTGTGTGTGTGTGGGGGTGTGTGTGTGTGTGAACGTACACACCATTCGTTGTGGGGTCCAAAACACAATAGAACAATTGGACCCCACAAGGTAACTATAGAAAATCTTGTACCCCACAGGAGAATTATAAGGAAAAGGGATAATAGAACGAACAAAGGAATACCCCACAAATCAATGTGCGTGAGGGTGTGTGTGTGTGTGTGTGTGATATTTTCTGCGTATTTTCTACAGTTTGACTAGACATCTCTTAGATGGAAAGCAAAATGGTCACCCACACTATTTTCCATAAAAAACCAGACCTCCTTTCCACATAATATCTCCGATTACCACCTTTGAGTCCAGCTGATGGCAGGCAAAGACTATTAATGAAAGCTGTCAATTTTTGTTCCTGATAAACAATGCCCTATAAACACCAGAGATGGTTTGTTCACGCAGGGATGTCAAAAGATGTGTATCTGGGGCGAATTGCTATATAGAGCCACTTCGCTAGAACAGTTTGCGATGCACGTTGCGTCGGTTGACCAACCCAACTTTCATACTAGCTGTGCACACTCTGGCTGGTAATCCCGCTCGATATCGCTTAGCCAAAATATTTGCTCAGCGATACTCTATGCTTATTGGGTCTATGAAATAAGCACCCCCCCCCCCCCCCCAATGCCTTCTGGGACCAGAGGCCAATTTCATAGATTTGCTTAGCAGATAAAAATCGCTTACCAGAAAAATTTGCTTATCGTATTTCTTTGGTTACCAACCGAACTTGTATACAAAATGTATGCATTTTGGCTGGTAGTCTGTTTTATATTGCTTAACAAAATTCTCTGCTAAGCAGCCCTATGAAATTTGCCCCAGGTGAGGGTCTCAATAGGTCATTGGCACATCAAGAACTCTTCTGTTTGATTAGCGTGGCATTTCATGTCTCTCTCTCTCTCCTTCTCTGGCTCATATGTCATAAACTTGTAATTCACTAAATAAGGAAAAAAATGAGTCCACAAGATCTGGCAATCAAGGAGGCTTGTTCAACATGCCCGATGACAGATGATCTATTCAAAAACAGTTGGAATAATTTGACGGACATCATTTCAATGAAATGCCTTTCTGATAAAACCCCGTCCTCTTTTCTCTTGAGAGGATCGGCACTAATTTTCTTTCAAGTTTGATGGAAAGCCTTTTAGTAAGGAATGAGAATACAATGGAGAGAGAGAGAGAGAGAGAGAGAGAGAGAGAGAGAGAGAGAGAGAGAGAGAGAGAGAGAGAGAGAGAGAAAAAATTGTCAAAGGATATAATAATAAAGCAGACACACACAGTCGTCAAGCAACAAAACCATAAATAAATGACTTCTTCTCTCTAGGTCATTTTGCTCTGCTTCTCATCAAGGAAAGTTTCTTCCACTTTCAATTAGCTGTATCTTTGGTTCCAATGTTGCCATGTTAAAATGCCCTAAAATGACATTAGCTCATCCTGTCAGGAAAAAAAAAGTAAAAGAGAACAATTTAGACAGTTCACATGTTCTAGCACACTGATTCATGATTATCTATAAAGCATGCCTCTAGATAATCCGAGCGCCACAGCTACACCTTGTCCTCAATCGATTTAAACAGACACGCCAGAGGCTCTCGCGGCAATGTCGGCAAACACGGACATGGCAACAAACACTCAGTACTTGGGTTGTTATTATCTTACCCACAGCAGAACTGGTTCAGATATCTGGAGTGGGGGACCGAAACCAGCGGATGCAGATATAACTTGAGACAATGACAAAAAGGAAGTCTTCAAAATCTGCCTGGTTTCTGAGGAGAGACATTCTGTCTTAAGCAGCGGCGGCACCAGACCTGTTAAACTGGGGGGAGGGGGGAGGGGGGGCGGGAAAGCTTAAATTTAAGGGGGGGCAAACATTTTTAATGTAATTTTGTACTGCTGAAAAAGCATTGACTTACCATCGGGGAAAAAAATGGGGGGGGGGGCCAAATTGGGGGAACAAAAAAATAACCGGGGCAGGGGGGGGGGCATTTTCTCCCCTTGCCCACCCGTAGCACCGCCACTGGTCTTAAGGGGGCAATGCATACAAATAGTCTGGTCCTGATTATGTGCAACTGCTAACAGTAAGTGAACAATCAGCATGTATTTAAGCAGATAGTTTATGTAACCATATCTCCCAGCTAGCTGTAAGCAAGGATTTCCTGACGCACAACACCAAGAATATTATGGTGCTTACACAGCGAACACAGTAACTCCATACTGCAAGTAAAGAACGGTACCCACAAGTGCAGAATTCCATCAATTAACCTAGAATTCCGTGTTGAGCAGCGCCATGAAATTGAACCCCTCCTCTACTACCCACAAAAAAGCCAACCTAATCAGTGCTGACCTTAGTTTATTTGAAGAGTTCGGCAGAAAACCAGTTGAGAATTTGACCAAACAAAAGTTCAAATTGAACTGTTGGGAGAGGAAGACCTTCCACGTTCTACAGACATCTCATCCCAACTACAACATGTAAACGGTGGACCATTTTCTGTAATGCAACTCCCCAGGCACTATCATCTGTATTGCTGTAACATTTATGCCTCTGCGGTAAGCTAGCAGCTGACAGAACAATCAGCAAGGCCCTTTTTGCTTGTAAATATCCCCAGTTTGATGGCAAGGAGAAAAGTTTGTCGTAATCTAATCATTCTGCTATTTCCTTTAAGGTCACTGGGCTTCAGGAGGAAAAACAAAATTGTCTCGGAGCAAGCAATCTTAAGACATCTATTGGTCCATCAAATCTACGACTTAATAAAAAAAGAAGTGTGGATCTTCTTGAGGAGGAATTACGTCAATTTACCACTCAGTTTGACAAGACCCGGATTTAGCCCTGCTGTCGTGAATTTAATTTCCTAGTTCACACTGTGCAAATTTTGACAAAGAAAGGAAAACCTCAGAGAAGCCCTCCATGGAATAAATCTGATGGGAGATTGAAACATTGTCAGACTGTCAATGCACAGGTGCAGATTATCTTTGCAAAGCTGATGACCTCAGTAGATCACGTCACATGTTTTCTTATCTCACCCATCTCAACTTCACTTTTAACTAAAATAGGAGCATGCAACGGATCAACACAATAAAATTGTTTCAACAACTTTCTACCAGATCAAAGTTGAGGTTTAAACTGGTAAAGAGGCTCAACAATCCAGACTGTCCCCCCTACAATTGTTTAAATAAAAATGGAAGTTCAGTATAGTTCAGTACACTCTGTAGTGATGTGGATTTACCGCTTTTACGGAGTAAAACAATCCAGATCCAGATCCAGATCCAGATCCAGATAGTGTGTGTATATGCCAACCATGGAGCATCATTAACCCTAACCCCCTAGGTATTCTAGCTAGGAACCTTCCTGAATCCTCCAAAATCCGTCCGTGCACTTTTGGAAACATGGCCTCGTTGATATTCAGCACTTATGGCCTGTACTTCTTGCCAGATGGTAATTTTGCCCCATTTGAAGAGGTGAAAGTACCAGTTTCCAACAGTGCTGAATTTTCCTTAAAAGTTCCCCTTGGAGGATTTTGCAGGATTTGGGGTGGTTAGGGTTCAACTGAAACAAATGTGAACAAAATGTAAGGTATGAAAAAACCGTAAGGTTTGAAACCTTAGGCCAATAACTACTATTTTGTTTTTATACCACAGGTCCTTTAGGTTGGTAAGCAGTTTCCAACAGCTAATTCTCTATTTAGAAAACAAAGGATAATAAACTGACGACTTTTAAAAAGGGAAGGTACAACACTGGTATTTGGTAATGTATGTTAATTTCAACTTGCAATAGTTTTATAGACACATATCATAAAACTAACCTGTGAAAGATTCTTCACAATAGGTGCTCATATTTTTTGAGAAAACAACAAACATTTTTACAGGTTTAAAAAAAAAAAAAATTATGGTTTTCAATAAGAATTGACATATCTGAAAAGAAAGATTTTTTTTTAAACTTAAAATAGTATGCCCATTCTTTTAAGCAGAGAGTAGAGTTCTCCAATATACATGTGTCATTCGCTATATCGCAGATTCCTCTGACAGTAAGGTTACTATGGTAGGAATGGGGTGCAATGCAGGTATCCTCATTGGGAGAATATAGGGTTTAACAATCAGGATACCAGTATCTCCCAATTGGGATAGTATAATTGACATCAACCCTGTGAGTGTTATTAGTAGAGCAGAATGTGTCACTGTAACCCAAGAGTTTCCCAATTAAGGCAAATTTGTATCCTCATTGAGCAGAGATGCCAACATTGAATTCCAAAAAAGAGTAGCAACTGGCTATTGAAAACAAAATCGCAAAAATCTAACGCTAAAAAATGCATGTCCGGATTTGGGCAATGTCCGGAATTTGGGCAAGTGACCCAGGCGTCAGCGCCGCACTCGGTGTGAACCCCGCTGGCGGTAGTGGGACCAGGGGCAGAGTGAATGGGAGGAAAATACTCAATGAAAAAATTATGAAATTATAACAATGATAGACGTATCTTATCTTAAAAGCTCACAATAATAATCTTCAGAATTAGTAATCCATGCATCAGTCATGCATTGATTATAATATTAACTGTTCTCTTTCTTGGGGTCTCGAAGGCAAATAACAAATTGATAGCCTTAGCTCGACACATAACACTTCAGCGTTAATAATGCTGGTATCTTGAGCTGGAGTGAAAAACCCGGCAACGGATTTTGTTGACTCGACAGCCGTCTGGTAGGATTTGTGTTTGACAGTGTTTATATGCTTGGTGACGTCGTACCTGCCTGCATGCCTGACACTGAAGTCGCACTTGCAAAGAACGCAGAATGCAGAATCTCACAATAACAGGCCACTCAGTTGTATATTCCGGAAGGTATTTTTGTTCAGAAAGTCTCCTTTTTTTCTTAGGAGCCTCCATTGTTCCGGCCTTCTTTTTTAAGCTTCGAGAAATTAAAAGGTAATGCACGTGCGCGAGCACAATTATGCACGCATGTACACACAAGCTACCTCACAGACAACCTCATTCCCCACGGGTATGCTCATTATTCCCCATTATGTAATAGAGATCAATGGGTACGATCTTGCAAATAATGTACAGATGTACAGGGTACATGTGGCAGTCGAATCCAGCGCGCTCGCGCTTGTGATACGTACATAATCGTGTGAATTCGCCGCAAATCCCGCTATCGTCGCTTTTTACCACCACTGCAGTTTACATTTAAAAGGTTGGTTTTTTTTGGTTTTGTTTTTTCATTTTTAAAATTATTTTTCATCATTTTTATTTCCACTTAATAGTTCATTCATTGTTTGCTTGTATTGTAACTATATACAATTATACTGGGGCGGCTTGTTTAGCGTATTTCAATGAAGTATTATCGTAGAGTCGTATTCACGGCTCAAAATCGTATTTGCTATGCCCAAATCGTGTATGTTGGCATCTCTGCATTGAGGGAATATAGGGTTTCAATCAGGATAACAGTATCTCCCAATTGGGATAGTATAACTGACATCGACCCAAGAGTTTCCCAATTAGGGCATATTTGTATCCTTATTGGGAGAATAGGGTTCCAATCAGGATAACAGTATCTCCCAATCGGGATAGTATAACATCAACCCCCCCATGAGTGGTATTACTAGAGCAGAAGGTGTCATTGTCACCCAACAGTTTCCCGATTAGGGCATATTTGTATCCTCATTGGGAAAATATAGGGTTCCAATCAGGATAGGGTTCCCAATCAGGATAGTATAGCAGACATCGACCGACCCCCACCACCCCCTCCATTGCACGTTATTAAATGTAAAGTGATGGTGACCTAGCGTGTAGTGAGTATACACTGCATTCACATCGATGTTTCAATAATGGGCAGGTGAAACAACACAGCAATTTAGTCAAGTACAAATAACACTTGTCATCAGTCCTATAGGCTTGTATGCTATGTTAATAATGACATGCAATAGTGGTTTTCATTTGCGGGCGAGGGTGCCCTTCATTCAGCTTGTTACAGGCAGTGAACAACAACATAGAATTAAAGGTTTGACAGGCAAATGATTCAATTCAGCACTAGAGTTTTTCGACCCAAGTTGTTAAATTATGATTACATTTGCAGAGCTGCAACTCTTCCGGATTCTGCGGAAGACTTCGCGTATTTGACGGTAATTTACTTACTTAAAATATATGCAAGGAGGCCTCTCCTTTTGGTGCCAAAAGGAGAGGCCTCCTTGCATATATTTTAAGTAAGTAAATTACCGTCAAATACAGAAGTCTTCCGCAGAATCCAGAAGAGTTGGCAGCTCTGCATTTGGTCCAGCCCTGTAGGCTTACATATATAGTGAATTACCAAAATAAAAACATTTCTTCCTGCCGATTTTTAAAACAAACCTTGGTCCTTTAACCAGTTCGCACCGGGAATAAAAAAGTTTTTCCGAACCCCTGTGGCGGGTTTATTTTTACCGCACAAACACGAACAATTGTGCTCGCCAGAGCGTGACCGGGGAGACCGCGTCTTCCACCGTATGCTTATGGCTCGTTGCCACGTTGACCGGGAATCTATACAAATATTCCCGTGAATCCTGTGGCGTGTTTAGACGCTCTCCGATCCGCTGTCCAAAAAAAAATGTGCGTGTATACACGGCCTCCGACGCGAACTGGTTAAGTTGTCGAAAGAAATGTAAATCACAGGTTTGAAACTGCTAACATGAACAAAGACAGCACAAAAAAAAAAAAAGACTTTTTACGGTGCTGGTTTTTAAGTTCCACTTGTAAACATCTCCCTCCCATTTTTTCAAACCTTTGGTCCTTCAAGTCGTCAAAAGAAATGTAAACAGCAGGTTTCAAACTACTAACACGAACAAAGAGAACACAAAAAAACTGTTTTAATAGTATCTATTTGTTGGTGTATTTTTTATGGATTAAAATGCACTTTTTTCAGCATTGTCCAAAAGCATAAATGCCAAACTTATGAAATTGTTACGATTTAATGCAAGTGTATACATATGTATCCCACAACAACAAAGATTAATTAAATAATGTTTTAATTAAAAACCATCAACAACAAAATAAAAATGAAAAACAACCAATAAACTGAAAAGAAGAAGAAGAAAAAAACTACCTCAAGAATTGTCATTAGCCTACTCTAAGAAGAATGCAGTGGATGGAACAATAATTTCCTGTGGAGAAATGTAAATAGCTCTATGAATTGGACCCAATTACAGGCTGAATTGCTTTATACAGATTCCCTGTGTCATCGCTATCATCCTTTGCAGATCCACAAGCTGCAGTTTCAGGGAATTGTACCCCAAGCCTCGATCTTAACCACGGCCATTGCCGTGGTACCCCTCCGAGTTGGTATCTTTAATTGGTTACGTGGATTAAGATTAGCATGACTTCGGGTTCCTAGTCATTGATTGTAATAACTACCGTTACTGTTATTGTAGTTGCCTGGTCTACTTAAACATACTCTAGCAAGTTATAATGCCCCTTTGGTTGGCCTTGAAACTTTGAGGCAGCCAAGGCCAAAGTGGCCCGTGCCCTCTAAATCCTCAAGGTCGAGGCCTGGTACCCCATTGGTAAAATATCTGTAAATGCATCCATACTTTATAAGAATCAAGAGATATGTACAGAAACCAACCTGGCAATATTTCAGCTAATTTCACAGTGCCAATAACACGATATCCCTCCTACTACTACAAGGGTCAAAATCAGTCAAAATGTTGATATACTTGCCAAGGTACATGTATATCTAGTGCATTTAAAAGTTAACAGTGTCAAACCTTACATGTTGTAAGCACATTTACAGGTCAAAACGATTCGACTGTTTTTGACTGATAAAAGCATTGTCTGGTATTGTTCAGGGTGGTTAAAATGACAATAGAAACCAGTCAAACATGCCCCTGTGTGCACATTTGGGTCAACAGTCAAATCAGTCAGTTGACTGGTTTTGACCTCTACAGCAACTTCCCACTAAAGTGCAGCTATAGTAAGAGGGTTAATAATGAAAATATATTACATCTTTGTTGTATATTCATTCTAATGTGGAAACCGGATCAAGGCCGAGCTCACTGCCAAGGTCCATTTTAAATTTGTAATACATTTCCTGTTTTCTCAATGAATTTCAAGGAACTCTTTTAGGTCTATACAGTTCAGTAATTTTGTAATCGGGCGATTACTCCCTTTAATTAATTGTATCAATAATCCTTGTCACTTTGACATACATCACCACCATACACACAGTGATTAATACAATATTGATTTAACCCATATACTGACCCACCCTAGCATTAACAATGACAGCTGCTACACGGCAGACCAAAGCTATGAATGGTAGGTCAGATATATTCACGTAATTTTTTTTGATACAACTCAATGGTACGTTTGTTTGTTAATAAATGTCAAACCCGAGGATGACTTTGTTAGTTTTCTCATAACTTGCTATAATTACCTTGTACCGAAAGTTGATTTTCAGGTTTTAACTGTTTAAAGAAAGTGTATTATACCTAAAAACAACAAAGATATAAATAATCACAGTTTTACATAAAACTTATGATGATGGTAAGTCAGACTAATTGCGGTGACGCCATGTGAAATTCTCAATTGAGTAGTAATTAGTTCTGAAAAGAACTGGAGGTACCTCCAGTTGTACCTCCAGTTCTTTTCAGAACTAATTTTTTTTAAATTTATTTATTTTGTATTTACTGTCAGTCACCCCAAACAAGGCCAAAAAGCCACTAGAGTGTAAGGGGTTACATTTGCGATAACATCCACCATTTAAGCAAGATTACATTTGTTGATATTTTTCTTAAACTTAATTAGATCGTAAGTTGGTGGAAAACAATCAGCAGGAAGGTCGTTCCATTGTAATGCTGTTCTAGGGAAGAAGCTATCCAAATGGAACTTACTCTTGATTTTGGGGAGTCGAAGATAGTGAGGGTGTTCACCTGCTTGTTTAGCAAAACGAGTAAATTACTACTCAATTGAGAATTTCACATGGTGTCACCGCAATTAATCTTACTTATCCTCCTCACCATGCAAAGCTACAAGTCTTACTTATGATGATGGTATCAAACATTCCTTAAAATCTTTCCGTCTTGTCATGCATGTTGATCACGTGACCCACATCTCAAACAATTTTCAAAAGTGGAAGGCAAAATGGAGAGGCAATAAATGTTCTAATTCTTTGCTGCAGATTTTCCAATGCGATTTTGAGCAAATTTGATTCAATTCAAAATTTATAAGCAACTGAAGCCACAATTAACATCCTTTTATGTTATTCTTGCAGGCTTGTCACCTATGTTTCTGTGAGTCTGTTTTCCATGCTCTTGTCATTGCATATGTAATGTGTGTTTGTTACACTGCATATAGGCCTATGCCAAACCCGCAAGTTGAGGGTCAGTTGGGAGGTATGCCCTAGGTGGCAACAACCCCTTCAGCCAAATAAATAGTAAGTTGTTTCCGATGTTTCTGTGACAGCTAGGTACATTTCGGGGAAAAGTCGGGATATGACATAGGCCCTCTTCTACATTTGGATTGATTTTTCAGAAGCAAGAGACATCAGGTGAAAACACTGCCAGCCGCCAAAACTATACTCGTCTAAGTTTTTTTCATGAGTCACTGAACTTGCGCACTTCCCTCTGGACACAGAATTATTTTTCATCTCTCCGCTAAACCAAGGATGAGCCACAAATTCCTTTGATTGAAATGCGTGTCAAGTGCGGTTAAACGGCTTGTGCTGGTTTATCACCTCCAGCCGTTAGTAAGATTTACAGCTGTGTAAGCTAAATCTGTCATCACCATAATTCCAAACTTATATGCCAACTATCTAGTCAAAGAAATTTGAGGCATGGAGAAGGATTAGAGATACACATACAGTACATACAGTAAATTAGTGAAGACTATTTTTCAAGAGGATTTGGTAAAGAAATCGTATTGCCATGCTCTATTACAATGCTTAGATTTTTAATTAATGAGTATAACATATGAATTAATCAAATGTACTGGACAGAACAATAATAACAGTGGATAACATTTAAAAGTCAGAATATATTTTTTCTCTGTGATAACCAACCTTTCCAATGCACCCAGTTTCGTTTTTTTGAAAACACAAAATTGTTTTGGACTGAACTGTATATAAGCAGAATGGTTTTCCACTGCTTGTTTTCAAGACTGCTCGTATGTTCACAGAGTTTTCTGACAAATAACAACCCGTCTAAAGTTGTTCTTAAGATGATTTTTAAAACTGGTGATGCGTATTTTATTTTGAGGGCCAAGCTTGTCAAATCTTTCTTAAATCTTCCTGTAACAAATCAGCTGCATATTGCCTGTAGATATTGATTCTACCAACGAAAAGTTACACCAATGAAAAATATCTAAACAAGGCAAAAGTAACTGTTGACTCAGTGGTTTTTCTTTCCGAAAGATTTTGTTCAATTTATTAAATATCTAAAAACAAATTAGAAAGCAAAGGTCGGTAATATATATTGTATCAATAACGATCAGATGCATGTCCATCCTAGCATTTTCAGCCCAGGCGGTAATTATGAAATTTAATCCCTGTGTAATTTGCCGACCGGGCTGATAAATCTGCATCGATCGGGGAAGTGATGACTTCCACTGCAATTTCTCTTGTCTTGCGGCCACCACGTTATTAAAATACGCCAAGCAAGACAAACAAAAGGGGGTGATTAGTGACAAAGCAGTGCCGACGTTTCCTGATTAGTGCGAGGGTCGTGTATTATTGGGGAGATTCCATGGTTGGCAAAGACAAACTACCCATGGCCATGTTGCTGTTCTAGTACCTCGCACGATCACACCCCTGTGAACGTGAACTACCTCCAGATATGTCTGATAAGAAATTAATGACTCTGCGGATATGCAAGATGTTGTCTCACCGGGAAAAAAAAACCGAAGTCTAAGGAACTTTCGGAGAAGGCTGCCACTGGAAGTTTTTTAATAGGAAATCAACTTTCTGCACTTCTCACCATCAAAGTGTCACAGCCTCATCAAGATAGAGACACAAAGGAGCAACTCGTTGTTTAGCTTATTCTAAAGCAATACTTTCAAGAGCAGAACTGCATGGACCATTTCACGAACAATTGGTAAACTGATCACGTGGCCCACGCCCCAAAGGTTTCTCATTAAATGGTAGGCAATACGGCAGAGCCAAGTTTTTCTTTGCCGCTGTTTTTTCAACATGATGAATGCCCGACTTTTACATCCATTTGATTGAATCCAACCTGTTTAAACAACTATAGATCGTCACAATCAACAGGGCATGGAGTCGGAGTGCCAGTCCTTTACCCCTTGGATCTGCCTAATTTATAAGGTGTTTTGTTTTTTTACCATGGACACTACAATACATGACTTTAATAGACTGAATTCTTGTATGAGCGAGTGCATGTGATGTATGTTAATATTAAAGGGGCATGGAATCGGAGTGCTTGTTTTAGATTAACTCAGCGACTGAAAATACTACCCACGTGATACTATGGTCATATTACCGTTGCATAAATGAGCCAGTCATTTTCAGTCACTGTCTTCATCTTAAACTAGGACACCGATTCCATGCCCTGTTGAAAGTTTGCTCTGATCGAGACAATATTGTCCCTTTAACCATCCTACTATAGCTGCACTTTAGTGGCAAGTAGCTATAGAGGTCACAATCAGTCAACTAACTGTTTTTGACTGTTGACCCAAATGTGCGCACAGAGGCATTTTTGACTGGTTTTTACTGTCATTTTGACCACCCTGAACAATACAAGACAATGCTTTTACCGGTCAAAAACGGTCGACTCATTTTGACCTGTAAATGTACTTACTACATGTAAGGTTTGACAGTGTTTGACTTTTAAGTGCACTAGATATACCTTGGCAACTATACCAACATTTTGACTAATTTTGACTCTTGTAGTAGTACACGTAGGAGGGTTAAAGCATGGTTTGCTTTTTTTGTTAAGGGTGGGAGGGGGGGCACCTTATGTTCCATGTAAATTCACCACTAGCCATCATATTCTAGTAATTTTTTGTTTTGGTTTTGATTATCTTACCATTCCTGATATGGACGGAGTGTCGTCGGGCTTGAGGATAAGTGCCTCTGTTGTGATGTGATACTGTAGCGCTTCCATAAGCTCCTCTGCTGTACAATTGACTTTAGCGTCTTCAACCTTGTACCAGCCATCCGGGTACCAACCAAGGATCATCCACACATTTTTGGGTCCATATAACCCTTGTTTGTACACCTATTCCGGTGAAAGAAATGAAAAAGAAGAAAAAAAGACTTGACTGAACTATCTCGCCCGATACCATAGGGGTAGATATATGTAATGTAGGAGTAAGGTTTCTGAAGAGTATTCTGATCGAAACGTTTCTCACTAGTGGTTCGTCTCAGAACCGACAATTTATCACAACTCCTCAGAGATTGTTCACATGCTACATGCCACAATCCTTACTCCTACTTGACTTCCACCATGCAAAGATTAAAATCCTACTTTAACAGGTACACATACTCAAACATTTATTGAGCACTTTAAATTTATGGGGAAGTTTCAAAGCTTTCTGAGTAAATATCAATGAAAAGAATTGTCATTTTTCATCCCGACTTCTACTAAATGCAGGGGACCCCTTTAACCACCCCCACCCCCACCCCCCCTCACCAAAAAGTGTATCTGCCTACATGTCGTGAGTGAAAGTGCATGAAATCCTCTTGAAAATCTGCACTTTTTGTGTGAAACAAGAAATGACAGAAAAGAACTTCCGCAGCAATGTGGAATAGTGGAATAGTGCTTTGTCACAAAAATGACTGATAATGACTTAATGATGGAGAAAGTGTACAGGTAATTGGTACCTATATGCACAATCCAGGGGTTGTGATTTGACAAAAGTGAAAAACCCTGGGAAATGGGTAGTGGGCCTGGGTCTCCCTTTAGTCTAGAGGACAATGCCCCCTAACCTCCACACCCCCACAAACAAGAAACAAGAGGTTTGGACACAATACAAGCTACTTCTTTCTTTCCTTGGTGGGTACTTCTCTTCTTTCAAGAAAATGTTGTGACCCGACTGTACGAAATGAGTCGGAAGTCGCAAATGCCTGTATTGAGATACGGACACATAAACGCGAGTCATGCGTGTGTGTGGTTGAAAAATCTTCTTTTTTTCCCCCTTTTTTTCTTGAAAGAAATAAGTTTTAAAAAACATGTTATTAAATCTACCCAACAAAAAATGATTTTTCGACCACACACACGCATGACTCGTGTTTACGTGTCCATATCTCTATACAGGCATTTGCGACTTCCAACTCACATTTGCAAAAAATCCTGAAATCAGGAAAAATCAGCCCCGACAATCACCTACTTAAACATGTGCACACTGGTTTAGAAATCCCAGACCGATAGTCCTGGTATTAAAGATATGTCTTTGAATGTTTTGTTCGAATGTGACATTATCTTCTTCCAAAAATTATAATAATAATCGTGACAATTAGTGCTTTTACGCAGGGACAACAGGGTGATGTTGAAATTGATCTTTAAAAAAAAAATGAAAAAATGAAAAAACAACATCAGCTGCAAGTCCATTATATTAAGACTAGATTTGGCCTTTGATTTTGTGCTAGCTGGCTATCATGATCTACCAAAAGTCCGTTTTTGTGTTATCCTCTGCACGTTTTGTACTTTTTTGGGGGTTAGATATCTATTAGATTTTGGGAATCATGTTTTGAACGGTATGACAGACGTGACATACTCAATGGAAGTAACCCTGCAGGAAATAGAACAGAGAGTGACAAAAATAGGAAAATTCAAGATTCTCATGTGAGGGCCGTGCACTCCTGCACTGTTTGTGTTACATTCTTCATGCAAGGGAAAAGACCCCGGCAGTGCTGGAACCGTTAACCGGCTAACTGACTGCAACTGCACTAACTGTTTAGAAATTTGTTAACCAACTAAACGAAAACGATATTTAAAAAAAAAAAAAAAAAAAAAAAAAGTTTATTGATGCTTTTAGATTGAAAAGGTATACACAATGTTCCATTTGCCGACTATATCTAGTGTGTGTGTGTGTGCGTTTCTATAATCGCTACCTTATGGAGTCCTATAACAAAAAGGAACAATTGGTCTCCACATGGTAATTCTAAAGGACTCCGTGCTCCACAAGAAAATTTGTGTACAAATCCTATGAGAAATTGTTAAGTACAGGGACAAAGGAAAGAACAATAGATGTCTCCACAAGCATGCATAATAATAATAATAATGTAGACTTATATGGCGCACGTATCCACCAAACTGGTGCTCAAGGCGCATTACATTATTACCCCTGCTCATCAGGCTCATAAATCATTCCTGAAACCATCTCAGCTCCCTGGGGAGTATACAGCTCAATTGCTGCCATTACAGTGCATATAGGGCTAATCAAACACAACAACCAACTCTGCCCTCACAGGTACCCATTTACCCCTGGGTGGAGAGAAGCAATTATGGTAAAGTATCTTGCTCAAGGACACAAGTACCCCAGTTGCGGTTGGGATTCGAACCCACATTCTGACGACTCAGCCATCAGAACACAAATCTGATGCACTAAACCGCTCGACCATGGCACGCACTCCACATGCATATTTGAGAATGTATGTGTGTGTGTGTATGTGTGGCCATCCGGTGCCAATGTATGTATGTGTATGTGTTCAAGCACTGGCCGCGTTATGGGGACAGAGAACAAAAGAGGGATCCGGAATTACTTAGCTGTGGGGACATTTTCATTGTCCCCACAACGTTTTTAATCCCCAAAATCCTTTGTATTTTGTCCCCACAACGCCCCGTGCGGGATTGTGTGTGTGTGTGTGTGTGTTCAAGCACTGGCCGCGTTATGGGGACAGAGAACAAAAGAGGGATCCGGAATTACTTAGCTGTGGGGACATTTTGTGTGTCCCCACAACGTTTTTAATCCCCAAAATCCTTTGTATTTTGTCCCCACAATGCCCCGTGCGGGATTGTGTGTGTGTGTGTGTGTGTTCAAGCACTGGCCGCGGTATGGGGACAGAGACCAAAAGAGGGATCCGAATTACTTAGCTGTGGGGACATTTTCATTGTCCCCACAACGCTTTTTAATCCCCAAAATCCTTTGTATTTTGTCCCCACAACGCCTGCAAGGGATTGTGTTCAAGCACTGGCAGCGTTATGGGGACAGAGAACAAAAGAGGGATCCGAATTACTTAGCTGTGGGGACATTTTGTGTGTCCCCACAACGTTTTTAATCCCCAAAATCCTTTGTATTTTGTCCCCACAACGCCCCGTGCGGGATTGTGTGTGTGTGTGTTCAAGCACTGGCCGCTATATGGGGACAGAGAACAAAAGAGGGATCCGGAATTACTTAGCTGTGGGGACATTTTGTTTGTCCCCACAACGTTTTAATCCCAAAATCCTTTGTATTTTGTCCCCACAACGCCCGTCAGGATTGTGTTCAAGCACTGGCCGCGTTATGGGGACAGAGAACAAAAGAGGGATCCGGAATTACTTAGCTGTGGGGACATTTTGTGTGTCCCCACAACGTTTTTAATCCCCAAAATCCTTTGTATTTTGTCCCCACAACGCCCCGTGCGGGATTGTGTGTGTGTGTGTGTGTGTGTGTATGTGTGTTCAAGCACTGGCCGCGTTATGGGGACAGAGAACAAAAGAGGGATCCGGAATTACTTAGCTGTGGGGACATTGGAGTGTCGTGGCCGAGCGGTCTAGAGCACCGAACTCAAGTTCTGGTGTTGCCAGCAGCAGGGTGTGGGTTCGAGCCCCGGTCGTGACACTTGTATCCTTGAGCAAGGTACTTAACCATAATTGCTTCGTCCTTCGGATGGGACGTAAAGCCGTAGGTCCCGTGTGTTGTATAATGCACGTAAAGTGGATTGTCATGGCCGAGCGGTCTAGCGCACTGAACTCAAGTTCTGGTGTTGCCAGCAGCAGAGTGTGGGTTCGAGCCCCGGCCGTGACACCTGTGTCCTTGAGCAAGACACTTAACCATAATTGCTTCTCTCCACCCAGGGGTTAAATGGGTACCTGTGAAGGCAGAGATGGTTTGCTCTCTATGCGCTAGAAATGGCAGCAATTGAGCTGTATACTCCCCAGGGAGCTGAGATGGTTTCAGGAATGATTTATGAGCCTTATGAGCCTTATGAGCAGGGATAATAATATAATGCGCCTTGAGCGCCACTTAGTTGGTGGATACGTGCGCTATATAAATCTATACATTATTATTATTATTATTTTGTGTGTCCCCACAACGTTTTTAATCCCCAAAATCCTTTGTATTTTGTCCCCACAACGCCCCGTGCGGGATTGTGTGTGTGTGTGTTCAAGCACTGGCCGCGTTATGGGGACAGAGAACAAAAGAGGGATCCGGAATTAGCTGTGGGGACATTTTCATTGTCCCCACAACGTTTTTAATCCCCAAAATCCTTTGTATTTTGTCCCCACAACGCCCCGTGCGGGATTGTGTGTGTGTGTGGCCATCCGGTGCCAACTTTCGGAGTAACCGGTTAACCGACCTTGAAAGTTTCAGTTAATAGCACTTTCACTTTTTTCTTGTTCACAACACAACGTAATAAGCAGTTGGTTGTTTAATATGCATCTGGACTGGACGAGAGTGAGCATACTTATAGAAGCAGTTTCAATTTTATACCTTCCCTAACCCTTAACCCATGATAACACTACAGAATGCAACAAATACTCAAATCCCTTGGCTCTTGTTGAAGTGAGCAAACAAACAAATGACCTTTTGCTCTTGTTGATGGATCTTGTTGCAATCAGTACGCCTACACTTGGACAACTGATGGATCTTTTTGCATTGAACAGGGTCATCTAAAGAGTTGAGGGGGTGGGGTAGGCTTAAGGCTGTGTCGGGTATCTGGGTACCCGACCGAAAATGTCATTAAATGTCATTCCGTTTTTCGGTTCCAATTACCCGTAAATGACTTTTTAAAATTCTGACTGAACATTTTAAGCCACACAAATGGAAGTCTCGGATTTTTTTTTGCTAACAAAATAAAGAAAACTAGGATGAAGGCTTTAGAAGTAACATTTGCCGGCAGGCTCTCACAGCTTTTGTTTGAAACTTGTGTGTTCGTATTGGTTATTTTATACATTCGGGTTATGTGTGTTAAGTGTATTTACAAAAGTGTTTACGGGTATCCGGGCATCCCAAGATTTCCAATTTTGGGTATCCGATTCCTGAAATGACTGAAAATGCACAGCCCTAGTTAGGCTTATTGTATTGACAAGACTCTCCTCACCTCACAGAACACCCTGCGGGCCATGTCCTCGTAGAAGACACCGATAATGATGCGAGCGTCTTCTCGTTTGAGGTTCTGAACGGCATTGTCAGGCTCGGTGAGGAAGCTCTGTCGACTGAAAATCTCCATCCCTGCATCCTTGACCCTCTTCTCTAGATCTTCAATGGTCTGTAGCATGGTGAGAAGGAGATTGAAGAGTGGGGGGGGGGGGAAGTGAGAAGGAAAATGTTAGAGACAGTATGATAACATGAGGCGAGGAAGAAAACATAAATGTTACTGCTGCAATTATTTCTATTTGGAGTTTTTTCCTAAAATGTAAACTCTGATGGATCCAGAGGGGACTCTAGAATGAGCGCCAGAGGAAGACAGCAATGAGGGTGCAAATACCTCCCCCGTTTTTTGCATCATGCATGTAAATGTACCATGTCATCGCATTTTGACAGCACGCTTTCAGTGCTTATTATTCTTATCTGTTGACAAACTAGTATTTTATTTCTGGATTTGTTTCTACGCCATAAAAGTTTGTATTTTCTTTATACCAGCTTTCAAACTTATTCGTCACCTCGTCAGATACTAAAATCTATGATGCGCGCTTCATCTCCACATTGATCCTATTCAAAACCCTATTCGTCACTTCTTGAGATACTGAAATTGTGTGTGCCGCTTCGCGCCACAAATTATCAGCACGAAAATGATTAGACTTGTACCATGCACACACAAGGATACGTTGTATCAAAAGCCATACACACTGTATGGTACGCATGTTAAAAACATAACTGCATCATAAACAGTAAAGGACAGAGTATAGTTTACAGTGTTATGTCACTTTCGACTTATTCGTCACTTCGTGAGATAGTAATTTGAAACGTTGTGTTGATTCTGTGCTGATTCGTCACTTGAAGTATTACCAGGGGTCCGAGTGAGCAGTTTTGCAAAATCCACGTAAATTTTTGCTAGGGGTTTCGGGGCCGCTGTTGTGAACAGCGCTGGGGTGAAATCTATAGTTCTGAGAGTTTGCTTTGCTTTCCTTTATTGCTTAAATCTTTAAAATCCGGAGGATCACAACACTGCGATTTGTAAAAATCCAAAAATATGGACAAATCACACCCCTGTGTATTACTGATCTTAAAAATCATGTAAATATATGATTTAAAACCCAGTAGCGATGAAAATTAGACCCTATAAAACAGTTAATATCTCGGAACCGCCAAAAATAGCAGATTCATCACTTCCGCTATCCGCTCTCCTATTCCCATTAGTTCAGGTCGGCGTAATGCTCTTTCTTTGCCTTCCACCACAGTGCTATGGGTTCAAATCTCACTCGGATTCACAAGGGAATTGGTTTGTCAGTCCTTAATGGACTACGTGAGTTGTTGGTCATGTTGGAGCCAGATGTCTTTGGTTTATTTTCTTACTCTAAAAAACTGGGAATTTTGCTGCTTTCTTTTTTCTTAGAGTGCATGGACTTTGCACTAAAGAGGTAACCCCTTATACAAAAATACTAATAACACAAAAATCTAAAATACTGCATGGTAAAAGAAGCAAATATACAAAGAGTGGGTTGCATATTATGTCACAGGCCTGAAGGGTGCCCTCGTTGAGGTCAAAGGAAGGTCTTTCATTGGCTCACAAACACGCGCCGTGCGTACATGGTGCCTAATGCAAGCTCTCTGTAATTCCAGTTGCATCAGCGAAACGTCTTTGGTAATAAGGTTGCAAATATTGCAAACCGTAGGTCTCTGAAGACCCTCGTATTTAATTTGATACCACGGGCCTGTCATGCGCCATCTCATCTTGCAGCGAGACTTATTTAATCGATGACACCTAAACTATTAACACCTTGCTTTCAGTGCAAACATGAGCGGGTAGCACACAAACAGGGCCTTGTTATTTGATATCTAGTTCCACGGTTTTATGGAAACCCCAAAGCTTCAAAAAAAAAATTTTTTTTTTTTAAAGTCCCTTGAGTAAAGATGAGAACAGATTGTGGTGTATGTTGTATCTGTTGCCCATAACATGGGACACGTTTGGGGTGCATTTTTGTTTCAATGTAAGTTTTGTGCTGTATACTATCAGGGAATTATGGGCACGAGAATTTTACAAAAATTGCCTAAATAGGCTAATGAGGGGGTCTGTAATGAGGGTGTCTGTAATGAGGGTGTCTGTAATGAGGGTGTCTGTAATGAGGGTGTCTGTAATGAGGGTGGCTGTAATGAGGGGTCTGGGGTCTGTAATGAGGGTTCTGTAATGAGGGGTCTGTAATGAGGGGGTCTGTAATGAGGGGGTCTGTAATGAGGGTCTCTGTAATGAGGGGGTCTGGGGGTCTGTAATTAGGGGGTCTGTAAAATGTAATAATCTGTTTGCTCCGAGTGGTTATTATAATTTTTTTTTTAGAAGGGGGATAATTATTGGGAGGGGGGTCATAGACATTCCATTATCGTCCCCCTGTCATATAGGGGGGTAGGGCGGCATGTCCTACATATCCTCATATTAAGGATGGCTGCCAATTCATTGTTAAATGTTCTCTGACTTTGAGATAGACCGTGGGCATGAAGTTGGTTTACAATTGTGGACATTTAAATTTTAATTCTTTTTTATTTGAAAATAAATGTTAAAATGTTTAAGACAAATATATCTAAAAACAATTATAATCATCTTAATAAACAGTTTAAACAGATTATATAGGCCTACAAAATTTATTTTTAAAAAAATCTGAAAATCCAGAAAATCTTCATCTCTGCAATCTTGCACATTCCCTGTAATTGTACATTTCCACTTCCATTACATCTGATAATCACTGAGCTTGTATCAACACAAAATATTCCTCGTTATTACTCTATTAAGTGGGCTTCAAATGACTGGGGGCTTGTGTTATTGTCGAGCTACTAATTCAAAGGACAGGTTGCATTATTTTCTACACGTGTACATCAGGCCTTTCCCACAGGACGACCATGTGCCTTCTGTATTGAAGTCCTTCAGTCTTCGTGTTCAGCAGCTTATCTGACGTTTTTTTTTTTTTTTTTTTTTTTTTACCCGGTAAAGCCCGGGCGGGCTTTCTGTGTGATGCCCCCCCATAAAACCAATTAACCCCTTTACATGTGGCATCGGCAAACAAACAGGTGACAAAACTAATTAAGTGAAAAGGTCAGAAGGGAGGGGGGGCTAGTGAGGAAATTAATTGACAATATTGATATAATGATGGTATGATTGTTCTTGAGAGACTCTACCCCCCCCCCCCCCCCGAGGCATTGGTTCTACTTTCTCTTGCACGCATCAGTTATGTTACTGAAGTGATTTTCTGGAGCGCGAGATGGAACCATACACTTGAGTAATCGACTAACTACTTCTGCGAGATCTCCCGTGTTCAATTGCTACACAATAGTGCAATGCAACTTGAAGAAAAAGAAATCGGTTGTTTGATCACTGGAAATAGCTACATAAACAAAAAGGTTTCTATACTGGTAGTGAGCTTTGTATTCTTCTCAATCTCCCTTATTGACCCATAGTTAAGTGGGGAAACATTTTGTGATGTTGCTTTAACCTTAACCACCCCATATCCTCCAAAATCCTCCAAGGGGCACTTTTTTGGGGAAAATTCAGCACTGTTGGAAACTGGTACTTTCACCTCTTCAAATGGGGCAAAATATACTACCTGGCAAGAAGTACAGGCCATAAGTGCTGAATATGAAAGATCAACGAAAATGCATGGTGCATTTTGAAGATAAGGGCATGTTTCCAAAAGTGCACTGATGGATTTTGGAGGATTCATGAAGGTTCCAAGCCAGAATACCAAGGGGTTAGGGTTAATGATATCATTCCCCTTTTCACTTTTGTACAATTTCTAATAAACAAATCAATAAACAAATGATGGGAGGTATACAGGAGAAGATGTACTCATTTTTGAAAATCTGCCACTTTTTTTTCCCGTTTTCTTTGAACAACATTTTTTTGAGGCTATGGAAGAAATATTTTTGTGGGGAAATCCGCAGACCTCTATTTATTCCCACTGTTTTTAAAGCAAGTCCCATTTGATTTGTAAACAATGCACAACAAGCCGAGGTCATTTGAGAACAATTAACCAGCAATCATTGGTAGACCCAGGGGGTGCCAAAGGGGTGCATATGCCTATGATTTTCTGTCGTAGGGCATGTAATTTACCATACCTTTTTGAGGGTACCCACGCCTCCCCCCCTTTTTTTAGGCAGTATTTCGAGGAAAATAAAGTAACTTGACCTTGTGAGTATAGTCAAAGTGAAAGTTCAAGGATTATTGTATCATTTCCTCCTTGTCAACGGAATGACCACAACTTACAAACACTTCCGACACTTCTGAGAATCCTAACATCTGGGCAGCAATGATTGATTTCAGTGTTGAAAGTACATCCATGTTGAACCATGGAGGAAGTGAACATATTCAATATTAAGGCTATTAATATTTAAGGCCAATAACATACCACTAATGCAAGATTTACAATGTCAACTAATGAATTTGTTAGAGTGGGGGAATAGTTTTTGGTCAATAATTTCCATTTGGCAAATAACCAAGTGTATATCCGATAACATTGTGGTTGTGTGGTTAGACTGCGAGACTACACCAATCACAAGGTTGTAGGGTTTGAATCATCGGCTTACTGCCAGAAGCAGTTTGTTAATTACTTGACTCATGATTTCACAAAGCTATGATTTAATATTGTCTTCTAGTTACTGAACCAAAACAGATTTGCATATACTGCTTTATTATCACACACATTAAACTTCAATGTTTGACCTTTAAGTGTTTATTTCAAGAAGTTGCCATTTGGCAAACGTTTTTGAAATTCAAAAATTTTGTCTTTCTTTCTATAGGCCTAAGGGAGGAGAGCCAAAGTCGTAGTACAGCCAAGTCTTTGAGAAGCCTGGCCAGACCCAGGCTTTGCCCAGAACTATGAGCCTACATAATCCCCTATTCTAAGCACAAAAGACCCTTTACTAATGAATAGATCTCGAATAGCTCTTATTGTCAACACAGACTTGACTGACACATCTGCTGTCTTTTGTTCACAAGTGCAGCCATTTATAAGGAGCTCTACTTGGCTGGGCTAGGCCCTCCAGAAGCCCAGGTTAGTTTATTTTTCAGGTACTGTATTGTTACAGGATTAGGACTCACAAAAGACAGATTAGGAGGCCAGGTAGCCTGGGCCTGGCTGGGCTTCTCAAAGGCTTGGCTGTACCAGGACTTTGGCCCTCCTCCCTAAGATGACAGCATGAAATTATTTCTCAAGATGATTGATACCTTATAATTATTCAATAATTTAATGATCTGGTGATGATGATCACCAATCTTAGAAATTTCCCTGGCTCAGGGGAAGCTTTACACTGAAGTTTCACATTTGTTTTATTTTTATTTTTAAATAAACAATCACACACCTTACTTTGAATATAAATCAACTAATGGAATGATACACAGAGATGCTGAAGTTCAGAAAAATCAATGCGTAAGACAATTACCCAGGTGAAAAAATACAAACAATTTTTTTTGTAAGTCCAATTGTTAGCTGTTCAATTGTTACAAATCTTTTGATACCTGATGCGCATGGTTTTTGCACACACATGTAATATAACAAGTCAAACATGGTCTAATGCACAAGATTTATGGGATTTGGGGATGAAAGCATAAGTTCCAATGGGTGTGTCGCAAGACCTGGCATCAATAAATATAGTCCAGAAGGAGAAACAATTTCATCTTAAAAGGGACAATATCATCACGATCAGAGCAGACTTTTAACATGGGATGGAATTGGTGTCCTAGTAGTTAAGATGAGTGCAGTGACCGGAAATGACTGACTCGTTTATGCAACAGCAACGGTTATCACGACCTTATCATGTGGGGTGTTATTGCAGTCACTGAGATGATATTGTCCTTTTAAGCAAGTGAACATCCTGATAAATTACTCCTCAAGAAGATATTCAGAAGACATTTGTTCATTCATTTTTTTTTACCTCCAAGCAGATAAATCTTTCTTTCGTGCCCCGACTAATAACAGCAATGTTATATTACATCAGACCTGGCACAGTCACTTAGGATTCCTGAAACGACTTGACCCATTTTGAAGAAACAATTTAGGAAAAACAATTTTCCTCTTCAACTGCAGTGGTGCAAGGACCAGTGAAGTGATATAACCACATAAAACCACTGCTTTAATTTCCTGAGACACTGTTTGTCCGACTTGACCTCTTTTTTGAAGAAACAAAGCATGAAATATGAAAAGGTTTTCTAGCTCTCAGAAGATTTGTTGAAGAAGCTGTTTTTACTCTTTAGTTGTTTTGTTGTTTAATAATAAAAAGTACATGCGCTCTGTGTTGAACTCACTTCCAATCAAATATTTGATGAAAAGCAATGGGGCTACAATATTTCATTTCAGGAGTAATGACAAATCATACAAAAGTCCCTGGAGTATTGAACAACTCATAACAAATTTTCAGACTTTTCTGTATTCATATTTTCCACACATGATTCAGAATACAATAATGAACCCTTTTTATCTTTTTTTAAAAACCATAACCACCTAGGTATTCTGGATAGGAAGCTTCCTGAATCCTCAGTGCACTTTTGGAAACATGTCCATATCTTCAAAATGCACCACGCATTTTCTTTGATCTATCATATACAGCACACTTATGGCCTGTACTTCTTGCCAGGTAGTAATTTTGCCCCATTTGAAGAGGATGAAAGTATCAGTTTCCAACTGTGCTGATTTTTTTTTCCAAAAAGGTGCCCCTTGGAGGATTTTGATGGATTTGGGGTGGTTAGGGTTAATGTTTTATATTTATTTTATGTATTTTTTGGCTGCTGGCTGTTTGGCTGCTGGCTGTTTTATCAGTCAATTTTACATTATCTAAAACTACAATGTTTGGAGTGAACAAAGAATCGATTTGATTAATAATTAATATTCTGATCAGATTATTCGATACAAATAAATATGGTCCAAACTACCTAAACTTGTTTATTTATTTATTTCATTTTATTTATTTGTTTTGTGTATCCCAATAATAATTTTGCCATCATCATTTACACGGTTTAAAAATCATGTTACAACATTTTTTTTTTTTTTTTTTTTTTTTTGGTCCCAAAAATAATGTAGTTATTTTCTATTGAAATATTATTTATTATAACTGATGAGGTGATAGTAAAATTCTAGAAAGAGACAGAGACATAATTGGGAATCATCATTTACACCACGGAATTTTTGTTGATGATCTTGAAGTTTTAAAATCATGTTAACAACAAAATATGGATATTTTCAGTGCTGTCCACTTGCTTCTTTTCTGAAAACTGAAGTATGCAAAACCAAACATTTGAAAACCAAGCACGGACTTGGTAAACGGAACCAGTGGTAAGTTTAGGTTTCAGGTTTTGCCTGCCATAACAGTGAAATATTGATGCCGACCTCTTTTTCCTTCGTTGCAATATTTACTCTTTACTATTTTGACGATATTGGATTCTCTGTAAATGACAGGAATACATGTACACACATGTACCAGTCTCATGATTTGCTTGTATGTACACGTTTTAATTCTCCGTCATCCATACAAATCAATACAACGCAATGCACCCCCCCCCCCCCCCATAGAGCGTCGCCGCAAAACAAATCTCAATTTCATCTTTTATACCCCTCTCGCAAAATACCAAAATGGGGTGACCTACAATTAGCACACGCCGGACAAGGTTCAACCTTTAGACGTACTTTCATCTCGACCGAAGTGAGAATTGAAGTTCACTCTCATGTGAAGACATCTGCTTCGGACAACAAGAACATTCCCATCGACTGATTAGTACTGGAAAGATGGAAGTAAATTGGAGAAACACCTTATGCCAAGCCAACCATGCCTGAAACATGTCTTTTCTATTTGTTTGCCACATTGTATACGTGATGAATAGACTATTATTTTTTAGAATCTTCAGCAAGTGCAGTGTACTTTTCTGGCAATTTGTCTTTCCTTTTGGAAGACATCATTGGTGGAGGGGGTTTGTTCCGTCATCACAACATAACAAGGAGGATAAACTGTTTTATGGGGAGGGGGAGAGAGGGGGGATGAAAGAAGAGGACAGGGATGGTTATTATGAAATGAGTGTGTGTGAGGAAGGAGGGGCAGTTCAACAAACAAAAGGGTGAACAAGGAGTTAAATTGATCAGGTAAATTTATTCAGATTTTATTGATTTGTGTTCTTAATCTCATTAATAACTGGATGATACGCTGCTTTTAAGAAAACATAGTTTTTCGGGGAACTGGAAAGGGTACCTTGTAGACACTCCAAGGGAATGTAGGTTTTTTTTTGTCTGGAATGAAAATATATTTATTTAAATGCACAATATTGACAAGGCCGCACTTCGTGTCAACTGGAGCACACAGAATGAAGGCGGAATTCAAACCAGCTGCCATGGCCTGCATCACCCCCCCCTCAGTCCATTATTAGTCGTAAACCAACCCCAAAAACCTAATACGAGCAAATATCGACGGACTCATGCTGCATGGATATTACATTGATTCCTTTTCTTATATAACACCTGGCTTCTGACTCGCTGCTAACCCGGGCATGCAATAACCGCGCAGCGAATCCCGCCCATCGAACGAGCAACTCACGAGTCTCCTTAATTAATGGCAGTCCAGCGTATTCAATTAAATGCGTCTTAAAATAAAACTTCTTAATTACAAAATAACAAGGTAAGTGTTCTGGATTGGGGGGATATTAAATTGAGATGGGTCGGCATTTTGTGTGCTCAATTAGCTGTGTAAACTAACTACAGCAGGCTTAATTAATTACCTTGTAAAGGTTTGTACCATATGTAATTACTTAATGTACATGAAACATTGATTCAAAATTTAGACAATGTTTGTTTATTGGAGACTTAGTTTATCCAAAATATCAAGGCCAATTAATAAGACTTTACATGGAATTACAGCAAAATGTGGATGAGTGATTAAAAAAAATTATATAATTAATTTAATGAGTGGTCAAATATATTCAAAGAGATACTCGAACTCACTCGGAGATTTCCCCATTTTTCATGAGAAA
This sequence comes from Zoroaster sp. YZ-2022, assembly GCA_029582265.1. NCBI lineage: Eukaryota > Metazoa > Echinodermata > Asteroidea > Forcipulatida > Zoroasteridae > Zoroaster > Zoroaster sp. YZ-2022. The sequence continues at coordinate 20,246,154 of CM055835.1, read as the reverse complement.
TGGTCCTTGGGGAAACTACTCGCGGTGAAACTTGTTTTCTTGAAATCAGGAAAACTCAGTCAATCTTTGATTCTGTGTATGTGTACACTGTATGCATACTATGCTTGGTTTACTGATCCACATCAGGGCTGTGCGTTTTCAAATAATTTGGTAACCGGATAAAACGAGCACGCACGATATGGTGGGGGCCAAAAAATGTACTAAACATAATATCGTCCGGATTAGGATGGACTTGCTAGGTGGCGACCAAATGTAGATGAAAGGATGATTGGGGGGGGGGGATAATGATGGAAGCGCCAATATAAAATTTAAAAGAAAAAAATTCAACAAAAACTTAATTTTTTTCTTCGAATATTCGAACCGGAAAAAAAACAACCGGATATTTGAACCATCGATCGAATATTCGAATATTCGGCACAGCCCTAATACACATGAACATATTTCATGATTTTCATTCAATACAGGGATGAATTTGACCATTCAATGGACGACTTGGCCATGGAAAATTATCAGGAAGGTATTACGAATTTGAAATGGATATTTGCAATCTTTCACAGCCCTGATCTATCTGATCTATAAACACATCTCTGAAATCTTTTAAAGCAAGGATGCATTTATAGACATTTTACCAAAAGTAATCCCTTGAACCACTCTTGGAATATATTCATTCATTTTCCAAGTCTTATAATTATTTTGGCCATGAAAATGTTAATTAGTATAAATATACAGGGCCGTGGAGGGGGGTTGACACCCCCCCCCCCCCATAATTTTTCTCAGTCGGCATTTAGAGCCTCGGTCGGCAAATGAAGAATCAAAGGTACTAGAACAAGGGTTGGTCCAGAATAAATTTTCAGTTGGCAAACCTAAAGCTATGGATTTTTGAGCACTGAAGATTTGCCGAGTTGTTTGTTGCAGTTCCTTCTCCCCCCTTCTCCCCCCCCCCCCCCTTGAGTGACTTTACAGAATGTCCATTGTGGGGGGCAAAACCAAGTAAATTTGTATGGTCATATTTACCCACAAAAAATATTTGTGCTCCCCCCCCCCCCCCAACTCTGATGTCAGTCAGCAAATTGGCTTCCACAGCCTCCAAAGAAAATGCCTTCGCTACACCCTTGTACATATATTAAATTTGAGGCGACCATTTCCATATCAGATAATGTGGATATGATGTAATAAATAGACAACAGAGTAGCCATTTCCATATCAAATTTAAGTTCAGAGTACATTTTAAATGCTGGTAAGTGCATTACAATTTTTATCCGATTAATTTAACATAACGGAAGGAAATCTAACAGAAGGTAGAATTTATAAGTGAGAGATTAAATGTACTGGTTAAATATATATCGAACTATTAAATAAATTTAAAGGGAAGGTACAACATTGGTGATTTCCAGAATATCAAATTTACAGTTTATTATCTAAAACTTACGTGTTGTCTGCACGCAGCAATTATACTGGGAAATAATGTTATCTTCATGAAGTGCTTTCATCTCAAGAGAGAAAAAAGGTTATGTCAAAATTACTAAAAGTTGCTTTTTTTTTCTCTCAAAAATGGAAGCACCTATTGTGATCAGACCTTTCACATGTTGTTTGATGATGTATTTCTTCAAAATTAGAGTGTTGAAATTAAAGGTAGAGTATCATCACGATCAGTGCAGACTTTCAACAGGGCATGGAATCGGTGTCCTAGTTTAACCCTTTAAACTCAGCCCTGTAGAATATAAATAAATTCTTACACAACATCTGTACGCCATTTTTTTCCAAAAGGTTGGTGGGGGTCAAAACTTTGATAAAAATGTAGGCCCATATGTAAGCTTTCCAATGGTATATAATGTGATAAGGTTTTTGACAAGGCAGAATTTTTTATACAAAGAACAAAATTCACCAAAACAGGCCTGAGTTTAAAGGGTTAAGATGAACACAGTGACTGAAAATTACTGGCTCATTTATGAAGCAGCAACAGTATGACCTTATCATGTGGGGTATTATTTCCAGTCACTGAGTTAATCTAAAACTAGCACTCCGATTCCATGCCCTGCTGATCATGACGATACTGTCCCTTTAATGCATGCTTTTAAATACCAATGATATACCTTCCATTTAAGTTTTTTCTTTAGTCAATTTCTTTTGAAAAGGTAGGAAAAATGTTTGCCATTATCATTAGGCATATACTAGCCTACAGCGGTTTACCTCTATAGCCATGTATAGCAAGGAAACTGTTTTTTATATTGGTATTTACAATAAAATGATACACAAGGAAAGTTTCCATGGTCTGAAGTTAGTCGGAACCCGGTTTCATGGTAGGATTTTCAAAATCAAAAGGTAGGATTTCCTTCAAGAGTAGGAAGAATATCATGCCTGCAATATGTATTTCTCTAATCACAAATTAAGTGAGAATCAGAAGGTTTATATGGTGCAAAGTGATCAAGTGGGCATTCTCCTGAAGAAGGTCAGAGCACCACTGACCAAATGTCAAGCTTGCTGACAGAAATGTGGAGTTATCCACAAGGTTCTTCTCAGAAAACCTCACAACTCAAGATGGATTACTACATGGTGTTACCGCAAACCTATTTAAATGACAGATTACATGTGCATATTTGTACAAATGGAAAATACTGAGTTAACTACACTTTTTTTGAGGGGAAACAAATACAAATTTATTAAATAAAACGAAACATAACAAGCAAAACAAAACACCCACAAAAATTAAGGTTTCTGGTCATACGTCGGCTTCAAATTCGGTGCGGTGATGCGTTTTTTGGGGGTTTTTTTTTTGGGGGGGGGTTTGCGTGATACTTTGTATATGGCGGGACCAAATTTCTAATACACAAAGTATGGTGGCTAAGAGAGGCCTCACAAATCGGGCAAACATTCATACCCCCATGTGAAAATAGTTCTTTTATAACACAGCAATGCAGAATTCCAATCGATCCAGTAATTTTGACTGCAATTGGACATCATTTCATAGCTTAAAAAAAAAATAATAAATTAAAAATGCCAATGCGCGGGTCTGCATGCAGAGACCAGAAACTGGGGGGGGGGGGGGGGGGGGCCAAAAAAGCGTGTACACCATATGTAATTTCCCCCAAAAAGACAATGAGTGAATTATTATCTAAAAGCTTATAATTGGTTATAAGATTGGTATAATACAAATATCCTGTCAAGTTATTCCATCTGAAATGTTGTACCATTTGGGAAAATGTGAAATGTAAGCAGAAAAATTCACAATCTGGAAGGATTTTCTGCCGATGATCCATTTGCACATTAGAATGTTTACAACAAGTCTAACGTGCATTTTCACTTTTGACACAACGAAACAAGCTGAAATGATCACAGGTTGATTCTTATAAAGTATGGATGCATTTACAGACATTGGTTGGTTTCTGTACATATCTCTTGATTCTTATAAAGTTTGGATGCATTGACAGACATTGGTTGGTTTCTGTACATATCTCTTGATTCTTATAAAGTTTGGATGCATTGACAGACATTGGTTGCGGTTTCTCTACATATCTCTTGATTCTTATAAAGTATGGATGCATTTACAGACATTGGTTGGTTTCTCTACATATCTCTTGATTCTTATAAAGTATGGATGCATTTACAGACATTGGTTGGTTTCTATACATATCTCTTGATTCTTATAAAGTATGGATGCATTTACAGACATTGGTTGGTTTCTATACATATCTCTTGATTCTTATAAAGTATGGATGCATTTACAGACATTGGTTGGTTTCTGTACATATCTCTTGATTCTTATAAAGTATGGATGCATTTACAGACATTGGTTGGTTTCTGTACATATCTCTTGATTCTTATAAAGTATGGATGCATTTACAGACATTGGTTGGTTTCTGTACATATCTCTTGATTCTTATAAAGTATGGATGCATTTACAGACATTGGTTGGTTTCTGTACATATCTCTTGATTCTTATAAAGTATGGATGCATTTACAGACATTGGTTGGTTTCCCTACATATCTCTTGATTCTTATAAAGTATGGATGCATTTGCAGACATTGGTTGGTTTCTGTACATATCTCTTGATTCTTATAAAGTATGGATGCATTTACAGACATTGGTTGGTTTCTGTACATATCTCTTGATTCTTATAAAGTATGGATGCATTTACAGACATTGGTTGGTTTCTGTACATATCTCTTGATTCTTATAAAGTATGGATGCATTTACAGAGATGCCAACATTGAATTCCAAAAAAGAGTAGCATCTATTGAAGAAAAAAAAATCGCAAAAATCTAACGCTAAAAAATGCATGTCCGGATTTTGGGCAATGTCAGCGCATGATATTTTTCATCATTTTTATTTCCACTTAATAGTTCATTGATTGTTTGCTTGTATTGTAACTATATACAATTATACTGGGGCGGCTTGTTCAGCGTATTTCAATGAAGTATTATCGTAGAGTCGTATTCACGGCTCAAAATCGTATTTGCTACGCCCAAATCGTGTATGTTGGCATCTCTGCATTTACAGACATTGGTTGGTTTCTGTACATATCTCTTGATTCTTATAAAGTATAGATGCATTGACAGACGTTGGTTGGTTTCTGTACATATCTCTTGATTCTTATAAAGTATGGATGCATTTACAGACATTGGTTGGTTTCTGTACATATCTCTTGATTCTTATAAAGTATAGATGCATTGACAGACGTTTTAACAAAAGTGTACACTGGCTTTAAATGAAATGGCAGAAATTAAACGAACCCGTTTATTTATAGGAAAATAATTAAATCAGGCAAACAGAAAAAGAAATGTTCCAAGGGCACAAAATGATCCTTTGTTATATAATGTCATTGTGACTTTTGTGTTTGGGGGTCAAGTCAACAACTAAATGGAAAGAGTGAGGACTGGGGAAGTCTACTGTCAGCCAATCAGAGTGAAATCCGAAACACCTCTGATTTCCCTAGACACCAACCAATCATTAACTGCGGTGTGAATGACATCATCTTCCTTGGCTGGTGTGTCTTTAATCAGCGTTTCTTATACATGCATAGCTCCGATTGGCTGAAACACTGTCAGTTGATACGGAGTTTACAAAACATTCCAACACCTTTGGGGTTTATTTCATGATTAATTAGGCCCTATACAAAAAACTTTAATTAGTGTTTGTAAAGAGCTCTACATTAATTAGCGATTGTTCTATACATGTAGCTCTGATTGGCTGAGCATATAATGGAGATGGAGCTAACCATGAATTTTAACACCGTTGGGGGTTTATCTGACGATTTAATATATTACAAAACAAATCTACATGCTTTCCAAGGGATATTCTGATTGTTGTTCTCTGGTTACATGGCATGTATGGGTTCAATGACTTCCAACTAGTTCTCCTCCAAAAACATTGACTACCAACCACCAACAATGGGCTAGATGGCTCAGTTGGTAGAGTGCTGGCACATTTACTAATGTCATCAAACCGATGTATGCAGCTACTAGCACTCTAAGCTGCTCATCATCATACGAAAGAAGAACCTGCAGGTCACAGGTTCAAATCCTGCTCTAGTAATTTTTTTTTTTTTTGTTCAGCTCCAAACTATTCTGGTTAATAGTCTGTGTCTTGTGCTAAAATGAGACGGAAATATTTTAAGGGATGTATGATATAATCAATCATCCATGATCATTTCTGTTTTTCAAGATCAACAATGGTTTACAAGGGGCTTTAAGCCCCCCCCCCCCCCCCCCCCCCCCAAAAAAAAGAAGTCTCCAGTCACTTCAGACGATGTTCAATTGCAGCCAAAATTGCTGGATCGATTGGAATTCTGCCATGCTGTGTTTTAAATGACTTTTTCACATAGGGGTATGAACATTTGCCTGATTTGTGAGGCCTCTCTTAGCCACCATACATTGTATATATGGGAAATTTGGTCCCTGCGTATACAATGTATCATGTATTTCCCTGTTGGTAAAAAAAAAGATGGCCGGGAAAAAAAGCACGTCACCGCACCGATTTTGAAGCCGACCGATGACCAGAAACCGGAGACTTTTTTTTGTTTGGCCTAATCACTTTGTATCTTGAAGAGAAATTCACGCTGTTAATGTGACATTTAACAGTTATTCTTTATTTATTTTTATTTGTTGTTTTTATTTATTTATTTTTATTTATTCAGCCCTAAGGCTGAATTCCACAGTGATCATTAAGTTTAACAATAAGAACATTTCTAGTAATTCTGGTTAATAGTCTGTGTCTTGTGCTAAAATGAGACGGAAATATTTTAAGGGATGTATGATATAATCAATCATCCATGATCATCTGGTCTGGGTCTCTGTTTGGTCTAAAGGACAAAACCCCCCTGAACCGCATGGATGTTTGGACACAATACAGGCTACTTTTTTCTTTCCTTGGTGGCTACTTATATTCTTTCAGGAACATTTTGAGGCAAAGGGAGATTTTGTTAAAAATCCTGAAATCAGAAAAAATCCTGAGAAATCACAGGCCTGACATTTATAACAATGATAAAGTTTGGCAAATTTTCAATGAGGAGCATTCAAGAAATCTGAGCTAAAAATCAAAGAATCGCTAAACGTATCTTCTCAAATATGTATATCATACCCTCATCTAATACTGATGTCCCATCCCGGGTAATATTTTCTTTTAATTTGGATTTAACGACGGCTATCATATATCAGAACATTGTCTGCCCACAGGGAGCAATTAATAGGAAGCTCAGATTAAAGGAAAAAAAAGAAAAGAAAAGGAGGTTGGACATTGATGTATAGAGTGTATGCAGTTCCTGACCCGATAATGTGTACTATTCTCTAATGATGTTTCTCATCGTACGGGGATAAAGATGCGTCAGCCATATCATCGCTCAATCCCCCAACTATTAATTTGCACTTATATCTTCTGGGTCAATGAATATTTCATGTTTTGGTTGTATTTCACGCTGTGGGGTACGTGCCCTTTTACTGTCAAGCAGGCCTTGTGAGGGTGAGTGGGGGGAAACCAGTGGAATTAGTAGGGTTAATATATACACTGGATGATAGGTGTTTGACAGAATTGGTGATTGACGATGTTAAAGATGTTTTGCAGCTTTCACGAATAATTTAATTTTTAATCGGCCCTTGTAAAAAGGGGGAAAATGTCACCATCAAATCGTCACCGTTTTCACAAAGTGCAAATTGGGCCACACAGCACAAAATACACGTTTCGAGATAATCGAGTATTAAGTTGCTCACTTTTTGAAATTGTAGTTTCACCATCATTAACGTAGTATAGGCCTATTGCCAAATTATGTGCACTGTTTGAAAGTACAGATTTCAAACTTCTCAATTGTACAAGTTATTCAACAACAGTACGATTATTTATGCCGTAATTGATTTATTCGTGAAAATGCTAGAAACGGCTTAATTTGCTCTCAATTGTCCCGCGCGCGCCACTACAGAAATAAATAGCTCCCAATTGGCACTTCGTGAAAACGGAAAACGCCTCACGCGCGAGTTTTGTCCTGACACAAAACTATGTGGATTTATCGACATGTCATGAACCAGTGCGAAGCTGGTACCCGTATAATTCTGGATATGTACACACGCTAAGGGGGAAAATTGGGGACGAAGTAGTTTTTGCATTTTCACGAAGAGACAATTGTGAGCTATTTATAGATCGGTAGTGGCGCGCACTGTAATTGGGAAAGTTGTGTTGATTTGAGCATTTTCTCGAAGGGATTATTGTCTTAAATTATTTATTATATTGTGATTACTCATCCCGTTCTTAAAAAGCTGACACATTTGCAAAGTTTGAAATCTGTTCTTTCACATAGGGCACACATTTTACATGTATTTTTGCATCTTGAATGTGACATGGTACGTTTAAAACATAGATATTACTTAAAGCTCGATGCTGTGTGGCCCAATTGTCATTTCGTGAAAACGCAAATTGCTCTTGAGCACCCATTTTGCCCTTGGCCAATTAGTGTAATTACAAAACTAATGATTTTTAGACCTTCTAAATTTGTGGGATTGTAGATTTCAATGGAGTAATTCAGAACATCGAAAAAAATCAAACTCAAAATAAATTACGATTTTCCCCAATTGGCACTTCGTGAAAATGGTGACGAAATGTCACAAAATAATTGACCGAAGCATTTTTGACGGGGGCGTGATTTGACAAAAGTTTGTGGGCCTGGGTCTCCCTTTAGTCTAGAGGGAAAAAGCCCCCTGAACCTCCTGGATGTTTAATTTTGGAGGATTTACAGACTCTCCACATCCCCAAAATGTAAGTAATTGAGGTTTGGACATAATACAGGCAACTTCTTTCTTTCCTTGTTGACTACTTCTCTTCTTTCAAGAAATTTGTTGATGCAAAGGGAGACTTGTAAAAAAAAAAATCCTAACAGACCGTCTATTAGGTACCATTCCTTCATCATGCTACCTGATAAATTAACTACCTCTATTCTATTATCAATCCATGACCCACTCAATCACTTTGAAATTACTTATTTGAAAGCAAAATTTTCTTAGGAAACTTTCTGACCAAAATGACAGAGAAACAATAATTCACACAGAATTTTCTTTATACTAACAATAAATCAAATCAAATCAAATGTTTTGACCAAAAATTACTGAGAAATATTAGAGATCACCTGGAATAAACATCTTTAAAGATTTAGCAAGAGACACGTGTTTAGTCAGAGAGGATATTCTTCACTATTTCTAGTGGGGCGCTATGGTTGATAATCAACTGCAAACAACCTTTCCAGGCAACGAGGAATTCTCATGACATTCCAGCAACAACTTTTTTCTTCATTTGGAGAGCAGGTGTCTCTTTTGTAAAAATCAACTTTAACCAAATTATAGAGGGAAAAAAAGTGGAAAAATAATTTAGATTTGACGGGCAATATTTTGTGTGAGGAAGTCGTCCGTCGTCGGCTCAATTGTCTGCAAAATGTGAATTTGATCTATTTCTATCAAATTCAATTCCAGTTCTCCAAACCAAGGACACGGCATGTGCTCTAAGCAGCAAGACAAGGCCGTCTGTCCGTCAAAATCGGTGAAGATGAAGTTTAACTTTTTACACACCAAAGTGCAGGACAAAAAACGGAGCGCACGCCGTGAAGCAAAACAATAGCTAAGACTTAAGATGCATGTGATGCACATGGCATACCCTTCTCTTCCCTGAACACACACACACACACACACACACACCCTCACGCACATTGATTTGTGGGGTATTCCTTTGTTCGTTCTATTATCCCTTTTCTATATAATTCTCCTGTGGGGTACAAGATTTTCTATAGTTACCTTGTGGGGTCCAATTGTTCTATTGTGTTTTGCACCCCACAACGAATGGTGTGTACGTTCACACACACCCTCACGCACATTGATTTGTGGGGTATTCCTTTGTTCGTTCTATTATCCCTTTTCCTTATAATTCTCCTGTGGGGTACAAGATTTTCTATAGTTACCTTGTGGGGTCCAATTGTTCTATTGTGTTTTGGACCCCACAACGAATGGTGTGTACGTTCACCCTCACACGCACACACACAGTCGTGAATTTCAAGACGTCCGAGGACCTCTATTGTTCTTCTATTGTTTGGACTAACTTTTTGAAGCAATCTCCATTGGTTTTGTACGCGCCGTTTTCCCGAGGACAAGGAAGAACAAAGAACTGCCATCCGAGGACCTATTGTTCCCTTTCTTATATGTCCTCAGATGGTTTGCAGTGCATTGAGGGTTCATATGAGTTTTGTGTCGGTAAATTTACCCCCCAAAATGTACACTCTGAAAATCCTGGCTTTGTCACTTGGATTCACTAACCATACAATGCAGATTCTATCCAATGCACAGACACACCATTTAATCAAGAAGGTCAGATGGGGACAAACACCAATAAAGAGTTTTTATTTTTTTTATTTTTTTTTTATTTTTACAAGGCCTAATCTGTCTGGTACTATTCATAGGTCGTTCAGATTAAGTTCAACAGTCAAGACGTCTCCTCTGCAGATTAACTCACTGAGTGGGTCGAAATTAAAAGGTTCATCATCCAAAGCTTGTGAAAAAAAACCTGGCAGACTTTTTAAAACTTGTATTCCCAATCACGTTTACCTGAGCCGGTTTTAGGAACAGACGCCGGCATGGGAATGATTAAATTATCTTCTTTTTTACATAGAGTATCATGGTGAAGCGGACTGAAATGGAACGGGGAGGGGGGGGGGGGGGGGGGAGATGGAGCCAGGGGGTAGTAAAGAGGATGTGTACATGAGGGAATTGGCTTTCAAACTGGAAAATGCACCAATTTCATAATGACAGCATATTTTCAATTCCAAAGAAGAGAGTTGGGCTTTGAAAAGTGCAGATGAACTAGAATATTTACTCATATATTTGTGAATAAACAAAGAAAGGCGAGATATTCTATGATTGCAATGCAGCAAAATAGATAAGATCCTACTTAATTTCAAGGGTGTGATTTGACAAAAGTAAAAAAATCATGAAAAATGGGTAGAAGGGCCTGGGTCTCCCTTTGGTCTGGAGGACAAAGCCCCCCTGAACCTCCTGGATGTTTAATTTTTGAGGATTTACAGACTCTCCACATCCCCACAAACAAGAAACTAGAGGTTTGGACACAATACAGGCTACTTCTTTCTTTCCTTCAATTCTCTTCAGTCAAGACAATTTTATGGCAAAGGGAGTAAAAAAAAACCTGAGAAATTCACCACTACAATTCATATTTCCTTAGGTGGAAACTAAATCATACTGCACATTTACAAATAATCTAGAAATTCCCCAAAAACAGAAGAAATAAGATGGAATCATCCAACTTACAGAGGTGAAGACTTCCTGGGTCGATTGCAAGAAGGAGATTCTGTTCCAGTTCCACTTCTGGCAGAGTTTGACCCTCGTTGGGTTATGCACTGTTGCTGAAGGGTGGGTTCGGAAGAAGGTGGGAAAACGGAAACGATTTGAGAGAGCCGGGGAGCTTGATCCAAAAGCAATCTGAGAAGAAAAGGAAAAACAAAAATCAAATAATCATGTTTATAATATATAAAAGTGAATTTTGCATTTATATAGGTAACTAGAATGACGGCGCTCCACAAATGCCTGATGATTGATTGATTGATTAATTGAATGAATAAAGAAACATTTTCTGAAGCAGGACTCGGAACTGTGATCTCGAAACCGTACTAATGATCTACCAGCTAAGGCCAAAATAAAAAGTCTCCGGTTTCTGGTCTCCGCATGCGTCACCTCAGACCCACGCATCGGCATTTTTAATTAATTTTTTTTTCTTCTATGAAACGATGTCCAATTGCAGCCAAAATTGCTGGATCGATTGGAATTCTGTCGTGCTGTGCTTTAAGTGACTTTTTTTTTTAAATAGGGGTATGAATGTTTGCCCCATTTGTGAGGCCTCTCTTAGCCACCATACTTTGTATATGGGAAATTTGGTCCCCGCGTATACAATGTATCATGTATTTCCCTGTTGGTAAAAAAAACCAAAAAAGTGCATCACCCCACCAATTTTGAAGGCGACTGATGACCAGAAATTGAAGATTTTTTTTGGGGGGGGTGGGGGGGAGGGCCTAAGCTATCTAGCACTTTAGTTGGTGGTTTACCAAATATCAATATCTTTTATATTAGAGCATTCTGGAGAAAAAATTTCAAGTCAAAATAATTATTTTGTTTTTGTTTTTTGTTAAATTTTTTTGTTTTTGTGGTGTTTTACATGTAGGTGGCATTCATGCACAAATATTAAGGAAAGCATTGATGACATTCAAGACATTGGGAAAATCAAGGGGGTGGAGCCCTCTCCCATCTTCATGCTTGTATGTTTGTTATGTATGTTCTCATTTTTGACAGTACTGTATGCCCCCCCCCCCCCCAATCCCTTTTCGGCTGCCCAATAACATCAGGTTTGTGTAGTGGTACTGTCCTCCCTTCTCACCTCTGTGGACCCGGGTTCGAATCCCATTCAGACTTGAGATCATATCATCGTGTGCCCGAAAAACGGACGCAAGACAAATTAGGTTAAGCACACACTTACATCCTTTTACCGGGCACACAAGGATATGTGGATTGGGATTTCAGTCCCTATGTGATGTGTTTTTTTCTGGTTTTTGTTCTCCTTTGTCTCCTTTGTCTTCTTCCAATTCAAAACTAGGTTCTATGAGGGAGAACAGTTGATAATCACTGAGCAGGTTACCCAGAACAAATAAGAAAAACAAAAGTTTAAAAATAAAAATCAATAGGTATGGCTGAAGACTCGAGACTACTTTGAGAATTGAGATGAGGTGACCTACATTTTAAAAGATCTTCACTTGGCACTTGGTAGCGTAAATGGCTCCGGTGAGTAAAGAGTGCATCTAGAGAAGTGTTAGACGCTTTGCTTGGAAGTTGACTTGTACTTTTTTTGTTAGAAATGAAATATATTCCGCATCACGTCCAGCGATCGAGTACAAATGGAAAACATGTATAAATGCATGTGACTCCATTTCAAGTTCTATTCCAATGCCGTCAGCCACAGATCGAAAAAATTAAGGCTTATTAAATAGACACTAATTATATTGATTTGAGAGGGCTACACACTGAATGCAACATGGGCGAGAGTCACGTCCAGTGAGCGTAAACAATGCATGTGACTCCCTCTAATGTTGCCTTCAATGCGCCGTTGCTGATCGATATAATTGATACACCATGTAGACACCTATTGATGTCCGTCTCAATTGCAAACACATTAACTTCCTTCTGAATCTGCACTTCGCGGACATCAATAGCTTCTCACGCGGTGGTTGTGGATCAATCCATAGTGATTAAACAACCATATATGTCCACCCATCGGGGCTCTAAAGGCCCATTCATAAATTGCTAAGCCATTCTGGTCGAGAAGGAGCTTGTGATGTGGTTATGTTTAATCAAATGGCTAATTCTTCTTCTCCTTAATATAATAATAATAATAATGTGTGGACTTATATAGCGCACGTATCCACCAACTAAGTGGTGCTCAAGGCACATTATATTATTACCCCTGCTCATAAGGCTCATAAGGCTCATAAATCATTCCTGAAACCATCTCAGCTCCCTGGGGAGTATACAGCTCAATTGCTGCCATTACAGCGCATATAGGGCTAATCAACCAACTCTGCCCTCACAGGTACCCATTTAACCCCTGGGTGGAGAGAAGCAATTATGGTTAAGTGTCTTGCTCAAGGACACAAGTGTCACGGCCGGGATTCGAACCCACATTCTGCTGCTAACACCAGAACTTGAGTCCAGTAAGCTAGACCGCTCGGCCACTCCTTCTCCTTTTTGCGCACATGTCATCAACACTCGGGGAGGCTCCCCAACTAGGCTCAGGCAGCCGTGTCCGAATCAGTGATGCCTCCGAAAAAACTCCTAAAATTTTACTTTTTTAAAAGTTCAATTCAATTCATTCACAATTCTTCATTCACAGTTCATAAGTAACAGTACATGGATAATAGTATTAATAAATCAATGTACAACAACGCGAGAAATATTGGATAGATACATGAAAAAAAATGGTGACATGGAGGCATGTCCCGGTAAGCAGTTGCTTAAGTTGGGGATGCCATTCAAGACAAGACGAGATGGACGAAGTTACTTTTTTTTTTAAACTGACATTGCAGAAATCAGATCCTTAGGCTGGTTGAGGGAGGTTGGGGGAGGGGGGTCACCTTTTAGAAAAAGTGAAAGTCTTTTCAACAAAATTAGAAATCAAATATCTGCAGAAATTGAAAAAGCTATGAAAGAGGTCTCTGAATATACTTCCACAGATAAGAATGTGAGTATTTATTTGTTTATAAGAGTTAAAGAGTTTGTAGAATACTATTACGTACCACCATAAGATTCCACATTCTGGCAGCTTCTGCTACTGCTGAAGATACAATACTGCAGGCTGTCAACATTATAACCTTGATTGGTTCCTGGTACAGAAGATTGTAGAAAATGTTGGTCCCCAAACCAGGGTTACACTGTAAGACAAACCAAAAAATATCAACATTTGTAAATATATCAAATCATTTTTTTCTTTCTTTTCTCAGTGCATGTGAGCTTGCAGAGAAAGAAATCAATCTCAATGAGATCTAATCACATCATTGGTCTGGGGGGGGGGGGGGGGGGGATCTCAATCTCATTGATACACTGTAGCTGCCTTACCTTCACCATGCCTTCACCAAGTGATGAATTGAGCTGTTAGGAAAAATATACATGTGCTAAATAGGACAAAATTACTTGACAGAAACATCAATTTCAATCTATCATTCCGTGGGAGAATTATTTGTATGCTATTTGTATACAAGCAGGCCTTGAAATTCAAGAGGCATAACACCTTTGTCATGCTGTGACCATCTTCGTCTGATTCCCTGTATTACGAGTACAATTACGGCACTGGTATTCGCTACATAGGAGGGGCCAGCCTATTTTCCTGCTAGCCTCAGTTAGTTTTACCTTTAAGGCCAAAAAAAAAAAAAAGCGCGTCACCTCAGACCCGCATTTGGCATTTTTAATTTTTGTTGTTGCTATGAAACGATGTACAATTGCAGCCAAAATTGCTGGATCGATTGGAATTCTGCCGTTCTGTGCTTTAAACGACTTTTTTACATAGGGGTATGAACATTTGCCCGATTTGTGAGGCCTCTCTTAGCCACCATACTTTGTACATGGGAAATTTGGTCTCTGCGTATACAATGTATCACATATTTCCCTGTTACCAAAAAAAAATATGGCCAAAAAAAAAAAAAAAAGCACATGACTGCATCGATTTTGATGCCGACAGATGACCAGAAACCAGAGACTTTGTTTTTTGTCTAATAAATGGAGTGTTTGATTTAAATCTTGTATAAAAGAAACACATTTTGAGCTTAATGGGAAGGTACAACATTGGTTAAATTCACCAGATTATAAAATTAAAAGGGGCAGTATCGTCACGATCAGAGCAGACTTTCAACAGGGCACGGAAATCAGTGTCCTAGTTTAAGATGAACACAGTGACTGGAAATTACTGGCTCATTTATGCAACAGCAACTGTAATATGACCTTATCATGTGGGGTATTATTTTCAGTCACTGAGTTAATCTAAAACTAGTACTCTGATTCCATGCCCTGATGATCATGACAATGTCCTTTTTTAACAAATCGTCATCTAAAAGCTTACTTGGTATAAAGTTGCTACAAGAATCAACCATCCTGTGGTTTCATCTTAGAGAAAGTGCTTTCATCTCAGAGAAAAAAATGAATCATTTAACAAATATTGCCGCCTGCAATTTTTTGGAGAAAAAAAAACGTATACAATCTTTAACAAGTACTTTAATAAGGAGCTGCATCTCCAAAACTCTTCATTCTCCTGACGGTGATTAGAGCACGCTAATTGAAATGTAGAGAAGACCCTGTGAAGACCCCCTGGTTCTCCCTGAACCATGTTATCACTAAGCGATAGTTGAGAAACAAGTTGCCTGATATTGGTTCTCCCCTGAACCATAATCTCACTTAGCGACAGTCGAGTTACACGTTGTGCGATAAGGGTTTTTTTTTTTCAGAACCTGTGCCTCAGATTTGTTTCTCTTTCCCAAAAATGGGAGCGACTGTACTGTGATGAATCTTTCACTGTTTTTAGTTTTACGATATATTTTAAACTAAAAGAGTTAAAATGAACGTACATTTACAAATACCAATGTTGTACCTTCCCTTTAAAGCCAAAAATAGGTCTCTGGTTTCTGGTCTCCGTGTATGTCGCCTCAGACCCGCGCGTCTGCATTTTTCTTTCTTTTTTTGGCTATGAAACGATGTCCAATTGCAGCCAAATTTGCTGGATCGGTTGGAATTCTGCCGTGCTGTATTTTAAATGACTTTTTTCACATAGGGGTATGAACGTTTGCACAATTTGTGAGGCCTCTCTTAGCCACAATACTTTGTATATGGGAAATTTGGTCCCACGTATACATGTATCACGTATTACAAAAAAACAAAAACAAAAACATCAAAAAAACGTGTCACCACACCGGTTTTGAAGCCGACCTATGACCAGAAACTGGAGACTTTTATTTTTTTTTGGCCTTCGACTAGTCTGGTACAACATGATGACAATTTTTTCCAAAAATAGAACCTTAATACAGGTAGTCTTTAATTCAATAGAAAACATGATGCTTGTCGTTTACCCTGATGGTTCCTTTGTCTGCATCACGTAAGTGAAGCAAAGACCACCTGCCCTGGAATGGCAAATTGGCTTCTATTCATCACATGGACATCATCCAAATAATTTTTTTTTTTTTTAAATATAAAAAAATACAGCAGAAACAGCCATGAGTCTATACCCTTTCATGAGTCTGTACCCTTTCAAGGTAACTCCTTATTTTTTTTGGGGGGGGGGGGTGGGAGGGGAAACAAGCTGGGTTTTAATACATATCAGCTATCTCATCTCCAGACCAAAGTGGCGAAAAAAAAACCAGAACCTCCCGAATCTGTTAATCTAGAGCCTTCCTCTTTATAATCACATCACAATTGCCTCCCAAAGCAGGTGCATCATGATAAACCAGGAAACCCTCCCCACAATGTACCTTGCTTGTTTTTCTTTCATCTACTCAGACACTGGGCTGATACGACCGCTTTTTTCGTGAATCGTCTCAGATGTTTCAGCCGTCTAAACAAGTATTTCACCTGGCAGATTTCGTACGTTTTCTCATTTGCACTGCGGAGGGAGTGTTGTTCCTAGCATGCCAGAATCCAGACATGCCATGAGATCATTTAATTAGGAAGACGTATTTTACTTAACAAATTCAATTTTTTTACCCATCTGAAAACCCCGGAATAAGTTCCTTTGACAATTATTCCTTATGAAAGAGCAGTTGCTTGAATGAAAATGTATTAGGGGGCAATCTATACAGTGCTTGAACTAAAAAATAAAGTAAAAAGTCGCTATTAAAGGGACACTATCGTCACGCTCAACAGGGCATGGAAATCGGAGAGCTAGTTTTAGATTGAACCCAGTGACTGAAAATAATACCCGACATGATAAGGTCATATTACCGTTGCTGCTGCTGCATAAATGAGCCAGTAATTTTTAGTCGCTGTGTTCAACTAGGACACCGATTCCATGCCCTGATCTGTGACAAACACTGTCCTTTCAAAGCTATAAAAAAATACAAATAAATCCAGAGTGACTAGAACTTTGGAAGCTCCCCATAAAAACACCCCAGTAGTGTATTCCATGGAGGCTAACAAGACAGTTTATTTTTACACCCCTAAAAATTACAAAATAAACAAGTAAAAATCCTATAAAACTGTCCATAAGAAAAGCTTTTCATAATCATGAATACAAGTCTGGCCTCATGCATTGGTAGATCCATGCATGTAAATTTACCATACAAATTTTGTGTTCCCCAGTCCCCAGTCCCCATCCCCCTTTGGCCATGTGCTCCACCCTCGTGCTCCACCCTCCAGCCCCCACCTTCCAGCCCCCAACCTCTTCAAGACCCTGGATTCGTGACTGGCCTCTTGAAATAGTCTTTTGCTCGTTTATCAAAAACACACAATCCAAAAGGTAAATAAAAACGAACAAAGCAATACCGGCCAGAAACCATAGAAACTCGATTCAGTGCTTCTTAATCAATGTCAATAGTCTCGTTTTCATTATAAAACTCCCATCTCCCAGCAGATCAACCAATTGTAGTGTGGTTGCCAAGCGCAACTGCCAGTAGGTATCATTTCCGCTGCTCACAGGCCTGTTTCCCACGAGGCCCTTGTCAAGACTGCAGTGCTATTTCCGCAATGGAATGAGCGCCACTCCACTGTGGCACTCTAGGAATGATTCACAGAAGAGACTTCTTTTCTTCTTTTTTTAAACAGAGAATCAGAGACCACAGATCACTCCTGCCCCAATTTATAAAAAATTCAATGGGACAATGGCTTGTGATAAATTTGTGGCCATGTATAATTTACAAAGATTCACACAGACGGGATTCATCTGGGAATGCAGATGTTATGCATAACTCATTTTATGAGTGTTAATATGTGTCAGACTCTTTTGTCATGATACAACGGAGAGGATTCAATGGTCTGGATACAATGTTATCAGCGCATGAAGTACGTGTCTGCCTACTACCTCTCTACTTAGATAGTGAATTGCTAATATGACAACCATTTGGAACCTAGTAAATAAATATTTCACACATTTCAGAATTGAAAACAAAAAAACAAAAAATCTTTTGGGGAAAAAATAACGACAGTCATGCTTACCTTTCTATAAATTTGCCAATAATAAAATTTTAAAAATTTAAATATAAATTAAATTTAAAAAAAATGATAGGGCCAAGAACATAAATAGGTTTATTGAAATAAATACACCAAACGAATATAGGGTTACATCTACAGATGGGAGTCAAATGCACTTCAGTCAAATATATTTGTGATAGCAGAGATGGATCCGGGGTCTTGAAACTTGGCTTTAGAAGTAACATTTGCCGACAGCCTTTCACAGACTTGTCGACTTTTGTTTGAAACTTGTGTACATGTTTGCATTGGTTATTTTATACATTAGGGAGTATTTATGTGTTTTTCAGGGGTGTGATTGGGCAGTTGTGACAAATCCACGTACATTTTGCTACATGTAGGAGTATTGGGGCCGCCGTTGTGAACAGCGCTGGGGTGAAATCTGTAGTTTTGAGTGTTTGCTTTGCTTTCCTTTATTGCTTAAATCTTTAAAATCCGGAGGATCACAACATTGCGATTTGTAAAAATCCGAAAATCCAGAAAAATCCAGACAAATCACACCCCTGGTTTTTACAAAATTGTTGACGGGTACCCGGGTATCCGAAGATTTCCAATTTCGGGTATCCGGTTCCCGAAATAACCGAAAATGCAAAGCCCTAGAAAGTACGACTGTAAGTCGTGATCCTCAGTTGAGTGCATATGAAATGGAACAAAACAAAGAAACGGCGTACCTCTCTCTCTCTCCCCAAGTAGTTCTAATCACTTTTGTTATCAATCAAAAATTCATGGTAATGTCATCCAAAGTTCATTACGCACTTTACTCATAACATGTAGGCCTTCTGTTTACCGATTAACTTGTGCTGGAGGGCTTGTTTTGTACAGCGCTTGCAATTACATGCAATTAACAGCAGCTGGGACATATGCTGGAAGTGGAGCTGCCATCCTTACCTGAACCATCAGGACAGGGTGTTATTTACATTGACCACATCCGCAAAACCCCTTGGCACAGACTGTTACACTGACAAACCCAATTTATATTAAAACTACCATCATTGGGGGGAGGGGGGAGGGAGGAGGGGGAGGGGGGAGGGAGGAGGGGGGAGGGGGGAGGAGGGGGAGGGAGGGGGGGAGGGGAGGGGAGGGTGAACAGTAAACCAAATCAGTTCTTACATATAAAAACAAAATTTAAGATAGCACTTTTCCCTTTGGGGAAAATCAAACGTGACAAAACTTGTTTCAAAGTTAAGGTATAAGATTTGGTAATTCAAAAATCTCTTTGTTTGCTTCAATCGAACGTCATTGTTAAAAAAAAACTTAAAAAACGGCCTAGTCCAACACAGTTTCACATTCTGGAATGCTCTTAGAAACCCCATAAAGACTCAAACTAACCCCACTTGCTCAATGCATACTCATAACAATGCTTTGAAGACTGATGTTTGCTCAAAGTACATGTAATTCCTTCAGGTGTATTTTTGTTTGTCATTATAGTTCTTTGTCTTGTTTCTGTCTACGTTTGTTTGTCAATAGGTTAGAGACCAAAAGCCTTGCTTCACCCATACCTAAATGCTCTCTTGCTGGACCTAAAACTTTCATATCTTCATTCATCATAATTTTTAATATAATTTTCAGTTTAAGTTACTGATGTTTATATATTGTATTTTAATGATAGCACTGAAATAAACGAGAATAACCCGTGAAGTCCCCATGGTTCTCCCTGAACCATATTAACCTGTGAAGTCCCCATGGTTCTCCCTGAACCATATTTCTCACTTAGCGACTGTAGAGAAAAACGAGTTGCCCAACATTGGTTTTCCCTTGAACCTTTCTCACTTAACGAAGGTTGAGATACGAGTTGTGCGATAAGGTTCTTTTCAGAACCTGTACCTCAGCTTCACAATAGTTGAGATAAACACATGGTGTTACCGCAAACCGAAACGACATGAAATAAACGTATCAAAATTGAATTATGGTAAAAGTTTACTGCCAAACTTACGAAGTGTAAAGCTGATATGATGGTAATATCTGCCCTAGAATCAATTTTGTGACCAACACAAAGTAATGAGCTAAAACTCTTCACAGGTTGGTTGTTTAATGTATATCTTGATTCAAAGAGAGTAAGAATACTCACAGAAGCACTTTGGCCAACATTACCAATGTTGTACCTTCCCTTCGATGTATATCTTGATTCAAAGAGAGTAAGCATACTCATAGAAGCAGTTTGGCCAACATGACCAATGCTGTACCTTCCCTTCGATGTATATCTTGATTCAAAGAGAGTAAGAATACTCACAGAAGCACTTTGGCCAACATTACCAATGTTGTACCTTCCCTTCGATGTATATCTTGATTCAAAGAGAGTAAGCATACTCACAGAAGCAGTTTGGCCAACATTACCAATGTTGTACCTTCCCTTCGATGTATATCTTGATTCAAAGAGAGTAAGCATACTCACAGAAGCAGTTTGGCCAACATTACCAATGTTGTACCTTCCCTTCAATGTATATCTCGATTCAAAGAGAGTAATCATACTCATAGAAGCAGTTTTGCCAACATTACCAATGTTGTACCTTCCCTTCGATGTATATCTTGATTCAAAGAGAGTACTAGCATACTCATAGAAGCAGTTTTGCCAACATTACCAATGTTGTACCTTCCCTTCAAGAGTAAGCATACTCATAGAAGCAGTATTGCCAACATTACCAATGTTGTACCTTCCCTTCAATGTATATCTCGATTCAAAGAGAGTAATCATACTCATAGAAGCAGTTTTGCCAACATTACCAATGTTGTACCTTCCCTTCAATGTATATCTTGATTCAAAGAGTAAGCATACTCATAGAAGCAGTTTGGACAACATTACCAATGTTGTACCTTCCCTTCAATGTAAGAGAGTAAGCATACTCATAGAAGCAGTTTTGCCAACATGATCAATGTTGTATCTTCCCTTCAATGTATATCTTGATTCAAAGAGAGTAAGCATACTCATAGAAGCAGTATTGCCAACATTACCAATGTTGTACCTTCCCTTCAATGTATATCTTGATTCAAAGAGAGTAAGCATACTCATAGAAGCAGTTTGGACAACATTACCAATGTTGTACCTTCCCTTCAATGTATATCTTGATTCAAAGAGAGTAAGCATACTCATAGAAGCAGTATTGCCAACATTACCAATGTTGTACCTTCCCTTCAATGTATATCTTGATTCAAAGAGAGTAATTATACTCATAGAAGCAGTTTGGCCAACATTACCATTGTTGTTCTTTCCCTTCAATGTATATCTTGATTCAAAGAGAGTAAGCATACTCATAGAAGCAGTATTGCCAACATTACCAATGTTGTACCTTCCCTTCAATGTATATCTTGATTCAAAGAGAGTAAGCATACTCATAGAAGCAGTTTGGACAACATTACCAATGTTGTACCTTCCCTTCAATGTATATCTTGATTCAAAGAGAGTAAGCATACTCATAGAAGCAGTATTGCCAACATTACCAATGTTGTACCTTCCCTTCAATGTATATCTTGATTCAAAGAGAGTAATTATACTCATAGAAGCAGTTTGGCCAACATTACCATTGTTGTTCTTTCCCTTCAATGTATATCTTGATTCAAAGAGAGTAAGCATACTCATAGAAGCAGTATTGCCAACATTACCAATGTTGTACCTTCCCTTCAATGTATATCTTGATTCAAAGAGAGTAAGCATACTCATAGAAGCAGTTTGGACAACATTACCAATGTTGTACCTTCCCTTCAATGTATATCTTGATTCAAAGAGAGTAAGCATACTCATAGAAGCAGTATTGCCAACATTACCAATGTTGTACATTACAATAAGTTAACGGACATCTCTCATACAAACACCAGCGTTGAAATACGCACTGCATTACGCACACAGACAAGTATAGACCAAATGCATATACCCTCTATTTTATGAAACCCATGCTCCCAAAAGAAACAGGTACTGGACATAGTAACTGTACCCAATGCAAATTTAGTTTGTCTACTTGCTGTAGAAACCCAATATTTCTGCTTTTGGAAAATTTGTACATATGTACCTATCGAATTCAAAACGACAACTTTTGCACTTCAGCACTGACCTCGTCACGCACGACCATTAACAATACACGTGTTCGCGGTGGTAAAGACGCTCCCTACGTGGCCTCAGGGCGGTCTATTTGCTGTTCACTCATGTAGTTCATTCATAAAGTAACTGCACAGTTAGTTGCTGTAGACCATAATGAATATTCAAACAAAGTTTTAATGAAATTTACAAAATTTTACTGTATGTACCTATGTAATATTCATAGACCACCGAAGTTGATCGACTGCATTCTAATGATACAGTCGTGCGCCGCGTGCAATCTTCACGGTACTGCATGCTGATTGGCTAATCGACGCGTGGAGGTCACCGGTTCACTGCGTGATCATTAAATGAATATTCATTACTTCCCAAACCACCGCGCGTTGTAATTAGCTTATGTAAATAAGTGATGATGTCATATAGCTCATTAAAGTTTGTCACTGAGCCCGTGCTTACTTATTGTAATGACCTTCCCTTCAATGTATATCTTGATTCAAAGAGAGTAAGCATACTCATAGAAGCAGTTTGGACAACATTACCAATGTTGTACCTTCCCTTCAATGTATATCTTGATTCAAAGAGAGTAAGCATACTCATAGAAGCAGTATTGCCAACATTACCAATGTTGTACCTTCCCTTCAATGTATATCTTGATTCAAAGAGAGTAAGCATACTCATAGAAGCAGTTTGGCCAACATTACCATTGTTGTTCCTTCCCTTCAATGTATATCTTGATTCAAAGAGAGTAAGCATACTCATAGAAGCAGTTTGGCCAACATGACCAATGCTGTACCTTCCCTTCAATGTATATCTCGATTCAAAGAGAGTAATCATACTCATAGAAGCAGTTTTGCCAACATTACCAATGTTGTACCTTCCCTTCAATGTATATCTTGATTCAAAGAAAGTAAGCATACTCATAGAAGCAGTTTTGCCAACATGACCAATGTTGTATCTTCCCTTCAATGTATATCTTGATTCAAAGAGAGTAAGCATACTCATAGAAGCAGTTTGGCCAACATTACCAATGTTGTACCTTCCCTTCAATGTATATCTTGATTCAAAGAGAGTAAGCATACTCATAGAAGCAGTATTGCCAACATTACCAATGTTGTACCTTCCCTTCAATGTATATCTTGATTCAAAGAGAGTAAGCATACTCATAGAAGCAGTTTGGACAACATTACCAATGTTGTACCTTCCCTTCAATGTATATCTTGATTCAAAGAGAGTAAGCATACTCATAGAAGCAGTATTGCCAACATTACCAATGTTGTACCTTCCCTTCAATGTATATCTTGATTCAAAGAGAGTAATCATACTCATAGAAGCAGTTTGGCCAACATTACCATTGTTGTTCCTTCCCTTCAATGTATATCTTGATTCAAAGAGAGTAAGCATACTCATAGAAGCAGTTTGGCCAACATGACCAATGCTGTACCTTCCCTTCAATGTATATCTCGATTCAAAGAGAGTAATCATACTCATAGAAGCAGTTTTGCCAACATTACCAATGTTGTACTTTCCCTTCAATGTATATCTTGATTCAAAGAGTAAGCATACTCATAGAAGCAGTATTGCCAACATTACCAATGTTGTACCTTCCCTTCAATGTATATCTTGATTCAAAGAGAGTAAGCATACTCATAGAAGCAGTTTGGACAACATTACCAATGTTGTACCTTCCCTTCAATGTATTACCAATGTTGTACCTTCCCTTCAATGTATATCTTGATTCAAAGAGAGTAATCATACTCATATATAAGCAGTTTGGCCAACATTACCATTGTTGTTCCTTCCCTTCAATGTATATCTTGATTCAAAGAGAGTAAGCATACTCATAGAAGCAGTTTGGCCAACATGACCAATGCTGTACCTTCCCTTCAATGTATATCTCGATTCAAAGAGAGTAATCATACTCATAGAAGCAGTTTTGCCAACATTACCAATGTTGTACCTTCCCTTCAATGTATATCTTGATTCAAAGAAAGTAAGCATACTCATAGAAGCAGTTTTGCCAACATGACCAATGTTGTATCATCCCTTCAATGTATATCTTGATTCAAAGAGAGTAAGCATACTCATAGAAGCAGTTTGGCCAACATTACCA
The DNA here is from genome assembly GCA_029582265.1 of Zoroaster sp. YZ-2022. Lineage (NCBI taxonomy): Eukaryota > Metazoa > Echinodermata > Asteroidea > Forcipulatida > Zoroasteridae > Zoroaster > Zoroaster sp. YZ-2022. The sequence continues at coordinate 20,221,777 of CM055835.1, read as the reverse complement.
ATGTTGTACCTTCCCTTCAATGTATATCTTGATTCAAAGAGAGTAAGCATACTCATAGAAGCAGTATTGCCAACATTACCAATGTTGTACCTTCCCTTCAATGTATATCTTGATTCAAAGAGAGTAAGCATACTCATAGAAGCAGTTTGGACAACATTACCAATGTTGTACCTTCCCTTCAATGTATATCTTGATTCAAAGAGTAATAATACTCATAGAAGCAGTATTGCCAACATTACCAATGTTGTACCTTCCCTTCAATGTATATCTTGATTCAAAGAGAGTAATCATACTCATAGAAGCAGTTTGGCCAACATTACCATTGTTGTTCCTTCCCTTCAATGTATATCTTGATTCAAAGAGAGTAAGCATACTCATAGAAGCAGTTTGGCCAACATGACCAATGCTGTACCTTCCCTTCAATGTATATCTTGATTCAAAGAGAGTAATCATACTCATAGAAGCAGTTTTGCCAACATTACCAATGTTGTACTTTCCCTTCAATGTATATCTTGATTCAAAGAGTAAGCATACTCATAGAAGCAGTATTGCCAACATTACCAATGTTGTACCTTCCCTTCAATGTATATCTTGATTCAAAGAGAGTAAGCATACTCATAGAAGCAGTTTGGACAACATTACCAATGTTGTACCTTCCCTTCAATGTATTACCAATGTTGTACCTTCCCTTCAATGTATATCTTGATTCAAAGAGAGTAATCATACTCATATATAAGCAGTTTGGCCAACATTACCATTGTTGTTCCTTCCCTTCAATGTATATCTTGATTCAAAGAGAGTATGCATACTCATAGAAGCAGTTTGGCCAACATGACCAATGCTGTACCTTCCCTTCAATGTATATCTTGATTCTAAGAGAGTAATCATACTCATATATAAGCAGTTTGGCCAACATTACCATTGTTGTTCCTTCCCTTCAATGTATATCTTGATTCAAAGAGAGTAAGCATACTCATAGAAGCAGTTTGGCCAACATGACCAATGCTGTACCTTCCCTTCAATGTATATCTCGATTCAAAGAGAGTAATCATACTCATAGAAGCAGTTTGGCCAACATTACCATTGTTGTTCCTTCCCTTCAATGTATATCTTGATTCAAAGAGAGTAAGCATACTCATAGAAGCAGTTTGGCCAACATGACCAATGCTGTACCTTCCCTTCAATGTATATCTCGATTCAAAGAGAGTAAGCATACTCATAGAAGCAGTTTGGCCAACATGACCAATGCTGTACCTTCCCTTCAATGTATATCTCGATTCAAAGAGAGTAAGCATACTCATAGAAGCAGTATTGCCAACATTACCAACGTTATACCTCTCCCTTTAAGCTGTAACTGATTTTAGGAAGTCCACAGGGTACAGTGAATGGTCCAGGCAGGACAAGTAATAACTACATGTATGCCACACAGATAACATACTCTTCTAGACTGTTGTATTTCTTCAGGGGGGATGGGGGTGGGGCAGCGAGAGGACTTTAGGGAGGTTTAAACTACATGTACAGGCTCTCATCAATCAAGGAAAATTACATGAGATAGGGCCAGTGTACTGTGCGCGCAGAGCACAGGTGACTCTATCGAACGTTTATTGAACGTTTCCCAATGGCGATGCTTACACTTTGGACAGGCTGGTACAAGCAACAAGAAAGAAAGTGAATTATTTGTGTAAGGTGCGGAAATGCCCTCCCTGAAGCTGACATTGCAACTTAAGGATGACTGAAGGCGAGGCATTATTTTCTCAGCCAACAAAAATGCATTACTCCACTAATTAGTAAAACGAATTTCTTTCAAAACTTGTACAACATGATAAAGGTAGTAAATCTTCCTGTGTTATTTTCCTCGGGTGCTGAACATAGCCTACACATTGCACATGTAGGCCTACCTTGAGAACCAAAAACTCCAAGGTCCAAATAAACTCAGAAAGGGTGCAAAATTCAAACAAATAAACTAGTCACCCTGGGGCAAGCACTTACAGAATCTCATTGCCTCCAAGCCAATTTGGTTGCCCATAAAATGTGGTGCCATCAATTTTCCCCCACAACTCAGTTGTAACATCCATTGAATAATACAAATAAATCTAGAGCTTCAAACAGATTAGAAATTCAAAACAAAGCTTGAAGTATTGAGGCTTGACTTCTAGTTGAAGAACAGGGTAACTGTACTACAAAAATGTGAAACGAAAAATAATCTTATCAAGAAAGGCTTATTTCAAATCATGTAATAATAATACACGATTCTTATAAAGCGCACATATCCGAGCAACTAGATCAAGGTGCTGTACATTATTATCCCTGCTCATCAGGCTCATAAATCATTCCTGAAACCATCTCGGCTCCCTGCGGAGTATACGGCTCAATTGCTGCCATTACAGCACATATAGGGCTAATCAAACACAACAACCAACTCTGCCCTCACAGGTACCCATTTATCCCTGGGTGGAGGGAAGCAATTATGGTAAAGTGTCTTACTGAAGGACAACAAGCACCATGGTTGCAGCCAGGATTTGAACCCACATTCCGATGACTCGGCCATCAGAACACAAATCCAATGCACTAAACTGCTCGACCATGGCATTCCATGTAGTATTACTATAACTAAGGTTGATGAAATTCTTGCGTCGAATGATAAACCATTAATTTAATTTTGCCCTACACCGACGTGTGTATAGCACTGCATACTCGGTGCTTTCCGAGTGTCTGTGAAAAAACTTCACAGGCAACTCGGGTGGGATTTGAACCCACAACCTCCTGCTTACCAGTGCTGACGTCTGATGGCAATTGGCCGGCTAGAATCCTATATAGCAGCAGGTTCCGATATTTATAGGTTGATTATATGTGGTATAACGTTCTTTGGCATTGTCAAAAATTGCTATTTAGGAACAGTTACATTCAAACTGATCAATCCCTTTATGATGTCCTCATCACAACTCTTATCTCCATCCTGACAAATAACAACCCCCTTGGTTTAAGAAATGGTCGATAATTAACTTAGCGTTTGGGTTTTCTTCATGTGAAAGTGACCATTAACCATCATCCGATACTTCATACACCATTGGATGCTACTTTCTCCCTGCAATGTTTTATTAACAGAAGAGCTAGTATTGATGATGACCAACAATCCAGCACCATGCAATTTATCTTGGATATGGACAATTTGCCTCATCCCAGGGTTGCCACGGAAACAAGATGATCGGGTCAAGAGTCCGATAATAAGTTGATAAATACTGAATATTGCCGCTCAGGTAGTGATATTACAAAAACAAACTGGTGTTTTTCGCTCGCTCTCTCTCTCGGAGAAGCATCGCCGAACTGACAGCGAGAGAGAAACGTGCTGAAATCTCGTCACCCCTGGCAAACAGGTTCTCGCACGTTCAGCGAATGTTTCTATACCATCGTCAAACAATTCTTAATTGGCAATTCTAGTCCCATTCACCAGGGAAATCAAGCACCGAGGCTAGTTGATAAAAATGAATGAACTTAAATAAATTATTTCCTTCTCAGCATACGTCACTAAACAAAGCACATCCTTAAAAAAAAAAAATCTATGTATGAGTAACTTTGGATTAGATACATAAAAACAAACAAAATGTATTGACTTATTTTGTTATTGTTGAACCAACAATGATTTTTATACTGAAGTGAACACGTTTATTTACTTCATTAATAATCCATTATGTTTTAGGTCCTCTCAAAACAAACTTTTTTTTTTCACTTTTAAAAGGGAAGGTACAACATTGGTAATGCTGGCAAAACCACTTTTACGGTATGCTTTACTCACTCTGAATCAAACCATCAACCTGTAAAAGTTTCAGCCAGGGATGATATTGTAAGAAAATGAAAAGGTAGGAAAAATGTTTGCCATTATCATTAGGCATATACTAGCCTATAGCGGTTTACCTCTATAGCCATGTATAGCAAGGAAACTGTTTTTTATCTTGGTATTTACAATAAAAATGATACACAAGCAAAGTTTCCATGTCTGAAGTTAGTCGGAACCCAGTTTCATGGTAGGATTTTCAAAATCAAACATTTTTTTTTAATCGCGATTTGCCGATATCTTGATAACTTGAAAAGTTCTCGATATCGTAATCGAATAAAAAAGGTATCACGATATTCTATATTATCGCCCAAGCTTCCCCCCCCCCAAAAAAATTTTTTTTTTAAACTAAAAAACTGACAATTTTCTTTTAGCTACTCAGCTTGACGCATTCCCCTCATTAGGAACATCTCTGCTATAATGCCAATAATATGCCTACTTGATTTTGACAATTACTGTTAGAAGCACTAGCTTCTATGCAGTGGCACTTCTACAACAGGACTCTTACATGCTCTGACCTCTATGTAACCTTTTTGTGATGAGCATTATTAAGTCACACAATGCTATTTGCTTGTATGGACTTAAAGGCACACTTTTTACAAATGAAACTATTAGAAAGTATAAAAGCGAAACTTTGAGAGAAAAACCCTGCTAGGTTCAAAACTGTAAGGCCAATTTTGCATTTATACTACAGGTCCTTTAGGTTGGCAAGCAGTTTGCAACAGCTAATTCTCAATTTATTTTGAAAACTTTCACAGATTTTAATGATAAGTGTATCCCCAAGTGTTAGGTACCATTTGAAAGTTTTTTTCCCCACAGAATTTGCAAATACAAATGCCCGGAGTTTTGAAAAATGCAGACTTCACTCTCATTTTATGGGATACTCTGACACCCACATAAGTTGCTTGCTTGGTGCTCAGCTTACCCATAGATAAACACTCAACACTAAAGCCAGGCTTCTACAATATCACTGTCCAGCATTTGGATAACATTCGAGGCAGTATTAACTAGGCCAGGATGGAAGGAACCTTTTTTTTCTTCTGAAGAATGGGTCACACTGTCAAGACATTAGCCTACAATGACATTATGTGATGATAAGATGATGTCAGAAATCTAGTATTCTTGTGGTAACCCGATCAGCAGAAAAAAATTTCATAAACAGAGAAATTGTATATAAAATAAACAAAGCAGAGTCAGTAATGCAGTGAATGCTATATTGCACTGGCTAAATATCAGACTTCAATGCCCCAAACAGATCTAGCTGATGCATTTGTATTATGTTTCTAATGATAATGAATACATTTTTGTGCATATTCACACGGTTCAGTATTCATCATGAAGTCTTTTGATTTACATGTATTCAAATGTATTTGATTACATTACAAGTACTGTCAGAAGTCTATTACTTGCATGAAGTGTGCCACTCGTGTACTAACCTAGTCCACGGCATAGTACTCCAAGAACAATGGATCTGGGCCATTCATGACGTACCGTATTGTTCCACAGACAGACACGCAAGGTCTCAAAAAGAAGCAGTGCAGTCTGGGAGAATTACCCGGCGTGTGAGAGAACTATCTCGCGTGCGTGCGCACTAAGATGGAGCGTAATAATAATAATAATAATGTGGACTTATATAGCGCACGTATCCACCAAACTGGTGCTCATGGTGAATTATATTATTACCCCTGCTCATCAGGCTCATAAATCATTCCTGAAACCATCTCAGCTCCCTGGGGAGTATACAGCTCAATTGCTGCCATTACAGCGCATATAGGGCTAATCAAACACAATAACCAACTCTGCCCTCACAGGTACCCATTTACCCCTGGGTGGAGAGAAGCAATTATGGTAAAGTGTCTTGCTCAAGGACACAAGCACCACGGTCGCGGTGGGATTCAAACCCACATTCTGACGACTCAGCCATCAGAACATAAATCCGATGCACTAAACCGCTCGACCATGGCACTCCAGGCAGGCTAGCACACTTCGTGTAGGTAATAGACTTCTGGTACCGTGTATTTAGGGAATACGTTTTGGGAATACATTTGCAATTTTGTCACTGGAAAAAAAAAATCATTCTCTTCCAATTACTTTATAAGAGAAACGTTCATTGCATATTCCTGTCATCTTTCTGTTCTCTGTACCACTGTAAAGCAGAATTTGTTGGCAGAAATAGTTGTGTTTGTGTGTATGATTGCTTATTACCTAATGCTTATTACCAGTAAAACTTGATGAGCAGATTGTGAATTTTGTGTGGAAATTTATGTGCTACGGGCGAAATCGCTTGCTGTGTATTCAGTCAATATTTGTATTGATACTCAATACATTTGTGAATATGGTGTATTTATATTGGTATGAAAACTCATCCAATATGTTTATATTCCTGATCATTGAAATGTGTTTGACCCTGGTGTGCTTCAAGAATCATTTGTAGGATAGGCCTACTAGACACTCATTCTTGAGCTTCAAGGCCCTAAACATTATTCAATTCTGCAAGGTGTTTAAGTCAAACAAATATTTTGCAAACACTTCTTAGGCTCGTACGTCAGCATTTTTAGTTTTCTTTTTATTTCTTTCCCATGAAATGATGTGCAATTACATCCGAAATTGCTGGATTGATTGGAATTCTGCCGTACTGTGATTTAAACAACTTTTTCACATATTAAGGGTATGAACGTTTGCCTGATTTGTGAGGCCTATCTTAGCCACCATACTTTGTGTATGGGAAATTTTATCTGGTTCCAATAACGGCGTATCCATGTATCACATACCAACAAAAAAAAGGGGAAAAAAGTGCCAACCTATGACCAGAATCAAGAGACTTTTTTTTAAACAACTATCAATTATACAAAGATTTCAAGGGCTCTTATCATATTTGAAATTGCCACCCCTTCTAACACTGCCCCCCCATGAAAAAATTATATATATATAATTGAAAGAGCCTATATTACAGTTCACATCATTCTAAATAACTTGGATTTATCAAAAATGTTTTGTCTTCAAAATCAGAAAAGGAAAGTTAAAAACAACAATTGTGAGGTGACACAGGCTAAATTGCACAGCAACATTACTATTTCAACTAAACAGCTGTTATTTTTTATCATTTTGAAGTAAATTTGAAAAAGAAAAAAATAGATAAAAATCTAATCAAATATTCTATTTACCTTCACAGATTATTAATTAATGAATAAAAATTTGGGATTTCTGTCAGTCCAGAGTGAGCCAGGTTGTCCCCCAAGGTAATCTGAAATAGAGCAGACTAGTCAAAACATTGAGAACAAACCAACCGGTTCGTCTCAGATCCATCACTTCTTCCAAGAAGAGATTATTACACGGTGTAACCGAAAGAACTCAATAACATCTATCTTCACCATGCAAAGCCTCAAATCCTAAACAGAAAATTGTTGATGCATACTTATATGACATACTGCTACAGTAGCTCCCATCCTTTCATTTGAAAGACACACATTTGAAGACTTGGCAAAATGAAACAGCACAAGAAAAACATTTTGACATAGGCCTATGCTCTGTCAGGACAGTGCATCCCAAGCAGGCGGTTTCTCCTTATAAATCAATCATAAGTCAATCTTATATTTGAGCTGCTGCCTGGGTGATTCATTTCAGCAAGCTTTTCTCAAGATTTTGTTGAAATCATCAGATTTATGATAGAATATATTGGGTTATCCCAAAGAGCAAAAGCCATTCATGACAGGGGGTTTGCGAGGCCCACTTTAGAGCCCTGGCATTTATTTAATACTAGGCACTCTCTAAAGCCCTAACCTTCCCAAATCCTCCAAAATCCTCTTTGCCGAAGTGAAGGATTTTGAAGGATTGAGGTTACATGCTACATGCTCTTTTTCTAAAGTGAAGGATTTTGGAGGATTGAGGTTATTAGGCATACTTGCCTTTCCATGGTACCATAGTATTAGCCAGCAATACCTTTGGGTGTCTTATGGATGCCCTGTTTGCTAAATTGACACCCTGTTTTATTTGCAATACACATACAAAAGTATTGTAAATTAAATATTTGGACACCCTGTTTTTCAAAGAATAACAAATTTGGATGTCCTATTTCCAAATCCTGGCTAATACTCTACATGGTACATGTACATCCATGTTTTTTGTAGTGATTGCAAGGTCAGTGCTTGGGTCAGTGGACACTGTTTATTGCTCCATGCATGCAGGGAGGGTCCCTGACCATGTACATGTATCACAGATTAGAAACACATGTGTGCATACATGTCATGTGCTTGCTTTACTACTGAAGGATTTTGAAGGATTGAGGTTATTAGGCATACTTGCCTTTCCATGGTACATGTACATCCATGTTTGTTGTAGTGATTGCAAGGTCAGTGCTTGGGTCAGTGGACACTGTTTATTGCTCCATGCATGCAGGGAGGGTCCCTGGCCATGTATATGTATCACAGATTAGAAACACATGTGCTTGCTTTACTACTGAAGGATTTTGGAGGATTCAGGTTATATGTAAGCAAATGGGCCTAGGGAGTTAGGGCTAATGCAATATCAGCATTTTCAGGACCAAGTTTGTGAATGATGCAGTTGTTAGTCCTGTTAATTTTCAACCTGACAGACAATATTTTAAAATTTGTAATGGCTTTGGGAAAATTTAGGGGCCTTCCCCCCCCCCCCCCCACACACACACACACCAGGATCCACTATGTTATCTGTGCTACTGTAGTGCATGAGTGATTCATGTGTTTGTTTTGTATATATCAACATTTTAAGACAACTGAATTTGGTCAAAATATTTTTGACAGATCTCTATAACCAAAGTTCAATGTATGAAGACACTCAACACACTATTGATGGGGGCAAGTCTCACAAAGTCCTGCAATATCTTTGACTTATTCAGTATGCAGCCTTCCTGTAACAATTCACAAGCAAAGCTCAAAACTCATTAACAAATCAAATTCCAATTCACTTGATGGCTTATTAATCAGCACTCTCATTAATAACTCATTGTGTATTCATAGGCTCTTTTCTTCTCCACCGTCAGACTTTGCCGAGGCTGCCAGCGACGTAAACCAGACACCTTCCTTCTGATCAAGGATGCTAGTTCCACTAAATTCATTCCTCTTTTCCTCCAAATTTCAAAATTAATTGAGGCAGGTGTGTAGGTATCTCAGGTCGAGGAAAGAAAACTTCAAAACCTTAAGAGGCCCAGGGGAAGGGGAAGGGAAAGGAGATATATAAATTCCTGGAGAGATACACAACTGTATTATGAGAAATTAGTAAGAGGCTTGATTGTACATTGTCCTTAGCTGCTAACATGAAATCTTCGCTGTTAACAGAAATGCTCATTCTGTGCTCGAGCCCTCTGCTTGATATTTCTTAAAGCATGTTTAGGGATCTGAAGTGTTAATTAAATCAGTAACTTAAAAATGACACAGAAGACGAAATATATATTTGTATAATTTCTGAAAACATCACTCTATAAAATATAGCAAATGTTTCTCAACACCATTGTAAGGAAGAATTTCACAATTTCCTAATTTCAGACCCTATAGGATTAAAATGCTTTTGTGTTAGGCTTAGTCCTTATCCTTTGTGACTTAAATTTCAGGACGATACAAACTCATTTTCAGCCAAAAATAAATCATGCATCTTTAAATCTTAGCGATTTTTCTAATCCGTTGATTACAGCGATGTTACCCGTGGGGGGTCACTGTGCACAGCTCGATCTCAATTCCTTGTCGGTATTCATCACCTCGCATCTGCTGCTCTATATTGTCCAAGACGGCGTGATATGAAGGTGGAGCAACCCTCCAGACACTGCACGCTATCTTAAACCCAAAGTCATGAACTCTCATTTAAAGCCAGTACACACTTTGGGTAAAATGTCTGTAAATGCATCCGTTCTTGTAATAGAGTGCCATGGTCGAGCGGTTTAGAGCATCGGATTTGTGTTCTGATGGCTGAGTCGTCAGAATGTGGGTTCGAATCCCAGCCGTGACCGGGATGCTTGTGTCCTTGAGCAAGACACTTTACCATAATTGCTTTCTCTCCACCCAGGGGTAAATGGGTACCTGTGAGGGCAGAGTTGGTTGTTGTGTTTGATTAGCCCTATATGCACTGTAATGGCAGCAATTGAGCTGTATACTCCCAGGGAGCTGACATAATTTCAGGAATGATTTATGAGCCTGATGAGCAGGGGTAATAATATAATGCGCCTTGAGCACCAGTTTGGTGGATACGTGCTCTATATAAGTCCACATTATTATTATTATTATTATTATTATTATTATTATTATTATTATGAACCAAGATAATATGTATACAAATCAACCTGTGAAATTTTAAGCTTATTTCATTGTATCATTAACAAGAATGATTTTCACTTATTTTAACACGACAGCATCCGAGACAGAAAAGTTTCAAGAGATGTGTGCTACCATCATCAACTTTAATACAAGTAAGTTTTCTGTAGAACTGCGATCATTTATGTTTTTCCGAGATTACCAGTAGTGTATAATGGCTTTAAACTGCCCATTAGTATGGGTAGAGATGCTCTTCACTCCATAAATTGATGTCAAACCATTATTAAGTTTTTAAGCTCCGAATCATGGCTTGTCTTCAATTGTCCCAGGTGGGAGTTCAGAGATTGTGTTTGTGGGTCACCTTACCCCAAGGCACCATCGTACATGAAGCATGTGAACTCCCGGATGAGAGTCAAGAAAAACCTTCTCCAAGAGTGAATGTCACTCCCAGAGTAAATGCTTCCGATTGGCTCAATGTGGGTATACCTCATTTGCATATGTTATATTTTATCACAGACTCGTTTGCGATAACCTACATGTAGATATGAATGTGTTTGTGGGTCACCATACCCCAAGGCCCCCCCTTGACAGTGCAGGTAATAAATAATTGGAGCATTGTATGTCTGTACATGCACTGGTAATGGGAGTAAACAACATCTCAATCACAAATGTCAATCACAGAACAAATGCTTCTGATTGGTTCAACGTAATGTGCTCATCCAGCATGCCAATCAAACAGCACGGATTAACCAATCGAATTAAGCGTTTCCATGACTGAGTTTTTGGATGGGTGGGGCTTAGGACAATAGACTGGATTTGGTCTCTTCTCCCCATCTCCCTGCACCTCCACCGCTGTAAGGTGTTAAGCAAGTGATTTTCCTAAAGCAAACACGTTTGGTGAGCAAAATGGGGACCAACCAAAAGCATGTGCTTCACGGTCAACACAAAATGTTGAGAAGCGTGCAGTTGAACATGGCTTTTCATGAAAACACTGGGTCAAGCGTTTAATGACACAACTTAACCCTAACCACCTAGGTATTCTGGGAACCTTCCTGAATCTTCGATCTTTCATATTCAGCACTTATGGCCTGTACTTCTTGCCAGGTAGTAATTTTGCCCCATTTGAAGAGGTGAAAGTACCAGTTTCCAACGGTGCTGTATTTTTCCCCAAAAGTGCCCCTTGGAGGATTTTGCAGGATTAGGGTGGTTATGGTTAAAGAAACTTCCAAGACACTTTTTTTTTTCTTTTCCAAAATGACAGATACTAGTTACTACATGGTTCAGTTACGTCCCCCCACCCCCGAAACAACAACAAAATGCCTTATAAGGATATAAGAATCCCTTTTATATAAGCTACTGAAATATCTCTCTGCAATCCAAACAATCTTGAAGGATTTCTGCAGCATTTTCTTTCTTTACATCCAGCAAAGTCAAACCCTGCTCTTCTCAGATTCCACGGGCTAGGTCATTTGCCAATTAAACCATGGGACAGTGGCCAGATCATTTCACAAATAAGAGACACGCAGGATCGTGGCGATGTACGATTGTCACTCAAGTGTGGTACGGTCTTCATAGAGACGGGGAATCAATGGTGCAACCTTGCCACAGGAGTTGACTGCAAAACAGAATGGTCAAAGTTCCCAATGGAGTAGTTTACTGAATTAAAACATTTTTTTTACAGTTTTATAAATATTCACAAAACTTTTTTCCTGTTCAATACACATATATATTATTTTGCAAAGTCCTAACCTTGAAAGAAATTTAATAATAACTTTGGAGCTAGCATTTAATACATTTGAATGTCATGATGAGTTTTTATAAATTTGTGTTCACATTTACCCTTATGCAGTGTCAAAACTGAATTGATGGCTTTCAAATAAGGAATCAGATGTCAATTTGGACACACCGTGAATTTGGTGGGACGGTTCAACTCTAGTTTATATTGGCGGTGCTTGTCTCGTTGTCACCTCATAAAATAAAGAAATCAGCTCAAACAGTTTTTCCCATCCACAAACAGCATTCTACCAAAAGGGCTCCCCGCTTTCCTAATCCTTATTCCTTAATCTGTTTTCCCATCCATATAATAAACAGCATTCTACCAAAACAGCTCCATGCTTTCCAAATCATTATACATTATTACTTAATCTTTTTTTCCTATCCATATAATAAACAGCATCAGGCCTCCCAGTGCCTAATCTACCAAATATAGGTTTTTTAAAGCAAAATATAGATTATAGGTTTACCAAATGCCAAAATATAGGCTTTTTTAGGTTATTTCCCGTGATTACGCAGTGTTATTAAATAACAAGTTTTTGGTAAATTGCCTACCTTCCGAGTATTTTTTACAATTACCCCATACCCTGTCCGACAGAAAATCTAAGAGCTCCCATTTTAAAAGTTCCCATTTAGAAATATAGGTTTTTATAGGTTTATAGGTTTCGCTGGGAGGCCTGCAGAATTCTACCAAAACAACTCCATGCTTTCCAAATCATTATTCCTTTTATTCCTTATTCCTTAATCTGTTTTCCCATCCATATAATAAACAGCATTCTTCCAAAAGAGCTCCATGCTTTCAAAATCATTATTCCTTATTCCTTAATCTGTTTTCCCATCCATATAATAAACAGCATTCTTCCAAAAGAGTTCCATGCTTTCAAAATCATTATTCCTTATTCCTTAATCTGTTTTCCCATCCATATAATAAACAGCATTCTTCCAAAAGAGCTCCATGCTTTCAAAATCATTATTCCTTAATCTGTTTTCCCATCCATATAATAAACAGCATTCTTCCAAAAGAGTTCCATGCTTTCAAAATCATTATTCCTTATTCCTTAATCTGTTTTCCCATCCATATAATAAACAGCATTCTTCCAAAAGAGCTCCATGCTTTCCAAAACACAAACACATTTAAACAAACACTCGGATATCAAAAATCAGATCATTGTATTAAGCGGTAGGCATTTCTGGAATAAATCCAGAATTCCTGTGTGATTAAAATCGGCAGTAATATGGCCTACTGCAAGGGAGGGGGGATATAAGACATCAAATAATTAAAATCGGTCATCTGTGAGCAAAGCAGAATCATGAGCCATAATAATCAAGCAGGAAATTACAGGGCAGATGAAGAAAACAAAGAATATTATGTTCTGAGGCTTCCCCAACTGTGAAAAAAAGAGAAAATCTAATTAAAGATATGGTTCCTCCCCTGATAAGATTAAATAATATAAAAAAAACTAACAGGAAGGAAACCCTGATAAACAAAGATGAAAAATTTTTCTCGGTTGGGTACAGGCTCCCAAGAGCAACAATGTGAAAACGGAGACTATATCTGCTCACTGATGGCGCTAGAAGTCGCTGCATTGTGGTCACGAGCGACTTTGTACCTTGGGGGCTTGATGAGATGCTGCCACCATGAAGATGCTGATGAAGACGATAAAGAGGGCACACTTACATTATGACTCCGCTTCAGTCATTTTCGGGCCAAATAATGAATAAGCTTCACGGGTCGCACCCCAAATGACCACTTGTGATTAACAGTCCCCCCCCCCCCCCCCGATCAATCAGGTCTCTGTGTAATCGTGAATTTAAGGCTTGATTGAATACGCGTGTGGGTAAGATTGTCTACAGTTGGGTTTGTATGGGGGATGCTTTATAGGCAAATATGGCATTAAGAATGGCTTTCTTTTTGGCCACTGACCATAACAGCTATTCCTTATAGGTCACTGTACTACCAGGTCAAGGTCAGAAGACCAGTATAAATTCTATTAAAAATAATACCAGGACAGTAATGTTAGATAGAATAAAGATTTGTTTTAAGTAAGATTTGAAGGTCTGCATAGTGGTAAGGATGCTAAGGATGCTTTAGCACCATGGAAACAGTTAATTTTGAGATGTATGTGCGAAACAAACAGACCCTGGTATATTTGTAATATTTGTAATTAATTGGTTATTGGTAAGTTCTGAAACTGTGGAAATAAATTAACCTTGAAGCCTTTTCTTATATTGCCCTAAATATGACCTATTTCAAGAAATAGTACTGACAAATATTTCTCTAAATTCACAAATGAACTGGTTTTAAACAATTATGATGAAGATTATACAAACCGTTTGTCATACTTAAAAAGGCCTATGTTGTTGAAAGTACATTTGGTGTTCCTGAAACCAGAGAACATTGTTGATGCGTATATTTTTTGACAAGAGTGGCAGTTGTTTATGCAAGTGGTAGAACTGTAAAAGTTCATTTGTGATACTGTGATGAGAAATGATTAACCCAACTTAAGCATTAGGTGAAACAAGGAAACATTACATTGTTTATGTAATGAATAATAGTGTTCAATACATATGGGATTAGCAATTTAATTCACAGAAAGACTTGTATGTTATCTTTATGGACTGGAAACATAATCATGCTGAAATAAATCCACTGGCTTCCCTGTCCAGCAACAAATCGTCTTAAAATCCTGACAGTTGTATATGTAAGTGTCTCCAGAATAAAGCCTCCGTGTATCTCAGAATCCTCATTAACCATACAGGAACAGTGCCACAAGACTCTACTACCTCTGCTCACCACACTGCTTTTCTAGTATCCCCAGAACCTACACCAGAGACAAAGCCTTAACCAGTTCGCATCGGGAATAAAAAAGTTTTTCTGGGCCCCTGTGGCAGGTTTCTTTTTCCCACACACACGTTAATGGAAGCTTCCACAGCGGGTGGCCGGCACTTCCGAGCATGTCACCGTACACGTGTGGCTCAACCGAGCATGCATACAAATATTCCGGAGTTTCCTATGGCATGTTTAGATGCTCTCCGATCCGTGGTGCAAACAAAAATTGCATGTATACACGGCCTCCGACGCGAACTGGTTAATAGTGGTACATGCTCCTCTAAGCTTCCACAGTCCATCCGCTTGTTGACATCTCTGAAAGTTTTCAAGAAGGGTCTTAAGACATACTCATTTGATTTTAACTTACTCTTATTCCTGGAAAAACTACACTACTCCTTATTAATTTTCCCTTTGTTAAGTGTTGAGGAACCATGTTTTTTTGTAAGAGCAATATCTAAATGGCTATATTATTATTTGTATAAACCCAGCTTTAGATCTTTAAACTCAATGAAATGCTAGTACTGTAATTATGATAACTTCTTCAATCGCAGTACTACACATACTTTCTATACGTTTTAGATTGAAATTCACTCCAACTGATTAAAATCAGAGACAAATATTACGCAATTTGTCATCAGTTTCAATCAGTTAGATTATATATATATATATATATATATATATATATATATATATATATATATGTGACCGGCTCTGCGAAAATGAGTCTGATGTGGTAAAAATTTATTTTGTAGTTTTATATATGGCTGGAAAGAGCATAAAACAAGCTTCATTTTGATACCTCTTAGACACTTCTGGCATGTTGGGTTCAAAAGTTATTTTAGTTTGAAAAAAAATAACTTGACGAAATTGGGGAAAACCACTTTAGGAGAAATTATGCTTTTAAAACTGCACTGCAAATACTTGTGACCAACGAAGGGTACTCTTTAAAAGTCCCTCGTTACCACTATGTTCCCAGCACTATCACCTTGATTTTTTTGGAGAACATTAAATATTATATTACCATCATGTTTAGTGCATTAAAGTAGATTTTTAAATCTAATTTAAATAATTTTACTCCTCATTTGCATAATTGAACATAATTATTATTATGTCCTTTTAAATTGAAATCCGACATTATAAATTAAACACAATGAGACACATAGATATAATTAAAATAAATATTTTAAATGCATATAACATTTTATTGATCCTTCATCCTTGCTGTGGTATTATTTGCCAAAATTATAATTTAACCAATATTTTGGGTGAAAAGTGTGATTTTGGGAAAAACATTAAGCTCATGTTTTACTCAAAACGAATTGTTTCCAAAACAAGAAAGATAATTATGGTATTTTATTGATCTTTAAACCTTGTCGTAGGTACCTTTGCCAAAATCATGCATGCTTGAAATCGTACATTGTACAGTAGGGCCTACAACTTCATTACCCACGGCAACTGGTATGCATGCCAACCTCGTACTCAAAGTACAGTCGTGATGGCAATCGTAAAAATAAAGATAATTTAAATGAATTATTTATTGACATTTAGCACAAGTATTACATATCAGTAAATAATTTGTTATGAGAAAAGAGTTGATGGTAAAAATTGTTGTGATCAATCAATGAACCAATTGACATAAGACCGAGTTCGTGAGAGTCCCGAGTTGGAGAGAATCCGTGTTGGAGAGTCCGATTTGAGGAGAGTCCGAGTTGGAGAGGGTCGAAATGGCGTGAAGAACAAGCATGGAGAATGTTTTTTCCTCCATGGAACAAGTAACAAGAGTACAAGTTGGTTGGATATAAATTGACTCAAATTCTGTTCCTCTTGAAAATCCGCTGGTGGCGGGTGCCTACCGATGGTTATTCATACTCTTGCGTGCATACACAATGTCTCGCTTCATCTGATGAAAATCTAGAATAAGGAATACAAAACAGAAACAGATGGTTTTGAATACTCAAAAACAAACATGACAACATCAAATTGTCTATCTCAATTAATTTAAAAAGACATTTACTGACCAATCCAGAAGTCTTTATAATGTAAATGTATTTTGTTTAAATGACTTAAAAGCCAAAGGGTGGAAAAAACAATACAGTATAATTATTTGGATCAACTTAGTTAACGTTAACGTTAATCAGGTAAAATTTGCAATAAGAATACTGACCATCCCCCTACGGTCACTGAAGTTCGTTAAATTTATTTCTTAATTTTGTGATAAAGTGAAATAAAGATTGAACGTAATTGATGTAACCCTATGATTATAACTCACTTGTAAAACGTCTTTCACCTGGTCCCCTGGAGTCAAAGCGGGATCAAGAGACAAGACTGTCGGAAACATCAGCTTTACCGCCCGCCATCAGCACGGTAAAATGAACCATCCTGGCATCCATTGCGAGACGAAGGACTAACGTTAACGTTAACGTTAACTTTTTGGACGAAATGCTCAACTATTCTGCCTTTTCTAGACCCTGAAGATTGGCATTTCACAGGTCAATAATGACATTGTCTATCTTGATCCCCCTTATTTATTGGACTTCATAAAACCACCACTATATTAATACAAGTATAATTTGGTCTCGTCAAACCCACAAAAAAGTGGTAACGAATTCCCGTTACATGGGCGTACACAAACACGTATTATTATACGGCAGTATTCAACCTGCCTTGTGCGCATGCGTATTATGACGTATGCAGCGTATTGTCAATGTACGTGTATACTTCAAACACGTGATTCAAGCGAGGCTTAGCTTAGTAACAAGCGGGGTTTGTTTACATGGATATCTCCGAAAATAACTAGTTAGCAAATGTCCTTTGACCTACGTTTTGCCCATATTTGGAGAGGAAGGCCTAAGCTTTCAGCTGATACCAATATGAACGTAGGGGAGTGCATCTTAGGCCAAATAAGCGGCATAAAATCAGAATTTGTAGCACATTGAAACGAAAACGAAAGACAAATTGAAAGGAAAGAGTCCACAAAACCTTGATTTATTCATCTTTATGAATCAAATTCATTATTTCTATTCATCAAATATGAAAATATATAAACAAAAGAAGCAAATTAATATCTTACTGGGAAAAAAAATTGAAAAAATCACCCTCCCAACATTCATTGACCCTTTACGTGAAAGTAGATTCTGCGACATCAGACTCATTTTAGTAGAAGCGGGTCACATATATATATATATATATATATATATATATATATATATATAAATATATATATATATATATATATATATATATATATATATATATATATATATATATATATATATATATATATATATATATATATATATATATATATATATATATATATATATATATATAACTCCTTTCCACCAATAGCGACCGCTCCATAGAAAGCATGCTAACAAAAGTCCCTCTTACCTTTCCCTTTTTTTATATATCCTCCAACCGTCCAAAACTCTGGAAATAAGATGTTTACACTAATTAGAGGCTAAGGAAGCGATGATTTTTAGACTTTATGACAAAATTATGACTTTAAAGGGTAGCTGAGCGTTAAGGCGACCGGCAACGGTCACCTTTATGCAGAGAAACTCTTAATTTCTATATAGAAGTGCCCTATGTCCAAACAAGTAAACATATATATATATATATATATATATATAACTGAACAATTCTTTCGGGGGGATTCTGAACTTTTTTTGTTGCTTTGATAACAAAGGCAATGTTCTAACACCAGTGCTATTTGCCCCATTTCTAAGAACACTTATTACATGTCTCGTTTCTCATTTACATGGAAATTTTTCACAATTTGTGCCGTGAGTAGGCCTAGTCATTTCATTGTTGAACTTGGTCCCATCATAAATTAATTTTGGCATTTTTTTTGT
This sequence comes from Zoroaster sp. YZ-2022, assembly GCA_029582265.1. NCBI lineage: Eukaryota > Metazoa > Echinodermata > Asteroidea > Forcipulatida > Zoroasteridae > Zoroaster > Zoroaster sp. YZ-2022. Next base: position 20,203,210 of record CM055835.1, on the reverse strand, counting down.
ACTGTAAAAACAAGCTTGGTTGTGACAATTATTTTGTGAAATACCTCATTTCTATTCATTTGTTATCCTTTCAGAAAGGAAATTATCAATGTTCAAATGAAAACGAACATTTCTAGGAAACTGCCGATAAACCACCGGCGATACATCTTTAATAATCACAGGGTACAATAAATGATGACTGGCCATATCTTCCAGTTGATACGTGACCTTTTAAAAATATACGTACATATAGCAAGGATTTTAATGAAAAGTAATTATTTTGGTTATCTGCAAATATATACAATAGAGAATAATACACTGTGAGCTTGGGGCAACAAGCAATTTGACTTGTAACTTGATCTTCGTAAAGGTTGGGTTTATTAATAGATGTACGACTGTACGTGTATTCAATGGTATATTTTCCTGTACAACATTATGAGTGTTCCTTATACTAGAGTCACAAAGTGACCCTTGGCGAGACATCAAGTCATTGATGATCCATGCAAGTTTTGTATTGTCAATAGACTGACCTGGAGTTTAGCATTTCCTCCCTATGGGTGCAATGCTACTCCATCCTCACCTCCAGTCTATGTACCACACTGTGATGACAAACTTCAAGGGAAGGTACAACATTGGTCATGTAGGCAAGACTGCTTCTATGATTATGCTTACTCTCTTTGAATCAAGACATACATTGAAGGGAAGGTACGATATTGGTAATGCTGGCAAAACTGCTTCTATGAGTATGCTTACATCGAAGGGAAGGTGCGATATTGGTAATGTTGGCAAAACTGCTTCTATGAGTATGCTTACTCTCTTTGAATGAAGATATACATCGAAGGGAAGGTATAGCATTGGTAATGTTGGCAAAACTGCTTCTATGGGTATGCTTACTCTCTTTGAATCAAGATATACATTGAATGGAAGGTACAACATTGGTAATGTTGGCAAAACTGCTTCTATGGGTATGCTTACTCTCTTTGAATCAAGATATTCATTGAAGGGAAGGTACAACATTGGTAATGTTGGCAAACTGCTTCTATGAGTATGCTTACTCTCTTTGAATCAAGATATACATTAAAGGGAAGGTACAACATTGGTAATGTTGGCAAACTGCTTCTATGGGTATGCTTACTCTCTTTGAATCAAGATATACATTGAATGGAAGGTACAACATTGGTAATGTTGGCAAACTGCTTCTATGGGTATGCTTACTCTCTTTGAATCAAGATATACATTGAAGGGAAGGTACAACATTGGTAATGTTGGCAAAACTGCTTCTATGAGTATGCTTACTCTCTTTGAATCAAGATATTCATTAAAGGGAAGGTACAACATTGGTCATGTTGGCCAAACTGCTTCTATGGGTATGCTTACTCTCTTTGAATCAAGATATACATTAAAGGGAAGGTACAACATTGGTCATGTCAGCAAGACTGCTTCTATGATGAGTAGATTTATAGGAAAGATTAATACCATCATCAGCTTTACAATTAAAAAAAAGATGTACATTAACCCTAACTCCCTAAGCATTGTTACTGAACAAGAAAAATCCTTCAAAATCCTCCAACTGCTTTTGTTGTCTAGGGAGTTAAGATTTGACCATTTGGTTATTATTGAAATGCCAATCCTATTACATTAGTGTGCAATCTTGAAGCCAATTTCCACCATTCAGCCCTCCCTATAGAGCTGTAGATACGTGTACATTAGACTGTGCATTGTAAAGTAAATTGTAAATAAATGCTGTGTGCATCTGATGCTCTGTGGTACAATGGGAACACAGCAGCTAGTCGGGAGGATTTTGGGGTTTCAGTGCAAACAGGCTTTTCTTAAATCCTTGTCTCAAAGATTGTCTTGCAATTCTTACAGAAATTTATCACATGTTATGAACTACGTATTATTACAAAATGACTTTGATGAAGTGTGGCATGTATTGGTTTCATGATCCCCCCCCTCCCTTGACAAATATGTTGGCAATTGTGAGACCTTCATTCATAGGCCTACAGACAACTCAGTAGGTAGAGCACTGGCACAGTTATCAGGAGGTAGCAAGTTCGATTCTCACTTCATTAAATTTGTATTTGTTCAATCTAAAAATGTCAAATAAAAAATGCAAGTTTACTTATTCAATGGATGTACCTTTAATTCTGAATTATTTCTAAATTGTTAATTACTTGCCAATGTATCAATAATGTACTAAAAACAAACAAATTAAACCCAACAATAAACAAACGTGTAATTCTCAGCAGAAGGAGAGAGGAAAAACTGCACATCTTTATTAATAGGACTATGGTTCACTGATATAATCAACAAATATGTACTGTGCATGTGTTCAGAGAACAATAGTTCAAACTGTCAGCCCTAGGGTGAAGGATGGTTAGTTTTGATAGAGGAAGATTGGTACATCTACAGTAAAAATGCATCTGATCCCTCAAACGTGACACTCGCAATTATGAGTTCCAGATGAAGTATGTACTACAAATTGACAGGAGGTGTTCATGTGTGAATGAAGACCGCAGGAACACAATTACCTGGCAAAAAGTTGGTTTGACAATTGAGGTAATGATAGCATTCAATACGTCAGTGCAATTGAGATAATGTTGCCAGGGGGAGCAAAGTGCATTAACCCTAACTCCCTAGGCATTGTATTAAAACAATAAAAAAATCCTTCAATATCCTCCAACTGGCTTTGTTGTCTAGGGAGTTAGGGTTAAGTGAAAGGTCTCCGTGAGAAAACAAAAGAGCTTCCATGCAGGGGGCTGAATTGTTGTATTTTTGATAATTAATGTACACTATTATTTCACGTGTTTGACCATGCAAGCTAGGGCTGTGCGTTTTTGGATATTTTTGGAACCGGATACCCGAAATCAGGAAACTTCGGATACCCGGATACCCGTTTTCATTTTTGTTGAAAACATGCCTCCGGTGGTGTACAAATACATGTACTGTAAATGGTAACAAATTGACTTTTATAATACAGAGGATACCATACTATCACTCTTTTCTTTATTGGAGTGTCTCTTGAATTTAAAGGTAATTGTCTATACAAGTACATTGTTCAAGAGTCACAGATTTCTGTTTGCACCGCTCAAATGTTAAGTCCGAATTTTAAAAAGTCGTTTACGGGTAATTGGAACCGAAAAATGGAACCGGGTAATGACCGTTTCGGTCGGGTATCTGGATACCCGGATATCCGGCACAGCCCTAATGCAAGCTGATGTTATAAATTTACACAACAGAACAAGCCGATACATAGACATAGATTGGTTCATTAGGAGGAACTGGGGAAGGGTAGGGTGGGGGAAAACCAGGATTTTCAGGAAGCACTTGAGGCAGACCTTTTTTTTACAAGCCCTTTAATAGGTTTTTCTTAGGGATCCAAATTCTGAGGGGGAGTGGCATCATCTTTGAGTTGGTGGACAAGTTGGCCACTCCACCCCCATGCCCCCTCCTTCATAGTAACACCACTGGTTCAAGGGTGTGATTGTATCTTCACTCCCATTCAATTGTTGGACAATTACTTCACAAAAATAAATCCAATGGTAGTGGTTCTTTGTCAACCAAATTTTAGTTCCACTAGAACAAAAACTTTGTGTCCAAAAAAAAAAAATCCCAAAAATGCCATCAACTTTGAATCGGCCTACAAGCCAGGCTCTAAAACTGTCATACAACAGAAATTGCCGAGTACAAAGTCATATTATGTCACTGACATGTCTCTCTGAATCAAAGCCAGTATTGTGCTGTACATACTTTTGTTACCAAAGACAAAATCGATGAGATAGGAAAGCGACACTCACAGTGCAAAGAAGTTGAAAATAACTCTGGTATTGTTACTTCAATTGTAGGTTCGCATACACATAACCGTGACCTCTATACGACATAAAACACAATAAAGGAGGCCACTTTCCTACCGTCACGTTAGCAGTTTTTCTAATGGTTGTAATTTTTGTTTAATATCTGAAACCACCCAAAAAGAATTTCAACATTTGAATAGACATGCATGCTTATCCTAAAGATAATTTGAGTTGATTATTACTATTAATTTTTTAATTACCCTAAAATTTTCATCAACAAATGGACGGACAAGTGAGGTAACTTTTTCCGTCCAATTTTTATGGAAATTTGAGGGTAAAAATATAAATAAAACTAGAGATTGGTGTTTGTATTGACAAACACTAGGTGTTCGGGAGGAAGTAAAGGTCAAATTGGGGTCAACTTTGTTTAAATATTTTTTGACAATTAACGACAATGGTGCAAAGATTGTGAATTTTACCTCTTGTGGAAGATTTTTTTTAAATATTAAACTTTGACTTCCGGTTTGGACAGGAAGTAAAGGTCAAATTGGGTCACCTTTTTGTAAATATTGTTTGACAATTAACAATCAGTACAGTGGTGCAAAAATTGTGAATTTACCCTTTGTGGTTGTTGAGATATGATATTTTTTAATATTAAACTTTGACTTCCGGTTTGGACAGGAAGTAAAGGTCAAATTGGGGTCATGTTTTTGTAAATATTTTTGACAATTAACAATCTGTACAATGGTGCAAAAACAGTGAATTTACCTCTTGCGGTTGTTGAGTTATGAATTTTTTAAATATTAAACTTTGACTTCCGGTTTGGACAGGAAGTAAGGTTAAATTGGGGTCACCTTTGTGTAAATATTTTGTGACAATTAACGATCTGTACAATGGTACAAAAATTGTGAATTTACCTCTTGTGGTTGTTGAGATATGATTTTTTTTAATATTAAATTTTGACTTCCGGTTTGGACAGGAAGTAAGGTCAAATTGGGGTCACCGTTTTGTAAATATTTTTTGACAATTAACGATCTGTACAATGGTGCAAAAAATGTCAATTTACCTCTTGTGGTTGTTGATATGATTTTTTTAAATATTAAACTTTGACTTCCGGTTTGGACAGGAAGTAAGGTCAAATTGGGGTCACTCACAACTCGTGTTTCATCTACTTGTTAAGTTCTAAGTACATGCCAAGTTTCAAGTTCATGTGAAGTTTGCAAGTATGTGTTTGTTACCGGAAGAAGAAGAAGAAGAAGAAGAAGAAGAAGAAGAAGAAGAAGAAGAAGAAGAAGAAGAAGAAGAAGAAGAAGAAGAAGAAGAAGAAGAAGAAGAAGAAGAAGAAGAAGAAGAAGAAGAAGAAGAAGAAGAAGAAGAAGAAGAAGAAGAAGAAGAAGAAGAAGAAGAAGAAGAAGAAGAAGAAGAAGAAGAAGAAGAAGAAGAAGAAGAAGAAGAAGAAGAAGAAGAAGAAGAAGAAGAAGAAGAAGAAGAAGAAGAAGAAGAAGAAGAAGAAGAAGAAGAAGAAGAAGAAGAAGAAGAAGAAGAAGAAGAAGAAGAAGAAGAAGAAGAAGAAGAAGAAGAAGAAGAAGAAGAAGAAGAAGAAGAAGAAGAAGAAGAAGAAGAAGAAGACTTTTCAAGGGAAAACTTTATTTACAAAACAAAACAACAATACAAAATGTACAAATAAAAGAATAGTAAACAATGTTTGATCAAAATTGGTGGTTTACAATGTTACTGTGAACTAAAATAGGTTTACATTGTTAACAAAGAAACTACAAAAATACATTAGTAAATGAAAAACAATAATACATTGATAAATCAATCGATAATAAACAAAGGTTTAGTGGAAGAAAGGAAGAAAAGGGAAAGGGCTCCTCTAAAAGGGAGACTACAAGGCACCATGGTGCAAGCAGACTCCCCGAGGATCCCCGGGTGGGGGAGCCACTGGCATTACTGGTGTGGGTCTTAAACCCACTCCAGCGACTCCCAAGAGAGAGAAGAAAAAGAGCAGAGAGGACCACTCATGAACAGTGGCACGCTTGCCTCAATCAGAGAGAGATTGGAGTAGCTGTTCAAGGTGGTCGAAGGGGAAAAGGTGGACCGAGAGGGTCAGGTAGTAGGATTAGATCAACCATGTTAACTCATTCTTAACAAGAGTGAAGATAGTGTCATTAAACGACCATTTATTAAGAAACGGAAAGGTTATTAAGATTGTGATATTGGTATCGGTGATAATCTTCGTTGTAGCAGTTGCGCCAAATAATGTGAGTTCGGAGAAACAAGAGGTTCTGTAACGCCAATATATAACATGTTTAAAGCTGATGATGAGGTAGTTGGACAGACGGACTGCCCCCCTGGAGCGACCTCTAGCACAAGGAACGAGAGTCCAGTATAGTTCGAAGTCAAGTTGAAGATCTGGAAGGATGCTATGTAGAAGAGAGTGTAGCAGGTTGAGACCGGGTTGAATGGCAGGGCAGAGGATGAAAAGATGAAGAAGTGTTCCCCTCTCTCCACACCAGCTGCAGGAGGAGCAGATGTCAGGGTTGAGATGGTGAAGAACTGGAAGGGAGGGAAGAATATTATGGAGGAGTTTGAATGCGTATCCCTTCCTTCTTTGAAGTGGGAAGTTGGTATATTTCTTTCCATTGAAAGGATTTTGAAAATCAAAGTCGGATTTATGCCAGTAGGTGATTGTATGAGGAGGATGTGAGTTAACTTGGTTGTTGAAGATTGCATATATATGTTTTGAATACGCAGAGAGTCCATTTGGACCAGTGGGAATGTAAAGTCCATAGGAGAATCTGGACGAGCGAAAAACTTCTGGAGGATTACCGGACGGACGCCGGTTACATTGAAGACAAAAGGAAAGGTATTGGATATACTCCGATGTAGATGTTGAATATCAAGATGAAGAAGTCGGAGAGAGGGTTGACGAAGGAGGCTCGGAGAGGAGGTTGAAAATCTCTGGCCTCTTTCTACATGCCGGTGTTCAATTGAGGTGCTTGACAAGCGTGATTCCATGGGAAAGTAGTCGCAGGGAAGAGTACCTCATCATCAGCTTTATCGGTAAGAAGAGGACTATTAAGTGGAAGATTGAGAACATGGTTGATCGAATCAGAGGGTATTTCAACGCGAGCTCCGGATGCCGTCCAAGCACGCAAGAGCTCACCATAGAAGCAGGGGAGGCTAGTGTAGAATTTGGGGAAGGTGTGGGTAAGAAAAAGTTGGAAGGCAGGCTAGACCTAAACCTCCCCTGTCAGGTTTACGATAAAGAATGGTTTTCTTAAGGAGGTGTCTTTTGTTGGACCAGACAAAATCGACGAGCATATCTTGGAGTTCACTTAGGAGGTTATCAGGGGGAGAGAGAACAGCTAAACAATGGAAAATTTTGGAGGCGGCAAGTTGGTTGGCGATAAGGACTTTGCCTTTGTATGAAAGGGTAGATGCAATGCCTTTCCAGCGGGAAAGTGTGTTGCAGAGTTTAGTTTTGCAAGCGTTCCAGTTTTGTTTTATGTAGTGATTAGTGTTGCCTAAAGTGAACTCCAAGGAAGGAAGTCCTTCATTGTTCCAACGGAAGTTCAAGGGCTCGTCGTTTCTTCCGGTCCATGACCCGACCCACAGCCCCCTGTGATTTATGGCGGTAATTGAGGCAAGCAGCAGAGGATTTAGTGAAAAGTTGGTACACTTCATCAACAATTTTAAAACCGGAATCAATGGTGACAAAATTGAAACATCGTCATGCGTAGGGCCGAAACTCTGCTGGTATTGATCGGTTCCGGGAAGAGGGAACCCATTGGTGCCTAAACGATTTCTTAGGGTGTTGAGTAGGGGCTCAATTGGCGATGGAGTATAACAGTCCCGAGAGCGGACAGCCTGACGAATACCTTTCTCTGCAGGAAGGGGGCAGTGAGTGAACCACCAACCTTGATGAGGCTCTCGGCACCATTGTACAAAGTTTGACATAGGAACAAAAGCGGTCACCAAACCCCATGGCTCTCATGGTATCAAATAAATAGCCGTGGTCAACATTATCAAAAGCTTTCTCTGATCAAGGTTGAGCACGGCAAGGGAGTATCGTTAAAATTGGAGCAGTTAATTATGTCTTTAATCAAAAGGATATTGTCGTAACGAGCGACCTGGGATGCAATATGATTGGTCATGGTGAACAATACATTCAATGTGTTGCTTGAGCCTATTTGCCAGCAACTTAGCAAAGATTTTATAGTCAGTATTGAGAATAGAGACAGGACGCCAATTAGCAATATCGAGAGATCTCCTTGGAATAAGGGAGATAACAGCTCTTTAAAGGAATGGGGTAGGTTGCGGAGGCTTAATAGCGTGGTTAAAACAGACAATAAATCATTTTTAGAAGAGGCCAGAAATGCTGGAAAATTCACAAGACAGACCATCAAGGCCGGGTGCTTTGTTATTGCTGAGTTGCTTAACGGCAAGGTCAAGTTCCTCAGGAGTCAGAAGATTGTCGAGATCTTCCCAGTCCTGAGGGTCAAGCGAGGACAACCGAGAGAAGAGTGTCGCGGCGCCTCGTCAGTTGGACATTATTGTATAGAGTACGTAAAATCGACGTGAGATTTAATTTCATCTGGATTCTCAGTAACCGTGCCGGATGGCAAGCTTAATATTGGTCATGGTTTTAGATTTAGAGTGAGATTTTTCTAGCTGAAAAAAGTAGGACGAGCTTGTGTAACACCTCTGTGATGTGTTTGAAGCGGCGACCCGACGAGAGCACCACGCCTCGTTTTAAGTAAAATGTTTAAATGATTTTTCTGCTCATTGAGCACCGTATAGTTTCGGTGTGAAGTCTGGCGGACTGAAGTTGGTCAATAGAGGCATTCATTTGACCTAAAAAGTTCGCGCTTATCATGCGAGACTTTAGCCCGTACATTTTGAGAAAGGGATTTCAGTTGGGACTTGCCAAAATCCCACCAGGCACCAAGGTCAGAAAATTCGTTTTGTTTATTTCTCCAGTCAGTCCAAAAATGAGTGACAATATCCTTGTAAACATTATCTTCGAGCAGGAGTTATTAAAGTGCCAATAGGCGCTCCCTATAGTGTCTTGAACGGAAGTTTAATGACAAAAGAAACTGCTGAGTGATCAGACAGAGAGCAGGGATTGATGTTGCAGGAAAGAACGCTAGACATAAGATTAAATGGGACATAAAAACGGTCTAGCCTGGCTTCGAGAAACACCACTCGGATTGCTTGGGTTATTTCTGAGCCAGGTAAACTTCTGTAATGAGGGGTTCCGTCACGCCAGACATCGCACAAAGAAAGAAAATTAACAGTATCATTGAGAGCCACGGAGATTTTGTGCCGATGCTCAGTCGGCCTACAGACGATCAATGGACGGATTAATTGTACAGTTAAAGTCACCACCGATTACAATGACACCGTCTACTGCACTGACCACAGTGATTGAAAAGAGCGGATGACCTCCAGAGCCGTATAATCAGTTTGAGGAATAAGAACATTGTACAGGTGGTAGAAAGTATTGTTAAAGACAATCTTGTGATATAGAATATAACTTTCAAAAATAACTTTAGAGTCAGAAACATGGACGTTTGGGTTTTTAATGAGGGTTGTGACTCCGACCGGCAGGGCTGGGGGAACAGGAGTGTAAGGCCAGAGTTTCCAACAAGCAAATTTTCACTAAGGTCGTTGGTCTCTGAAGGAAAACAACATCGGGTTATTTTGAAGTCTTTTCGATGTAAGTTTGGAAGCGGCATTCCGGATGGAGGAGGAGCACCTCTGTGTTAAGTGTTAGCAGTGACAGTGTCATTGTAACAAAATACAAAATTACTGAGTAAATAATCCATGGTTGGTGAAGTTACATATCGAGTTTTTAATTAGCTTTGAAATCCTCTGCTGCATGCTTTTTCGCAGCAGGGGGCTGTTACGCAAGGGCTTCAGTTGCTTGACAAGCCCAGGTAGATTGGGAGTGAATTTTCGAGCAATGACTGTGGAGAGGAACCTTATCAGTTCCACGTTAGAAAGGGGGCCCTTGCAAGTGTGTAAGGAGTCGGCGGTGAGGATCGCGTCATCATCAGTAGTCTGGGTGTCATCCAACAGGTCGGAGTCAGTGACAGTACCATCTGCTGTGGAGGTAGGGGTGGAGACTGAGGGGAAGGCACTGAGGGCCTGGGAAAGGGAGGGGAAGAGATTTGCATTGGGGTAGTGATTTTCGGTTAATTTACGTGGCGGTGAGGGGGTGTTTAAGGGACTAGGTTGGGGTTATAGTTTGGAGATTTGGGAGGGGACTGTTTCCTCTTTGATAAAACTTCAGAAAACAGTCTGGAAGGAGCGGGAGGGGAGCCCCAGATTGAGAGGTGAGGATCAGTTGATCTTTCCTTACCAGAGGAGGGCGAGGGGTGAGGGGATGGGTGAGGGGGTGGGACAGAGGATGGGACAAGGGAGGGTGAGGGGGAAGAGACGGGAGCCCCTCCACTTGCACTAGGCAAGGATGAAGCCTGAAAAGGGGAGGGAGGAACCACGTCAGCAGAACTAGAGTTGTTGAGCTCAGGCATTGAGTCAGAGGGATTAACGGAATTGTAGCTTGTTCAAAACGACAGCTTTTGGACTGTGTGGCACTCAAAGAGGCCGCCTTTAGAAGAGGCAGGAAATTTGGTGGACCGGGGCCAAGATAATAGCTAGTGGGGCCTTCGTACTACTACTAATGGGGGCCGGTGGGGCACTGGATGGGGGGTTCTTAGGGGGGTGTTTGGGGTCTGATTTGTTTTTACCATGGATAAAAGTGGGAGGGGGGTTGAGGGGGTCGTGAGTGTCATTACTGGGTGATTTACTGTTGGTTTTTGCAAGAGCGACTGATATGGCCGTATTCTCCACAGTTAAAGCATTTGACCCGATTAAATTGGATAGGAAGACACGATAGTTAACTCCAAATGTGAAGTTAATGTGATCCGGAGGGGTGACGCGTTATTATTGAAGAGTACCTGGACTTGTCTTCTGAAAGACATGATGTGAAAGCCGTTGCTTTAAAACCAAGTGGTATGGGTCGGATCTGAGACACCACCTTGCAGAAACTTGAGATATGATGAACAAGGACATAATTAGGGATTTCGGGTAAACATTAGAGAGAGTGAGACGAGTAGGTTTGATAAAGGAGTGAGTTCGAAAAAGAGTCATCAAGTGTCAGACCGTGAGTAGTCGTCGATGACTGCAGCTCTCGGCGTGAATAGATAGCTACTCGGCCATTGGAAATACGAGGCAGAAACGACTTCGGTGGTATTTGATTAACAAAGGCCAATGTATGTTTGAATGGAGATTTTATCAGAGGCTTTGAAAGCTACTCCATTGTTCCCTGGTTACTGCACTGAAGGCTCGTCACCGGGAACAGTTGTCGGAGGCAGCGTGCTCACGCCGACTGCCCTGAATGGATGTCTCTGCTTGACTGGCCATGAGGCCAGCCTAGCTACAAATTATGACAGGAAAGTGGGAAATTTACTCTCAAATATCATGAATTTAAAAACGCCAGACAAGGAGGTTAGCCTAGCCTAATCTATAAACAATTAACTACAAGTGGGTGAAAAACCAGGACCGCATTTCAGGTCTATAAGCTACAAATAAACAACTACTGAACTCGATTGAAATCGTGACGCAGAAGAAGAGAAGAAGAAGAGAAGAAGAAGAAGAAGAAGAAGAAGAAGAAGAAGAAGGAAGAAGAAGAAGAAGAAGAAGAGAGAAGAAGAAGAAGAGAGAGAAGAAGAGGAGGAGGAGGAGAGAGAGGAGGAGAGGAGAGAGGAGGAGAAGAGGAGGAGGAGGAGGAGGAGGAGGAGGAGGAGAGGAGGAGAAGGAAGAAGAAGAAGAGGAAGAAGAGAGAGGAAGAAGAAGAAGAGGAGGAGGAGAGAAGAAGAAGAGAGAGAGGAGGAGAAGAAGAAGAAGAGAGAGAGAGAAGAAGAAGAAGAAGAAGAGAGAAGAAGAAGAGAGAAGAGAGAGAGAAGAAGAAGAGAAGAAGAAGAAGAAGAAGAAGAAGAAGAAGAAGAAGAAGAAGAAGGAGAAGAAGAAGAAGAAGAAGAAGAAGAAGAAGAAGAAAACGTACAAAACAATAGGTGTTTCGGGTACATACCCGAACACCTAAAAAACCGAACAAAAACAATAGGTGTTTCGGGTACATACCCGAACACCTAAAAATTAAAAAATTTAATAAATCAACTCAAATTAGTTCTAGTATAAGCCTGCATGTCCATTCACATGTTGAAACACTTTTTGGTCGGTTTCAGGTACTTTAAAAAATAAATAACAACAATTGGAAAAACTGCTAACGTGACGGATGCAAAGTGGCCCCCTTTATTGTGTTTTATGTCATATACACGTATAACCCTCTGTGAAACTTCACATCATTGATCTTCAAATCATTGATGTGCCTGCAATGAAATGCTTGTATAAAAATGGGTCCATTTATTGATCTTTGCCTGTATGCATTCAGGGACCATGACATGAGATGTAGTACAGTGAATTTCATACACACTGACAATTATTTTATACCACTAAATTGCATTACCGATCAAACCAAAATGCCAATTAATTTTTTTGTTTACTGAAATTGTAGGACGACTAAATCAAATCCTTTACTTAGGATAAATGTTTAAAAAATTGTGATATTTTGTAATTGTGCTGTGTTTTTATGCAATAAATGGAGGTAAAGATGTGTCACCCGTATTTGGGCCAATTTGACGGTAAAAATAGATTTAAATGTTGAATTGCTATTTTTCTGGGGTTAAGGAAGTTATAAGCTTTCATTTGAGTTATTGAATGAAAAAAAATCTGTCGCGGATTAGTACAGTACCGCGGATTAGTACAGTACCGCGGATTAGTACAGTACCGCGGATTAGTACAGTACCGCGGATTAGTACAGTACCGCGGATTAGTACAGTACCGCGGATTAGTACAGTACCATGATTAGTACAGTACCGCGGATTAGTACAGTACCGCGGATTAGTACAGTACCGCGGATTAGTACAGTACCGCGGATTAGTACAGTACCGCGGATTAGTACAGTACCGCGGATTAGTACAGTACCGCGGATTAGTACAGTACCGCGGATTAGTACAGTACCGCGGATTAGTACAGTACCGCGGATTAGTACAGTACCGCGGATTAGTACAGTACCGCGGATTAGTACAGTACCGCGGATTAGTACAGTACCGCGGATTAGTACAGTACCGCGGATTAGTACAGTACCGCGGATTAGTACAGTAACGCGGATTAGTACAGTAACGCGGATTAGTACAGTAACGCGGATTAGTACAGTACCGCGGATTAGTACAGTACCGCGGATTAGTACAGTACCGCGGATTAGTACAGTACCGCGGATTAGTACAGTACCGCGGATTAGTACAGTAACGCGGATTAGTACAGTACCGCGGATTAGTACAGTACCGCGGATTAGTACAGTACCGCGGATTAGTACAGTACCGCGTTTTAATCCATAGGTTACACGTGACCACTGACCACATAATTTATTGTATGTAATGTGCTGAGAGGGTGGGCAGTTCTCCAATTGGCCAGCGCGGCTGTCAATCAGAATCAAGTGCATTTGAAATATCACTTTTATATAGTTTCCGACATCCGAATTTCATTTTAAAAAATTCCCCCCCATTTAACAACGATATTATCTTTCAAAATTCGTTCGTGTTATAAATTCTATTTTGTGGGTCATCTTAGCCAAACACAGGCGATACATCTTCAAATAATTCCACTGGAGAATTTTTAAAAAATAAAATAAAAAATAAATAAATAAACATTTCTTATTATATATTCTAGCACATATCACTGTGAGCTCCCTATGCGTTTACTGAGAAAGAGGAAAATAAAGCAAAAAGAAAATAACACATTATCTAAGTACAAAATAAACAGATCTGCATAGATAGACTGTAGACTGCACATATCAGATGGAATAAATTAAATCTTGATAATTATATAGACTAGACCCAAAATCCTTGATTGCTAATGTCTCTTTCCTCACTGATATTGATTGAAACCAATTTTACATACACAGACATTTGCATAGCTCTACACATAATGCGCACTGTACAGGGTACGTGCATGTACCAGTACAGTTGACGTGACCGATGCACAGACGAGCAATCCAGCGAGGATCAGGTATGACAACATACTGGCAACAAGGAAGCGTCCTTGATGATTCCTTTGTGCACTTTATAATTAACGGGATATGGACACGGGCACCAAACCTAAGGATGGCAACATTCAGGGCAATTAATGGATGGGAAAATTACTGGACAAAGGCTCTATAATTCACAAAAGCCATTCTCCTGCTGACCTGTACAAACATCATTGAAAGATGTAGTCAGGGATACAAAGATTCATGGAATTGAAATTTTAAAAGATAATTTCTAAATACCACACTACTCTTGTGCATCAACAAAAATTGGTGTATTACCAGAATTAACTTTCGTAGGCTTACAGTTGATTTCTTTCAATTTTGGAGACTTTTTGTCAGGTTTTACGTACGACTGCTTACAATATCTATAATCCAATGCAATATAACATGAATTTAAGCACTTATTCTGCATGACAGCAATAATAATTTTTGGCAAATACTCACATCTCATTCATTTCAAATCACTTTATTCAAAACGTCATAAAAGGAAATTAAACAGAAGTACAGGACAAAAACATTTGCTAAGCAGATTTTCTTGGTAACCAGCCAAACTTTAACTCAAAATGTGTGTACTTTGGCTGGTAGACTGTTACAAAATGCTTAGCAAAAATACTTAGCTTAGCAAAAATCTTTACTTTATAGCAGTTCTATGAAGTTGGGCCCTGTACTGTAATAGCCTAACTGGGCCCAATTTCATAGTGCTGCTCACCGGTAACTACAGTATGTCCCCAAAAAAGTGTCACTCTAACTATTTCTGAAAATATACCAAAACCACGAAATAAATTTTGGAACTTTTTCAATTGCACAGATACTCCTAATCCTTGGCCTAAACACCTGTGAGTTTTATGTAATTTCTCACAGGTGTTTGAGAAGGATTAATATCTGCAATTGAAAAAGTTCTAAAATTTATTTCGTGGTTTTGGTATATTTTCAGAAATAGTTAGAGTGACACTTTTTTGGGGGGACATACTGTATAGCAGAAAAAGGCATTTTCTTTGGGGGTGGGGGGTGTGGAAGCCAATTTGCTGACTGACATCAGAGTTGGGGTGGGCGCAAATATTTTTTTGTTGGTAAATTTACAGACACAACACTAATACGCTTAAGCATAAGTGTATTTCACAGGTTAGCAACAAAAAATTGAGAGTGGCACATGCGCGTTCACCATGGATTTGTATTTTTGCTAAGCTTGGGCGATAACACGATAATATCGAATATCGCGATACCTTTTTTATTCGATTACGATATCGAGAACCTATTTAAGTTATCGAGATATCGGCAAAGCGCGACTAAAAAAATATATCGCGATTTAAAAAAAAAAAATTTAAAAAAAAATTAAAAACATTTAAAAAAATTTAAAAAAAATCGCCATTGTGAGTCAAGTCAGAAATTCCATGGAAACAAAATTAGAACAGTCTTTTCAGCTTTTGGAAGTGAGAAACAAAAGCGAACTACTTCAGAAGTACATACACGCTATGCAAACGAATTTGCGATTTATTGTGACGCTTGTAGAGGGGTACATACTTGTGGTTATCGGCTCTAAAGCAATCATGCATGAATGAAAAAATAATCGCGATACTATCGAAAATCGCGATATATGTTTGCCGATATATCGTGGATGAAAAAAAATCGATATCGCCCAAGCCTGATTTTTGCATCACTCATTTGCTAGCAATAACGGCTGGCAAGTTAGCGTGCCTTTCTTCATGCTTAACGGATAACAACAGTATGAAATTAAAAATGTACAGTAAGCAAACAAAATTGACTGCTAAGCAGCTCTATGAAATTGAGCCCTGGTTATAGTACCAATTGACCAACCTTTGCATGCAGATTTAATTCAAAACATTCATGAACCATCTGGTGAAGCACTGTCAAGCCATTATGATGCATTAATAAACGAATCAAGGTTATTTTACTCATTCATGGATGTATATGCACACCAATGATCTGAAAGAAATTGATATCCGGAGATGTGTATTATATATTTATGAATTGTGCAATTTAAGATCTGGGTGATCTCGCCTATAGTCTAACTGTAATGATGAATTATTCAGATGTGTTAAGCGATGAGAAAATATATAATTAGTTTGCTTTTCTGCTCTTCGATGTACAGAGGCAGGTGGGATTGGTATGTGCTAAGGATGTGCTGATTACATTGGTGCTGATGTATTCTTTAGTCAATGTGTGCAAGACATCACAACAACAAAAAACAGCGGCAAGTGGCAAAGCCATGAGCACCTTAAACATATCATTCTGTGGCCTTTATACGTTTTTCCTAAACCAATTTCTACCGAATTGGTAGAGATTTTTTTTCTGGCCATTAAGATTTTCTTTTTGTAATAAGGTGAAATCAAGAATATTTGGGTTAACTGAACAAATGTCTCACCCGCTGATTAAGTAATGCACGTAAAAGAACCTAGTACACTTATCGTGGAAGAGTAGGGGTTTACCCCGGTATTTCTGGTTCACATAGCAAGTGCCCTTGTTTACAGGTTTCCTCAGACTTCCAAGCTACAGTGCTTAAGTGTGCTTTTGAGGAATCCTTGGTTTCACTACCAGAAATGTATAATAATAATAATAATATTCATATTTATAATACTACATCTGCAGTCAGAGTGATCAAGTTGTTAATCTGATGATTTTTTTTTTGATTTTTTGATTTTTATTTTTTTTAAATATTTTGTTTACATCCTTAAAAAGCCTTATGGATACGAAATGAGTGAAGGCCAATTTTTTTTAATTTTTTTATCTTGCTTACCACGCAATTGATATTGCTCAATAGTCTATCCATGGTAACTTGAGATACTGTTAAGACGTTTGGGTTAATGAAAACAGTGTCATACTAAACGCTCGTCCCACACTGGGTCAAGACTGGTGTAAATTACAATGTTATTTGTTATTATTTAATTTATGACATCTTTAAAGAGGGATGGCTGGTCGATTGTTAACACAATGCTTTCCACTATAAGCAATCAACAAATGCCAAAACAATGTATGTACTCATAATTGTGAATTAAACCATGTACATAGCACTGTACAGCACATGTACAATTCTTAATCTACAAATGAGAAGAAAATTTGAAGAAAAAAAATTAACATCTTAAAACAAACTCGGAACTGGGATACACAATGAATGAACTTTCAATCTTTCATACACACTTCTCTACACAGCAAGTTTCATACACACTTCTCTACTTAGTTAATTATACACACTTCTTCATGCAGTATAGGTTAGTTAACTGGCCAACTCTGCTTGCTGGATGAGTTGATCCTATGCTTTATGTTGACCCTTTAGTATCCATGAAATCCCCCACCAATTAATCCTAATTGAACAGAGATATAACCGTTTGTGTTTAAGACATTTTAGTATGATTTTTATTAATACAGTCATGTCAACTAATGCTAGTTGGCCCCTTGATATTGATGACTAATCCACTGATCCAATTATGACAACATCACCAGGCACCAGGTCTCGACCTTAAGGATTGAGAGGGCACGACCACTTTGGCCTTGGCTGCCTCAAAATTTCAAGGCCAACAACAAAAGGGGCATTACGGCCAACTCAACTCGGAGGGGCACCACAGCAATGGCCGCGGTTAAGATGGAGGCTTGTAACACTGACAGTAAACAGTTATTTCAAG
Organism: Zoroaster sp. YZ-2022; assembly: GCA_029582265.1. Lineage (NCBI taxonomy): Eukaryota > Metazoa > Echinodermata > Asteroidea > Forcipulatida > Zoroasteridae > Zoroaster > Zoroaster sp. YZ-2022. Next base: position 20,185,643 of record CM055835.1, on the reverse strand, counting down.
ATCTTTTCACCACATTTCCAGGTTGTCTGTTGCTGTGAAATCACCCAGAGCCATAAATTTCATGGCAAACTAAACAATTTCACAATTTTTTTAGGGGGGAAATTTTTTTATCGTGACAATACAATCCACAGAACGCACTATCAAGATTTTCTTGATGAACCCTGTACAGTTATTTAAAATAAAACAAAATTTAAGAAGTGGTGCAGCGAACAAGACATGAGGGGGTACATCGGTGAGTTTGAATATTGCTGTGACGAGGTACGGGCTATAGGTTCATCCGGAGGTTTGACTTGTCACAAAGGACCTGCTGAACAAACTTCCTGCAAGCGTGAGTCTGTATGGAGCAGACCCCAGTCTACTGGGAAATTCATTACATGGGGATGAAAATCAATCGTGTTGTACAATGGATGGAATTGGTGGGATTGATATTCAGATATAGTCCTTGTTTGCTTCTGGAGGCCCGCAAAAGGGGAGTACATATAGACATGACTGTAAAAAATAAATAAAAACAAAATTCTCTTGAAATTATATGATTCAATTGCCTTTTGTTGGTCTGACAAAGATGAAATCATTCTGTAAACATCATAAATGAATTTTGATTAAATCCACCAGTCTGGCGAAAATTCAAACAGGTCTTCATAATCTAACTGAATCATTGAAAACCTTTGAACTAAAAAAAAGGCAAAGTTTTAATCTAATAAAGTTTAACTATATAGGGTTGGACTTCAGTTGGTAATGTGCATGTATGGTAATCCGGGAGGTCCCAGGTTATACTCCCAAAATGAAAGGGAAGGTACAACATTGGTAATGTTGGCCAAACTGCTTCTATGAGTATGCTTACTCTCTCTGAATCAAGATATATATACATTGGAGGGAAGGTACAACATTGGTAATGTTGGCCAAACTGCTTCTATGAGTATGCTTACTCTCTCTGAATCAAGATATACATTGAAGGGAAGGTACAGCATTGGTAATGTTGGCCAAACTGCTTCTATGAGTATGCTTACTCTCTTTGAATCAAGATATACATTGAAGGGAAGGTACAGCATTGGTAATGTTGGCCAAACTGCTTCTATGAGTATGCTTACTCTCTTTGAATCAAGATATACATTGAAGGGAAGGTACAGCATTGGTAATGTTGGCCAAACTGCTTCTATGAGTATGCTTACTCTCTTTGAATCAAGATATACATTGAAGGGAAGGTACAGCATTGGTAATGTTGGCCAAACTGCTTCTATGAGTATGCTTACTCTCTTTGAATCAAGATATACATTGAAGGGAAGGTACAACATTGGTAATGTTGGCCGAACTGCTTCTATGAGTATGCTTACTCTCTCTGAATCAAGATATACATTAAAGGGAAGGTACAACATTGGTAATGTTGGAAAACTGTTTTTACACATTTGCTTACTCTCTTTGATTCAAGATATAAATTAAACAACCAAATTGTTAAAGTTTCAACTTATTATGTTGTGTCTTTAAAGTGAAAATGCATTCAGGATTTTAACTGGTTTTAACTCTACACTGTATGGGGGGGAGCCACAGGTTTTGCACGAGACTGAAGATACTAAATGTGGCAGCAGGCTGTGTTTTCCATTTCTTTGGTTTTGTTTTCCTTCACATTAAGGTAAGATGCACAATTTTTACTTTGATGAACAGACTTGATCTGATTTCTACTTTAAAATCAAAAACCGTCAATTAAGTAAACAAAACCAGATGTCACATTACATTCATGTTTGCGTATTCAACCTTTTCAGAGGACAATGCCTTGACGTCAACTGCAGATACAAATGTTTCAACTCTGCATAATTCATAGGTAGGCACCTGCTGCAATGCACAGATTCTGTACCTAGCTAACAAACAACTGAACATCCCATAAACATGAATCGGGTGTCTTGGTTTACTAGCGATAAACATTTCAGATTCCAAACAGAGAGTAAAGACACCAATGAAAATAAGCTCAAGTAAATTTTATTTTTATTTTTAGGATGCTATCCTTGGTTTTAATCAACTTTGATGTTGTGGAGTGCCATGGTGGAGCGGTTTAGTGCATCGGATTTGTGTTCTGATGGCTGAGTTGTCAGAATGTGGGTTCGAATCCCAACCGCGACCATGGTGCTTGTGTCCTTGAGCAAGACACTTCACCATAATTGCTTCTCTCCACCCAGGGGTAAATGGGTACCTGTGAGGGCAGAGTTGGTTGTTATGTTTGATGAGCCCTATATGCACTATAATGGCAGCAATTGAGCTACATACTCCCCAGGGAGCTGAGATGGTTTCAGGAATGATTTATGAGCCTGATGAGCAGGGGTAATAATATAATGCGCCTTGAGCACCAGTTTGGTGGATACGTGCGCTATATAAGTCTACATTATTATTATTATAATTATTATTATTATGTTACAATCTTTCTTTATTTTCTATTTTCTATTTATGCTTGTTATGCTTTTATGCCGACTAACTGCTCTCTCTTGTTGAAATAAATCAGACCAAATCAAAATAGCTTTACCAGTGAATGCAATTTCATCTTCAAACCGTAAACATATTTTCCAATACGATTCGCCTAGAGATGTAAAATCGTGGTCCGTGGTAAAAATGTAAGTTTAAGTGGAAATATGGATGCACTGCTTTAAGCCATACGTATCACCTTGCAACACAGTGATATGTACACGCAGGAGAAAATGGCGTAACACACACCTTTCCTGTAATGCTTTTTGTCGCCTAAAAAAAAAAGGATGAGTTAAACCAGGTTTGGCTTTCCCAAAGGGGATACCGAAACACAATTTGGCTTAATATATAACCCCCTGGTGTCTAAACCTTCTGAACTGAGACAGGAGTATAAGAAACATGGAAAGGTCGACAAAAGGAGAGAGCATTTTGTAATGTTCAAGGGATGTCATGTTGTGAAATTGGCAAGAATTGATTAGGGAATCTATCCACACAGTATAATTGATATGGTACATTTGATATGTGTGCATGTTGGTTTTTTTTATATTTATGATCCAATATCCAAAGCAGGTGCTTGGAAAAGGCAACATGGAGACAGTGTTTTGTAATGTTCAAGGGATGACAGTTTGAAGCATGTTGTGAAATTGGCAAGAATCGATTAGGGAATCTATCCACAGTATAATTGGTATGGTACATTTTGTCGCATCAGTTCAACAAGGTCGTATCATAGTTATGACCTTGTTGCAGACATGGATTTCGCCCGGTGCAACAAGGTCATATCTTCTTACAGAGTTTCAGGATGAACACGCAAAACTGTGGAAGAAAATACGACGCTGTTGCACTCAATTGTTTTAATGTATGCAAATTTATGCACTATTGCACATATGACCTTGTTGCATTTTATAGATATGACCTTGTTTTGTGCATGTTGGGTTTTATTTATGATCCAACATCCACAGCAGATGCTTGAGCTTGCTAATTTTTTGTTTTTAAATTACTGTTGTGGGGGAGGGGCAAGGGGAGGGGGTGTTGCAACAGATGTAATTGAAATGACAAATCGTATTGTCAGTGGTGTTTTGGGGGTGTGTTTGTTTTATTTTGTTTTTGTTTTTTGGGGGGATAGGGGACTTTTGGAGGTCTAGGGTCTTTAAAATGAGTAATTAAGAAAATAAAGAGATTTGGCCATAGTCCATGCACATCTGGAAATCTTGGTCATACACCTGTATAAAAGCAAAGAATGTGACCAACATAGTAACAACTGTCTTGGAAAGGCACCTATCCTGTCCGTAAGTACCACTGACTGCAATCCATTTAGTTTACATGTTTCTAATCGTCGTACAAGGCATGCCAATGAACACATCCTCCATGTCTTAAGGAATCGCGTTGAGGTGACAAAGCGTGGCTTTATATCGAGGATTTCATCCACTTATAACGGGCTCCATGGGACTTGTGATGTGTTCCGGGCTCCATCTCTTAATTCTTTCCGTACTCAGGTTTTCCGTGCCTTAGCCAGTACTAGTAACTGATGTATTTGAGTGTCTTAAAATTTTTGCATTCTACTGTTATGTAATTTTTAATCCATTGTTTTTATATTTATATCTATATTTTTATTTATCATTTCCTGTAATTGGCGGCTCGTCCGCTGTTGGAATTGGACAATAAATAAATAAATAAATAAATAAATAAATAAATAAATAAATAAATAAATAAATAAATAAATAAATAAATAAATAAATAAGTTGATACGTAATACGTGTGCACATTGGTAGTATGCTCATTCTTTTCACTACTTCCAGAAAGCTAGCATTCCATAACTAGTGTGTAATTTAACCTTGATTTTAATGTTCAGAAGCGATTCTTGAGGCAGAAATTGACTTTGTTAATCGATTGCGAGTCTTTACAACACACATGTTACATGCAGGTCCCAAGCTTTCTAATTTCTTGCGAAAATCCTCAAAGAAAGAAGTGATCAATGCATTTCCAATGGGCTTCTGATGATCATTGGAGCCAAAACAGTGTTGCTTCCGAGTATATTTTTATATATATATATATATATATTTTTTTTAAGGATAATTATTGGGGGACATTTATTCCCTCCTGATCTCCTCCCTCCTGATCTCCCCCCCCCCCCCACTCCCAAATTGTCCCATCATGTGGGTAGTTTCTCTCAGGGATGACAAGACACCTGATTACCTTTAACAAAATAGAAATCTCTGATCAGTTTCACAAAGTCTAATTTTTTTCAGACGAGCTTCCAATAAGATGCAGCGCCCAACAAGGACATGTCAACATATTCCATATCTCATTCCTCTCCAGAGAAACGGAGCATGTACTGTACCATCAACATACAAAAAAAAAAAAAAAAAAAAAAACAGGCTTGCTGATGATTGCAAGGACAGGAGTAGATGCGACAAGTCAACAAACCAAACTGAACATTGATTAGCCTTAATGTAGCAGTAAATTAAAGGGAAGGTACAACAAACTGGTTACTACCAGATTACCAAATGAACATATTTAGTGTCTTATACTTATATCAATCATCCTCATTTTTGTTTTCCGTCTGATGTGCTTTCACTTAAGAGAAAACAGGAATTGTTAGGTTAAATTTACATCAATTTATCAGACGGCAATTAACAGTTTTTCATCGTCTCCCCAAAGTGTGAGCACGTCTGGTTGACCTATTTCTTGAAAATGAACGTACAATTCAAAATACTGATGTTGTACCTGCTAGGGCACAGGCTTGAGTACTTGTGTGCATAATTTTCTAAGTGTTGGCACAAGGGCTTTCAAACATTCCCGTTATACTGTCGGTATTTCTTTGAAATCGACATGAATTAGTGGGTTTGAATTGGGAGCAAGGCTAAATAAATCCATTTACATTGCAAACTGGAGAAGAGGGAGGTTTGAGACATAAGATTTGTCGTCAAGTTTGATGTACATGTACTTATGATGGTAAATTCCACAGCTCGGGAGCCATAGCCATTATCCAACACACATCCACAAGAAAATCTTGGTCAATCGATTTCTCTTGCCTCGGCATATATCTTGAATGAATGTTACACTTAAAAACATTTTCAATTTATTTTAGGTCTAAATCGGATTACTTCCTCTAACTAAAGGCGAAGTCCTTGAAGCTAGACATGGACTTGTATCACATCCAAAGGTAAGCAGATTTAGTCGGTAATCAGATGAGTCGGCTAAATGGATAGAGAAACAGATGAATAAGGAGAGGGAACCATGCAGATGTCATTGACCCAGATTGCCAGTCCTTAAATTGCCCGCTGTCGACATCGGCCTCGAAAGGTTTACTAGTTGTGTGGTTGGTCTTGTTAATTGAGCAGCCACTTAGGGATATTGGTATCTATTTTTGCGGTGGGCTTCGTGAAGGTTGCACGTCGGTCACTTCAATCGTGAAATGTTCACTGGTAGACTTCCGATATCAGTTCTGATTTGCCATGACTAGACCGCATTTTAAAAGGTCAAATAAAAATTAAACTCCGATCCCACATAGTGGTCATCTTTGTTTTCTTTAGGCCTTATACCAATGTTTATTTTTGGCAAGAATAATGTAGCCTATGTTTGAGGCCAAGTTGCCAGGTTTAATCTGGGCATATATATATATATATATATATATATATATATATATATATATATATATATATAGGAATGAAGACTTGCTGGAACGGTAGTTGTAACTCCGAGTTCCACGCTTATGCGATCATCAGACAACTGAGTGCTATTCTGCGGTTGCACGAAATAAGATGGTGTTGCGGACGTGAGTGAAAGAATTCACTTGTCGTGATTGGTTAGGTAGAATTTGTTCTCGTGGCGGCACTTCGATACCAACTCAGGTCGCTTGTTGAGGAGTTTACGTTTGTCGGCGTTGATGATGGAAAGCTTCTCTGATGAACAAGAAACCCTTCACGATCACGTGGTCCATCGTCACCAAAGCACGAGCATACGACAACAAATCCAAGAGATGCAACCTTTGCCTAACAGAGAAGCTTTCCATCATCAACGCCGACAAACGTAAACTCCTCAACAAGCGACCTGAGTTGGTATCGAAGTGCCGCCATGAGAACAAATTCTACCTAACCAATCACGACAAGTGAATTCTTTCACTCACGTCCGCAACACCACATCTTATTTCGTGCAACCGCAGAATAGCACTCAGTTGTCTGATGATCGCATAAGCGTGAAACTCGGAGTTACAACTACCGTTCCAGCAAGTCTTCATTCCTATACTACGCTCTGCATAGCATCGAGCACTCTGCATGAAGATAGCTCCCTCACCCAATATATATATATATATATATATATATATATATATATATATATATATATCACTAATAGGAAATAGGTCTTGAAAAGTATCTGTACACTTAAATAAAAATAATGACAAAACAGATCCTTCCTAAAGCTAGCTACAGATTCTACAATGTAATATTGCCATATTTTAGTTCAAAAATCAATTTCTGTTTTATAATATTAACTAGAGCATAATTATGCAACACATATGAAACTAAAAAGTAACCGTTAAAAATCTCCAAAAAATTCACACAAAGATAAATTACAGATAACATTAAAAAAAAATCTGTAAGAAGTGAAATCAATTTTTTTGTTTTTAAATCGATAATTATATACATGATTCATGAGCACCTACTTAATTTATTCAACTATGTAAATTTGAAAACATACAAATAATGCAGACTGAATATTCATGAACACTGTGGTCTGGTCTGATTTCAAAAATGCATTCGTGGATACTATGTTGTACATTGAGACTATACAAATGTACCGTAGTTTACCCTATCCCAGGAGGATAGGGGAGATATATATCCCCACTTTTTGGCCCGGGGGTGGTCCATGATACACAAATTTCAATATCATTCCCCCTCCCACTTTTCAACACGGATTTACGCTACTTTAACCTACACTATTATTCCATTTACCTTTTCATCTTTTGAATCCTTAAATAAAATAATAATAATTTTTTTATGGTTGGGGTGGGAGGTGGGGGGGAAGACGAATGGGAATTACTAGAACAGTATCCTCTTTATTTGGACTCATGTGAAGCACTTTCCAATGCTCATGGCAAATTTTGAAGACAAAGTTAATGTACAATATATCATAATCATTGAATTTCTGCAAACTGCACGTACACATGTATTAGACGTAAATTGAACAGGCTTACTTTAGTACAGAGTTTAAAGTAACCATAGCTAGGGCCTACTTGAGTTTTAAAAAAGGGTAAATTAAAATACAGTACAACCACCGAGTTTCTAGTCGGGAAAAATGTATGATTTTCTTGGTGTTTGGGGTTAAACAATCAATACAAAATCAAGAGATTGTGGACTGATATCTTCTGATCTTCTACAATGACAAAAAATTGTTTATCTTTGTTGTTTGCTTGTTTGATTTCCACAGCATCACAATTCAAAATAATGTTAATATATTATTTAGGGAGTATCAACACCCACATGGGCAGATCCAGAATATTTTTTAGGGGGGGGCTGAGAATCAAGAACGATTTTTCAGTACTACAAAAATTACAATGAAATAATCAAAGGGAGAGGAAAACAAAGCACAGTGAGGGGGAAATGAGAGGAAACATGAGGGGCAATACCTTACCGTTTGTATCTGATTCTGTTCTTTTTTTAATCTTTTTTTTTAACGATTTTAGGGAGGGGCTACAGCCCCCTTAGCCCCCCCCCCCCCCTGGATCCGCCAATGACTCATGAGAATAAATAATTATAATACTGGGTATTAATAACAGGATGATGTATATGGAGGTATACTATGGAGGTATACCCGGATACCCAACCGAAACTGTCATTACCCAGTTCCATTTTTTCGGTTCCAATTACTTGTAAACGACTTTTGAAAATTTTTACTGAACATTTAATCCACACAAAAGGAAGTCTGTTTTTTTTTTTTTTTTTTTTTTTTTTTTAAACAAAATGTGTGTGGTGAATGGGGATGCTACAAGTCATTTTTATTATTGAGGGAGGAAATTATTACACATTTATTATGACTCTAATAAAACAAGAGAAACTTGTGTTTGGTTATTTTATACAATTGGGTGTATTTATGTGTTTTTACATTTCCAATTTCAGGTATCTGGTTCCCTAAATAACCGAAAACATACAGCCTTAGGGTATGCCAGGTAGAAACGAAAACTGTTCAACGATTAATTTTTAGAAAATTCTTATTACAGTCACTGCCTACGTGCGGTGCTTCGTCTAGGTGTAAACTTGAGTGATTTACTAACAAAATATTTCTTTAACCTGATTCTGAACATGATTAATTGCGGTATGTTGGATGGACTTTAGCATATTGACCATATCAACCTTGTAGTGACCCTGATTTATAAATATATAAACAACATTGTTTGAGGAACTTATATGATTCATCTTTTTGGATTTACCATCAACAAGTGCATTTCCACAAAAAGGAAAGATTCAACTTTGGTTATTACCAGATTTAACAAATAATTATTTAAAACTTACTTGAGGCTTGTAGCTTAGCATGGTGAAAAGGATAAGTAAAGACTGTTTGCGGTGACACAATGTAGAAATTCTCTTTTGAGTAGTAAATAGTTCTGAAAAGAAACCCCGGTTGGTTACAACTCTTGTATCTGGGCCCAATTTCATAGAGCTGATTTTGTGTTTACTGTACGTTTTTCATTTCATAGCGCTGCCAACTGTTAAGCATAGAGAAAGGCACGCTAACTTGCTGGCCATTATTGCTAGCAAATGAGTGATGCAACAATACAAATCCATGGTGAATGCGCACGCGCCGCTCTGAATGTTCTTGTTAACCTGTAAATATACTTATGATTAGAAAAAAAATTCTGCTATAGTTAGCAGAAAAATTTGCTTACCGGTAAGCAACGCTATGAAATTGGGCCCTGGTTGTGACCAATCAGTTACCAACCGGTTCTTTTCAGAATAATTTACTACTCTAAAGCTAATTACTACATGGCGTCACCGCAAACAGTCTTTACTTGAAAACTTACTTGTTATAAAGTTGGTAACATGTACCAACCATCCTGAGAAATGATTAGATCTGAAGGGTTTTTCATCTTGAAGATAACAGGAAATGGTACGTCAAATTTACAAAAGTTGCTGTCTGCCAACTTTTTGTAAAACATTTTATAAAAAACTATTAAAAAAAACATGTAACAGAAAAAACATGTGGTCATCATCAGTTGGCTTCACAATCGGTGCGGTGACATGCTTTTGTTTTCCCGGCCATCTTTCTTCTTTTTTTTTTGCGAACAGGGAAATACGTGATACATTGTATACGTGGGGACCAAATTTCCCATATACAAAGTATGATGGCTAAAAGATGCCTCACAAATCGGGCAAACGTTCATACTCCTATGTGAAAAAAAGTCGTTTAAAGCGCAGCATGGCAGAATTCCAATCGAGACTTTGGGGGGGGGGGGGGGGCCTTAGAACATTTTTGTATTGTTTTCTCAAAAAACTGAGCAACCATTATGATGACACTTTCCTTTTAAAATGTTAAACAGTTACTTTGAAATGATGTATATCACAAAATAGTCAGAAGCTTGGTTTAACAGTAAAATTAATTTATGCCAGGACCCCTATATATTCATTTTGGTATATATTTACTGTAAAACCATGTTTCTTATGATTATTTTTTTAGAAATGTGTAATTTAAAAGGCATTTGTTTTCACTTCTTCAAGCAAAATAGCAATATTCCGATGAAAAAGAAAATTTTCGTAAATTGCTATTAAAATAGCGACAAAAAAAACACGGGCGTTACATCTTTACTGAAAAGGAATTCCTTCAGGCCTATACAGGTAGATCTACACTGTGAATGACTGATCCAGGAATTAACCTACATTCAAGATTTCCTCTCAATCGACTTTGATCATGTATTCCCCTGTCTTGCCTTGAACTATTTTCTATGTATAAATCATGTAATGTATAAATAAATACACCAGCATTTAGTTAAGTTTAAAATATTATTCACGCATCAACGTTCTATTGCCAATATGCCTAATTCTTACATGACTGATGATCAACTAGAGACTTTTGACATAGGCCTATTCTCTGTCATGTCAACTACATAATTAAAGTATTAGCTACAATTGAATTATTTATTTCATTACCAGTCTTACCTAGGCCAAAAAAGGTCCCTGGTTTCTGGTCTCGGCACGCGTCGCCACACTGTGTTTTAAACGACTTTTTCACGTAGGGGTATGAACATTTGCCCGATTTGTGTGGCCTTTCTTAGCCACCATACTTTGTGTATGGGAAATTTGGTCTGGTTCCAATAACTGCATATGACATAAAACACAATAAAGGGGGCCACTTTCCTACCGTCACGTTAGCAGTTTTTCTAATGGTTGTAATTTTTTTTTAAATATCTGAAACCACCCAAAAAGAATTTCAACATTTTAATAGACATGCATGCTTATCCTAAAGATAATTTGAGTTGATTATTACTATTATTTTTTTAATTACCCTAAAATTTCCATCAACAAATGGACGGAAAAGTGAGGTAACTTTTTCCGTCCAATTTTTATGGAAATTTGAGGGTAAAAAATAAATTTAAAAATTTAAAAATAAAATAAATCAACTCAAATTAGTTCTAGTATAAGCCTGCATGGCCATTCCCATGTTGAAACACTTTTTGGTCGGTTTCAGGTACTTAAAAATAAATAACAACCATTGGAAAAACTGCTAACGTGACGGATGCAAAGTGGCCCCCTTTATTGTGTTTTATGTATATACGTATCACATATTCATTAGTTGGCAAAAACAATTGTTTTTTTTTAAATAAATAAAATTTACCAACCAAAAAAAAAGCATGTCACCGCACTGATTTTGAAGGTGACCTATGACCAGAAACCATAGACCTGTTTTTGGCCTTATACACAATTGTTTTGGTTAAAGCAAATCTGAAAATCCTTATGGAAATGTTATCAATAATGGATGTGTAGCCTTAAAGAAAGGTTTAAACAAATAATAATAAATAGGCCTAATCAAAAATGGTCAATTTTTTTTGTAAAACTTGTTTATCTCTCGATGCAAGAATTTCATCAACCTAAAAACTTACTTGGTATAAAGCTTATGATGGCATCAATCTTCCCTTGAAATATTTTTAAGAAAAGTTAAATTATTGTCAACAATCTAAATACATTTTCTTAATTAAAAACACTGGATAATAATCTCGACACTTTCACAGGTTGTTAAATGAAAATCTTGATTCAACAAGAACAAACAAAAAGGTCTACTTGTAGAAGCAGTTTACCAACATAATCAATTTTTGTCCCTTTCCCTGTCAACACGTTATCATTTATTTTTGTTTTTAATTATTTTTTTTCTTTCAGATTACCAATAGTTGTATAGGGGCTTTAACTCTAACCACCCCAAGTCCTGCTCCAAGGGGCACTTTTCGGGAAAAATTCAGCACTGTTTGAAACTGGTACTTTCACCTCTTCAAATGGGACAAAATTACTACCTGGCAAGAAGTACAGGCCATAAGTGCTGAACATGAAAGATCAACGAAAATGAATGGTGCATTTTGAAGATAAGGGCATGTTTCCCAAAAGTGCACTGATGGATTTTGGAGGATTCAGGAAGGTTCCTAGCCAGAATACCTAGGAGAGTTAGGGTTGAACAGATGTTTGACACGTTTCTTACTTCTGTTTTACCCTGTTTGTGTTTGTCTTTTAATGTCTCTTCTTATGTAACCTTTTTTGTGAAATGCAGCATGTGTGGGAACTTATTGGTTAACTATTTGTAAGTATTGTCATTGTCAATTTCGTCACATGCTTGCATTTAAGGACCCATACCTACAATTTCATTTCATTTATTATCTCACAGGGTACGAAAAAAAAGCAGTTACATGTACAAAATGAAACAAACATTAAAAATACAAACATGTTCAAATGATACAATGATTACACAAGACACAGTTATATACAAAATAAAACCAGTTGACAGTACCCCCTGTAGGATTACTAAATGCGAACTGAATCACAATCAAGTGGATCTACAAGCTTCGTTTTTAATGGGCCCCTTCTGCAGATCACTCTTGTATGTTATATCATGTAATTAGTATTATATTCAAATGCAATTGCTTTTTATTTTGTGATTCTGTGGAGAGATAAACTTGAAATTTGTACAGAGGCCATGGCCTCCCTTTAAAAATGTTCTCATAAATAGACATTCTGATATTCTAATGAAATAGCTCTTTACTCAGTAAATGTGGCCTTGCCCCTACAAAATGTAATATCAGACCTGTTACCAATCTATGTAGTTCATTTATGTAGCTACTATTCCTGCCTCAATTCAGTATCCATATATTTGTTTTGCGGTGAATGATGTTCAGTCAACATGCCATGTTTTCTTACACATGTGTAAGCAAATAATGACACAATCGACACAATCGAAGTATTTCCATTAAAAAGTCAACAATGAAACTGAGAAAAAAAATGATCCATCTCGTCATCGGATGTTCATCTGGATGTGCTTAAGCAAGAATTTTTTTTTTGGGGGGGGGGGGGACTCAGGGGGTGTGAACAACCCCCTTTTTCAGGGGTGTGATTTGACAAAAGTAAAAAATCCTGAAAAATGGGTAACAGGCCTGTGGCTCCCTATTTGGTCGAGAGCAAGAAGCCCCCTGAACCTCCTTGATGTTTAACCCTAACCACCCCATATTCTGCAAAATCCTCCAAGGGGCACTTTTGGGAAAAATTCAGCACTGTTGGAAACTGGTACTTTCACCTCTTCAATTGGGGCAAAGTTACTACCTGGCCGCAAGAAGTACAGGATGTAAGTGCTGAATATTTTGGTGGATTTACAGACTTTCAACATCCCCACAAACAAGAAACTAGAGGTTTGTACACAATACAGGCTACTTCTTTCTTTCCTTGGTGGCTACTTCTCTTCTTTCAAGAACATTCTGAAGCAAAGAGAGATTTTTTTTTTTTTAATCCTGAAATCTGGAAAAATCCTGAGAAATCACAAGCCTGTTTTGTAAGATTTGTATGTACTTTTCCCCTTTTTATGTTTGTTTGTTTGGGGTGGGAAGGGGCAAATATTTTTAAAAATAAATAAAAAACTAATTATATATATATATATATATATATATATATATTTAAATCGCTATAATCTCACAGCTTCAGGGGGCTCTGGCCCCTGGACACCCTCCATGCGGTTTTGCTTGTGGATCATGGTGCTGCACATGATCTGTCCACTTTGTATCCAGTGCGTGGAAAATGCTTGCCCCAAGAAAATATTTCCTGCCGAGTGTCGCATAAACAGCGCAATGAGTTGAACATGTGCAATGAAGCTTTTTCTGGCTCAAAACATATAATTTATTTCAGTAAAAGAAGCGTATAGCATGATTTCTGATTGGTAGAAGTTCATGAGAAGAAAAAAATCCTTAGTGCAAATTCCGTCACAGTAGTTCAATGAGACTAGCCCCAAAGTTATTCTTTCATTGGAAGGAAGGAATCCCCAGTGAGTATTGCTGTTGACACAACAATCTAAAAACAACTTTCTTCAGCTGCTCATAATGTATTGTCTCCATGGGGGCAAAGCGCTGCATATATTCACGGCACTGCCCTACGGCATGAGAGAGAGATGCACCATCATTTTAATGGTCTGATAGTATAACATACCCAGTATAAACAAGCAACTGAGCATTGATGCCGTTATTCAATAACAAAAATTGAAACGACGCAAATTCATGAGAATGTATTCAAGCACTTGGCTTCACTATGATTGAATTCAAAAGACAACAAATAATACTCCATTTGTATGCCATTTGCTTTTGTAATTTTTATTTATTTATTTTTAATTTGACATTCCTTCTGTGGCACAGCTGATTTGCCCAACCCTTAAAACCAAAGTGACAAATTCTGCGAGAACTAGTTTATGTGATTATAATTCATCCTTACGTGAACTTTGATATTAAAAGCATCAGTGACCATATCGCCTGCCAGTGCTTACTTTTTATGTAATGATTTCTTCAGTATTTCAGCAACTAATTCACTATCTGATGATCATTATTTATAAGCATCTAGATGAACATATGTGGCAATCATGAATGCATACACCTTCAAACACATGTTGTCAGCAACCTTTTGATACGTTAAAGTGGGGAAAAGTTTGAAGCAAATGTCGCTATTATATACATAACAGCAAAAGAAATGTCACCCCTAAAAATATTTATTATTTTCATTTTATAATTAATATAATTTGTTTAATGAAGAATATTATGAGTATGGAGTGTAACACGAACACAATGTTGCAAATTTCGTTGACCTCAAAATTCGTCATGCATGATGTCTGAGGACACATAAGCTAAACATGTTCTCATACTTATCCAAATTTAGGGTGTGACGTTTCTTTTGCTGTTATGTATATTATGCATTGCAATGTAGGGCCACTTTTACCAAATGCAAACTGAGGTATTAAAATTATACATTGTAGCTAAGTTAGACCTTTACAGGCTGTGTATGGCATTCAAATGTTCACAGTTTTATACAAAAACTTACTTAAAGATGGTGATGCTATCAATATACCTCTTAATCTCTCTGTCTAAAGTGCTATATTTTATACGAAATGTTACATGTCATTCCCCAAGTATGAAGGTCTGGATTTTGACGATGAACTGTACTAAAATTCCACATTATAATGCATATGCCTAATGGCCTATGAAGTATTATTGACATCAAAAGTATTACAAAAAACCATCAACATCAAAATTGACATATACTTGCTATGTGTTCCAATGGCTCAGTTACATTCTGATCAGTTCAGTTTATAACTTATGTGTAGGCCTATAGAGTTTCATTTTAATTCAATTGATAAGTTGTAATATGAGCAAAATTTCACATGACTTTATTTACATTTTTCCCAGTGTCAAATGAAACTCATCAGTTCTAGGAACTCAAAATTTCTATTACATTATTTCACATAGGCAGTGAACGATTTCCCCTGTATCGCATCGCAAACTGCGGAATTTTCAAACAATACATTGCAGATTTTGCGGTACAAATTGCGACAGATTTGTTTCACTATTGTGGTTTAATAATAAACATTTTTTGAAATCATATTCACAAATCTTTCCCGAAATAATGTTTATATGTATATTTCCGACCCAAAAATATCAAGGGTTCTGTCCCGACCGGGTTTGTTTCCGTATGTCCAGACCACTTCTCATGAGTTTGGGGGTTGGAGCAATTGAGCAATTACGCCACCCCCTATAACACAATGATTGGTACCATGTTCAGTCATGTGCGCACAATGTTCACACGTGCACTTTAATACAATCTCTACGGCCGTATTGAAAGAAATTATAGAAACGTTACTAAATTCGTTTTATAATAAAAGTTTTTGAACATTTAACAAAATGAGCATGTGGTGATGAGGTTTAGAATCATTTCGGCACACAATATGATTGCACTTTCAACCACGGTGAGCCACTCATTTTCCCGACAAATTTTTTAATAGGATCAAATCAAGCTTGATCATACCACAAAGTACGCTCAAGATTCACTTTGAAAAGCACCTGAACACATCGCAGTCAGTAATTTGTTTTCGCTATTTTACATCTGTTTTAGCGATCGATATAACAATTTAAAGAAACAAAAATGGACGGAAGGCTGACTGCAATTTTGGCCTGGAAGAAAGATACACGTGAAGTTTTTTTTTAACCACCTATGGCCCAATTTCCGGACACTAAATATGATTATTTCTGGTAAAATCTGGACATTATATGCATATAGCCTATGATGAACCAAACAACAGTAAAGCCTTGAAAAACAACACCTGTACCTGTGCACACTGTATACTGTAGTTTTAAGCATTTTAAATTTGCTATACAAAAAATCACAGATTGCTATACAAAAGCCCACTGCTACTTTTTAGCAATGACTCACACAACAACCCCCTTGAATAAATCCATGTCTCTCCAAAATGTCAAACAAAGGGCCAAGTTGCGGTGCTGACTGGAAATCGGCATGAGATCTCGGATTGAGGAGGATTTCTTCTTTACAATTCAAATAATCTCCACTGTACTTGACACGACAAAAATCCGCGGGCATAAATCTTCAGACTGCAGGTCGATAAATTCATTAATGACATGCATTTGATATTTTGCGACGCCTGTACATAACACACAGAACAGTGTCTTGGGTGGGTCAAGACAACTGCATCAGCTTTGTTTAAACCACATGGCATGATCCACTACGGGCATGATCACGACGCCGAGGAGGATATCCAAAAGCATCTTGGACATCTCAATCATCTTAGATATCTTGTCAATGTATTTCTTAACTTCTTTTGTTTTTGAACCAATTGAGTTTCAACTAGCGTCGCATTTATATTCGCACCAGTTCCATGTCAAGCACACGTCCAAGCAATATGCGTATGCCACATGCACGTGTATTTGGAACATGATTTTCATACTGTCGTTCACTCGCCTGATAAAGGCCCAATTTAAGATAGGCCTATATCCAAGACGTTTGAACTAAAGGCAATATGTCTCTTAAACTTCACGATAAATAGTCGTACGCAGAGATCTCATTCTTATAGATATCTTGGGCACTCTTTGTATATGTATGGTATATAAAAAAATATCCATGAATCAATTCAAGAATTTTTTTTTAAACAAAAAGAAACTAGTGAACATTTTTTCAGATTAATCAATCAGCAAACATGAACTTCATACTCATTCCATCATTGAATTTGTATATCTTAGTCTAGATGTATATTGCGAGAAATCATGTCACGCTCTAGTTGTTTTATATTCTGTTTAAATTAGAATTACATCTACTGGGGAAAAAAAGTTTGACATTTCACTGACAATCACATTGATATCCCCAGTGTTACTCATTCAGATAGGTTTACAATTTCTGAACACGCTTCCTAATATTAGCTTCTTAATACCTAGTGTTTTCATAAAGACGATTCATGCACGGAATCAAATTCTGTCACTTGAACTGGCCAAGTGTGGGCAGATTGTAAACTGAACAATAGCATTGGCAAAATCCAGGGGTGGAGAAAGGCAAAAAGGGAGCATCTGCACCCTTTTTGAAAATCAACAATGAACAAAATGTTTGAAATTGATCTTTTTAAAATTTTCTAGTAATTTGTTGTGCTTGGCTTCTTGTTCGGCTGTATCTCACCCCCCCCCCCCAATAAAAAATATATAAAAATGGGCATGTCAAAGTTTCACAAAATTGTGTCCACCCAAGTTTTTCACTTTTTAACTTAAATTTCTGGAGATGTTCTTTATCATCAGAACATTACTATTTTGTTTGAGGAAATTTACAGTAAATATGTACTGAAATGAATTTATGGTGGGTCCCGTCATAAATTTATTTTGTACCTTTTTTTTTTTTTTTTTTTACTATTAAACCAAGCTTTCTGACAACTATTTTGTTTTCCTTTCAAAAGGAAATTATCAATGCTCCATTGTAAAAAAAAATGTGGGGGAAATTGCAGGTAAAACACAGACAGTATATCTTTAATAGAAAATCTTTTTACAGAAAACTAAAATAACTGGGGGAAACATACACCCCATTGTACTTTTCTAGCGTAGGCTTATTGACCTAATTCCTTTTTTTTAACTTTATGCAGGGAAATGAATGGTCATTATATTTCTATTTTTGCTCTTACATTTCAAACAAGCTTTTTATAAAAATTAATAGATGACACACAAAATAAAATTATAATTCTATTTTTTTTTTTCTTTTACATTCTGTAACAGCTTTCGATAAAAATCTATAAACCACACATCAAATTGCATTCGTAGCACAGGAACCTTCTTCACTGAATTATTAGGGGCGTAAAAAAGTCAACATTCCTGTTTTCTCAGTTTTTAAATTTGAACGAATCAGTCTACTCCCAAAAGTATTCACTGTTCATGTACTCTACAAGCATCAACTCAATTCTGGAAAGCACTTGAGCTAGTGTTTATTATTCTTCATGGACTGAACGTAAATGCTTTTGCTATTTGTAGACTTTATAGCTTTTCAAAATATGACAGTGTCTTCTCTCAAAACAAGCTTCGCTCATCGGTAAATAACTAAGTGTGGCCTAAATGTTCAATCAGCTGAAAATAAAATGATGGTTCCATTAGCGCTAATGACTTGGATCAACATGTACAGTGGAATGGTAAAGGGGCGTTGGGGGACTGAATCAAGGTGATGGGCCCAAATCCCAGCAAGCATCTGGAGTGTTTCAGACAAATCTTTGCGAGATTACAATCCGCTGGGAATTAACACCACTTTGTGGCAGTCAATGATGAGTGCAGTTATTCCCATAGTACGCAATCATAATTATGGTGTTGTTTATGATGTATCGGCCATGTTTCTTCGGGTTTTTTTTTTTACCAGTAACATCTGGGAAATGACTGATGTATTGTTAAAACTGTCCATAAGGTGACATTATTTGACTAACAATGGATTTGTTCACTCAATTACATGTACTCTTAATCAATGCCCAAATCAAATATTTGTAGAAATTATCAATTTGAAAGTAATTTAATAAATACATCTGGGCCTACTAGAAAAAAGTGCAATGCACAGATTTAAACAAAAAATTATGGATCAATATGGAAAATATGGATCAATTCACATAGAATAGGCCTAGGGGCAATATCGTCATGATCAGAGCAGATTTTCAAAAGGGAATGAAAGCGGTGTCCTAGTTTAAGATGAACACAGTGACTGAAATTAATGACTTATTTATGCAGCAACAACGGTAATAATGAGCTTATCGTGTGGGGTATTATTTTCAGTCACTGCATTAATCTAGCACTCCAATTCCATGCCCTGTTGATTGTGAAGATATTGTCTCTAAGTACCCAAATGAATTTATGATGGAACCTACAATAAATTAAATTGGGACATATTTACTGTAAAACCATGCTTCTCATAATTATGTTTCGAAATATGTTATTTTAAAGCATTTGTTTCCTTTCCTCAAGTAAAATAGTAATGTTCCATGAATAAAAGAACATTTGTGAAAATTACAGGTAAAATGGTGAAAAACAATTATAGTTTCACTCCTTCGAATTGTGATAATTGGATGAATGATGCCAAAAGCCTTGAACATCACAAATGCAAGAGGAAGGTAAAAAAGATAATATCAAACGTTTAAACTGCTGCTCTCCCTGTACCTTAATCTAAAAAGAAATTCACGTTTAATCCCTCTTTTGTCCGGTTCCTGGACAAGAACATGACTCTGCTTTTTATACCTCCTTTTGTGTTCATTTCACACCTGACTAACTTCTGCTCACTCGTGTTTTTTTATGTGTGCATGTTTGTATCTCGTCCATTTTGCCTTTAAGAAAGAACCTATGTTCGAAACGTACGACCAATAACTACTATTTTCCATTGAAATAATTGTTTTGTTTTTTTAAATATTAAATTCACAAGCATCTTGCAAGACATCCTTTCTCATGCTCAGTAATATTTCTTCCATTGATCGCTCTATAAAAGAACCAGGTTTATAGATAAAAATTGTATTGATTTAGCTAAAAGGCTTCATAACGTTATAAGGGTCATCAGTCATGAACAGTGTACAGGAAGGACACCTCACACAATTCACAAAGGTTTATAACACTCTCACTGTGCATGACTAAAACGTACGACCCTGCCCTTTTAATCATCAATCGTTGCGAAGATGGGGTCTTTCTGGTCAATGGTTTTGTTCATTATCGATATTCTCATTAGGCCCCCCCAAAAAACGCTCTGGTTTCCGCGCGTGTCACCTAAGATCAGTGTGGCAGCATTTTTTTTTTTTTTTTTTGTTATAAAACGATGTCCAATACTTTGTGTATGGGAAATTTGGTCTGGTTCCAATAACCACGCATACATGTATATCGTATTTCATTGGTTGCCAAAAAAAAGATTACCCCCGCCCCCCCACAAAAAAAAAAAAAAAAAAAAGCGTCACCACACCGATTTTGAAGCCCACTTATGATCAGAAACCGGAGACCTTTTTTTGGCCTTAAATGACAAACTGAAAGGTTTCTAAATTTCAGAAACACACACATGATCATTGGTATGATTCGAGCACAAATCTTAAAGGGTTTCATTTCATGTATGATGCATGTCATGGTGTCTTTGGCAGTTGTAAATGTTTGTGCATTTGTGGTGAGTATTGTTGTTGTTTTTTTATTGGAAGGTTGCATTATTTGTGTATTTTACATTGTTGCCTACATGGTCTGTAATTTCTTTTTGTAGACAAATGTTTATTAATTTATTAATATTTATTAAATGTTGCATGCAATTTGGACCTTAGGCCACGATTTGTGATTTTAATAAAATAAAAATAATATCAAGTAGGATTTGAGGCTTTGTTTGGTGGAAGTAAGGTTAGCACCATGTAACAATCTCTTAGGAGTTGTAATAATTGTTGGTTCTGAGAAGAACTGGTGGTGAGAAACGTAACGTTACAATAATAATATCAACGTAGTAACATGCATGTGCTTTTATTCTAAACATCTATCCACTTCAGACACATGCATAAGGCCAAAAAAAAAGTCTCCAGTTTCTGGTCATAGGTCAGCTTCAAAATCAATGCGGTGATGCACTTTTTTTTGTGATTTTTAATTTTTTTTTTTTTTGCCAACAGGGAAATATGTGATACATGTAAACACGGCGACCAAATTTCCCATATACAAAGTATGATGGCTAAGAGAGGCCTCACAAATCGGGCAAACGTTCATACCCCTTTGAGAAAAAGACGTTTAAAACACAGTACGGCAGAATTCCAATCGATTCAGCTGCAATTGGCTGCAAATGGCCATCATTTCATAGCCAAAAAAAAAGAAAAGAAAATTAAAAATGCCAACACGTGGGTCTGAGGCAACACACGCGGAGACCAGAAACCAGAGAATTTTTGGGGGGCTTAAATGATTGTACAATTTAGCTGCACACTGCACAGTCTATGCACAAATACATAATATGACATAAAACACAATAAAGGGGGCCACTTTGCATCCGTCACGTTAGCAGTTTTTCCAATGGTTGTTATTTATTTTTAAGTACCCGAAACCGACCAAAAAGTGTTTCAACATGTGAATGGACATGCAGGCTTATACTAGAACTAATTTGAGTTGATTTATTTTATTTTTTAATTTTTTTATTTATTATTTTACCCTCGAATTTCCATAAAAATTGGACGGAAAAAGTTACCTCACTTTTCCGTCCATTTTTTGATGGAAATTTTAGGGTAATTAAAAAAATAATAGTAAAAATCAACTCAAATTATCTTTAGGATAAGCATGCATGCCTATTCAAATGTTGAAACTCTTTTTGGATGGTTTCAGATATTTAAAAAAAAAAATTACAACCATTAGAAAAACTGCTAACGTGACGGTAGGAAAGTGGCCCCCTTTATTGTGTTTTATGTCATATGTATTCTGATTGTACAGAACACAGAAATAAATTGCTTGCCACTCAACAGGTTGACAAGGAGACTGGTCAATATTCTAATTTTCTCTGTCTACCATAATTAAGACTTAAGATGCTTGTACAGGGGCTGAATCAATAGAGTGATATGTACAGCTAATAAGCAGGATTTGTAATTAAAGTCTTTAATTGCAAACTCTAAATAACATGTACGGTATACATCATGACCCAGATATTAAGCAACTCTATCAAATGCTGGACAGTTTTAATTATGACTGGCTCAGTTAAAAAGATATCTCTTCTAATAGATGTGTTTGTTTCACTTACAGACAAACAATGGTGAGGAAAAAAACATTTACAAGCTAATATCATGCTTATTAAAGTCTATTATTCTTATATTTGCAAATTATTACGACTGGATGAAATGTAGTTTTTTTGTATGCTAGGTTTATTTCCGTCTGTACACAGTGGTGAGACAAAATAATTTACAAGATAATACCAAAGCAACGGATTAAATTTTTTGATGTTTTGCAAAAAAATTCCAAACATCAATTTTTGTAAATTTGACAAAATACGTCTTTTTTGTCTCTAAGATGAAAGTACTTTAGGAATAATTTCTTGGGATTATGGGAACTTATACCAACTTGACACCAAGTGAGTTTTCAGATAATAATTTGTTTATGTGATAATATGGTGATTATTAATCGTGTGTACTCTCTTAAACCCTATTAAAACAACCCCAAACCCATCAAACTCCAACTGCTGGTTTTGTTGTATTTTGATGGACCCAGTGCAAGCTGAAGTCCAACAGTTGGGTGGTATTTTTACCAGCGGCGTAGCCAGGACTTTTTCAGTGGGGGGGGGGGGGAGCACTGCTTATCAGGTTGGGGGCCCAGGCGGTAGGCCTATGGGTTTTTTCCCTTTTCTTTGGGCACTTTTTGGAATTTTTCATGGGGAAAAGCACCTGGGGGGGCACTGGAAATTTGGGGGGGGGGGGGGGCACATTCCCCAGGCCCCAGGCAAACCCCCCTTATTCTTAGGCACAATAATTTGAGGGTTATAGGAATCTACTAATTAATTAAGGTCCTATTGTAAACACTATATATTTAAACTACTGTATCCAACAGCCAGTTTATTAAACACCTACTCGGACTGTACAGTACCGTAATCATTTGCAAATTATTAAAGGGACAATATTGTCACAATCAACAGGGTATGGAATCAGGGTGCTATTTTTAGATTAACTCAGTGACTGACATAATACCCCACATGATATTAATATTATGGATAACTTCGAGTTTGATATTATATCACCTGACTTTGTTTTCAAACAAATATCAAATTTCTCAAACAAAAAATCACCTGGAATTGATGGTTTACAAATTCGATTTATAAAGCTGGCAGCTCCTATAATTTGTACTTCACTTGCTTATATATGCAATTTATCCTTGCAAACTTCAAAATTTCCTTCCGACTGGAAACAAGCAAGAGTCACTCCTATTTTTAAATCTGGAGACAAATCGGATGTTTATAATTATAGACCAATTTCTGTATTACCTGTTGTTTCAAAAATAATTGAACGAGCAGTTCATAACCAACTGTATATGTATTTAAATGAACGCAATATTTTAAATCCTTGTCAATCTGGTTTCAGAAGTAAACATTCTACAAATACTACACTTTTAGATGTTTCTGATCATATTCTTAAGAACATGAATGATGGTAAAGCTACAGCTGCTATTTTTCTTGACATGAAAAGTCATTTGACACTGTTAACCACCATCTGCTTATTGAGAAGCTTAAACATATAGGTATTAAAGACAACACATTGAACTGGTTTATTTCTTATCTCTCAAATAGATCTCAAGTTGTTAGTATTAATTCCTCACTCTCTGATTTAAAATGTATTGACATAGGGGTTCCCCAGGGTTCTATTCTTGGACCATTATTGTTTATAATCTTTGTTAATTCACTTGCTGACTGTGTATCTTGCAAGTGCGTAATGTATGCTGATGACACAACTCTTTTGTGCAGTTCAAAAGATTCTCTTACCTTACAATCTGAGCTTAATGCAAACTTAAATAGCATTTCGAAGTGGTTTAATGTAAACAAACTAACTCTTAACATTAATAAAACAAAGCTCATGATATTTGGAACTAATCACACATTACAAAACTTCAAGAATATTTCCCTTACATATGATACAGATATAATTGAAAGAGTGGACAATTTTAAATACTTGGGTGTTGTTTTTGACCCACAACTAACATGGAGTAATCATATTGATCAATTAACTTCTAATGTATCCAAACGTATTGGTATAATTCGAAGAATCAAATATTATCTTCCTTCGTCTACTCTGAATTTGCTTGGCAATGCTCTTGTTATGCCTCTTTTTGATTATTGTAGTTCTGTTTGGTCTAATTGTAATGCTCAATATTCTAATTCTCTTCAAATTCTTCATAATAGGCTTGCCAGAATATTGCTCTCTGCTGACAGTCGTACTTCAGTTAACGATCTAATGACTAAACTTAGCTGGAATAAATTAGAACAAAGATGGAATGACCAACTTCTTATCACAACATTTAAATGTTTACAAGGCAACGCACTTTCATATTTATCGTCAAATTTCTTATTCAGTGATTCTGCACATTCCAAGGGTACACGGAGTCAAACATTTAAATGTTTACTTCTTCCACCATGGAAAACTAATCCAGGTAGACGGTCATTCCACTTTAGAGCTGTAAATCGCTGGAACAAGTTGTCAAATGACATTCGGCTCAACTTTAGTACCATGACTACACATATTTTTTAAAATGCCATCAGTACTCATTAATGCTGACATATTATGATTTCATGTATATTGATATATAGCCTAATGTACATTTATATGTTTACACTTTTAAACTTAATACTAAGTTATGACTGTGTATATTATGTACACATACTGTAAATATATCTTGTATATACTTTTGTACATTTTAAATACATGTAGTGTTGAATACAATAATGTTTTAATGTGGACCTCTTGGGAGACCAGTACTTTGTATTGAAAGAGATATCCAGAATAAAGATAGAATAAACAAACAATATTACCCTTGGTGCTGCATAAATGAGCCAGTAATAATTTTCAGTCTCTAAGTTCATCTTAATAAACTATGACACCGATTCCATGCCCTGTTGAATGTCTGCTGTGATCATGACAATACTGTCCCTTTAAGTTAAATTAGTTAACATAATTTATACCTAATTGCCTACCTATCAGTGTCGGACGTAATTATCAAGCACTGATAGCAGTAATCATTATACAAATCAGGATAATTAGCAGAAAATGATGTATAGGCCTAGAACAAATTTCCATTCCAGGTTTTTCAATTTGAAAAGTGGTTTCTTAATTCTAATTGCCAGAATGAAATGCAGAAAGTATAAGCCAGGAATTGGTAATAGGGCATCCAATTTTTTTTTTCTTAAACAGAAAAAAAAAACTATGATGTCAAAATATTTAACTTATACAAATTCTACACTGAATGTTCACAATCATGTTTTGTAGCCACTGCAACCACACATATATTCTACCCGATCAGTCCATTCTATATTCAACGAAGACCACTTTCATATCAGATGCCTCCAGGTAAAATAGGTCTTCACTGCATCTTTTTTTTTTTTCCTTTTTTCTTTTCGTTTAAAGGAAAAAAATTATTTTGTTTAAAGATAAACCACATAAACAAAAAGAATTGCACAATGTTTACCCACCTCACAAGGAATATTACAATGTAGTCCCCCCCCGTAACAATGCATATTACATGTACAGTGTAGGCCAAGTCTCAAAATCTAAAACATGTACATAGGGCCTATATGTAATTAACATGTACCAGTATAGAAATATGTATGGTTTTCTTTAATCTGCAGGTTACAGTCATAATCTTCAAATCCATCTTGATTGAAGGCCCCAATCATTCCCCACGAGAATACATACTTACAGGTGAGGCTCGCCTAGAGATCTAATAAAGGGATGTCTCTCTGATAAACAAGCCCTTTAATTCAAATACAATTTATGGGCCGGTAAATCTGTCTGCATGAATGCATACTTGAAGATTTCAGAGATTTTGTGCTATGATATTATTTTGATTCGACGATGTTATCGTAGACTCCCTGTAGCCATTCACTCCCACTGTAGTGCATGTGTAATTGCTAGGGTTTTGCTCTGTCTCATTCAACATGAAGATCCAATACAAGTGCATTAAAGTAACCATGGGATGAATCCAGGAACACTTGTACAGCTACTGGAGCCACATTTCAATACCTACCCCCCCCCCCCCTCCGCTTCAACACTAATATCATACTGATCCAGGGAGGCCGTAAAAATGTAGCAGACAGCAAAAAAGAAGGAAATTAGCATGAAAACATATGGTAAATTGATAAGACCTTTTTGCAAATATCCAATTTTGTAATGCAGTGCTGGTCTAGCTGATGATCAAAATAGTGCAAATCTGATCAAACCTCCCCAGATATTGTCTATAGATGTTACAACCACACTCAACAACAGTTCGCCATGCTATTCTTCTGTGTGTACTGTGTTCAGTATAATGCTGCAACTATGTAGATAGTTATAAACTACGGGCAAAAAAAAAATGGACAGGTTGGTGATCTCGCTTGCTGGACCGAGATGCAATACATGCACATATTTATGAAGTAATCTATGCATGATAATCAAAAGGGCGGCCGGTACACAACTCTATTTGATCTAACCCATGGATCCATTAATTGTAACTGTCATTGATGTATTACAGTTGGTACTTGTTCCCTTGTTATGGGGAACCTTAAATTGTAACCACTCAATTTGATCTGTGGGAATAATAACCAACTTGAAAATTGTTACCGTAATGCATGTAATGTACAGTATTCCTCCCTTAGCCGTTACTACCCAGGGCAGTAATCTGAAAACAAGATGATTTTCATTCACACATTTTATAATAGAAGCCCTGAAACATATGCTTGCATAATGCACTATGGTACTACAAGCCATTTGTCTTCTGAATATGCCTCTAATGCCTCTTTAAATGTTACACCTCTGTTTTAGGCAAAAAAAACAAAAAGAAGTCTCTAGTTTCTGGTCTCCGTACGCATCACCTCAGATCCGCACATCGGCATTTTTAGTTTTCTTTTTCTATTTTTTTTCTACATGAAACATGTCCAATTGCAGCCAAAATTGCTGGATCGATTGGAATTATGCAGCACTGTGTTTTAAATTACTTTCACATTGGGGTATGAATGTTTGCCCGATTTGTGAGGCCTCTCTTAGCCACCACCATACTTTGTGTACGGAAAATTTGGTCTGGTTCCCAGTGGTGGATTTAGGGGGGTGCGCAATGGGTGCACGCCCCCCTCCTTATTTTTGCCGAGTCAAAAAAAAAAAATAATAATAATAAATACCTTGTATAGGGCCTCGCGCTACGCACTCGCATTTTTCAACTTTGAAATTAGCCCTCAAAGTTTGCGCCCCCCTTTCTTAAAATCCTGGATCCGCCTCTGGTTCCAATAACTGTGTATACATGTATCACGTATTTCACTGGTTGACAAAAAAAAAAGATGGAAAAAAAAAGGAAAAAAAATCATATCACCGCACCAATTTTGAAGCTGACCTATGACCAGAAACTGGACTTTTTTTTTGCCTTGGAGTGTCGTGGCCGAGCGGTCTAGCGCACCGAACTCAAGTTCTGGTGTTGCCAGCAGCAGGGTGTGGGTTCGAGCCCCGGTCGTGACACTTGTATCCTTGAGCAAGGTACTTAACCATAATTGCTTCGTCCTTCGGATGGGACGTAAAGCCGTAGGTCCCGTGTGTTGTATAATGCACGTAAAGTGGATTGTCGTGGCCGAGCGGTCTAGCGCACTGAACTCAAGTTCTGGTGTTGCCAGCAGCAGAGTGTGGGTTCGAGCCCCAGCCGTGACACCTGTGTCCTTGAGCAAGACACTTAACCATAATTGCTTCTCTCCACCCAGGGGTTAAATGGGTACCTGTGAAGGCAGAGATGGTTTGCTCTCTATGCGCTAGAAATGGCAGCAATTGAGCTGTATACTCCCCAGGGAGCTGAGATGGTTTCAGGAATGATTTATGAGCCTTGTGAGCCTTATGAGCAGGGATAATAATATAATGCGCCTTGAGCGCCACTTAGTTGGTGGATACGTGCGCTATATAAATCTATACATTATTATTATTATTATTATTATTATTATTATTATTATTATTATTATTATTATTATTATTATTTAGAAATTTGACTGTCTCATTACAAACACACTTAATTTATTTTGTCTGTTTTCATGATACTCCAATATGGAAAAAAAAACGTTGAATTGAATTTGACTGAACAAATTGAATTTGACAAAGACTTGAGGCTATAGTAAATTTCCATGACACTGTGACAGCTTTATATTGCATAGGCCCAATCCATCTTGTGGCCCTGGTTGGTCCATATGGCCTTTGGCCTTTGTGAATCTTTGGACCAGCCAATGACAATGTCACTCAATGAAGCTGACCATCTCAACCCTGCCACCGAGTAGGCTATAAATCTGAAGGGGGAAATGATCAATGCATGTTGTCATGCTGGAACTCATCATCCCTGTTTCAGGAGGAATATTTACAGCACCAAGTGACAGTGAAGGATCTATGTCTGACAATGATGACAAACACTTGATAGATCAGTAGGGAAATCGAACAGCTAACATCCGTCCTTCCTCCATTGTTTGTAGTTGGGATACATGTAATGCAAGAGTCAATAGCACAGACCTGGAATTTCATTCTTGTAGGGGCAAGGCCACTTTTCTGAGTAAAGGGCACTTCAATTAGAAGATCAGAATGTCTTTGGGAACTATTTTTTTTAAGGGGTACCAAGGCCAAGACCAGGGCAACAGTGGCAATGGCCTCCGTGAATTCCATGCCTGATAGCAATGAAGGCCAATGATAAACAGCGGCGTGTTAGGTCTGTTCTTTATTTCATTAAAATGCTAAGACCCAATTCTGTACCTTTGCATTTCTAAGCCAGCTAGAGTCGTCTACTAGTAATTGCTACATTCACATGAGTAACTGCGACCCATGATGGCCTATAAAGCCAGTGTGAATTGGGAAATCCTGAAATTTAGCAGTTTCTTTTTAGGAGTAATTTTTTTTTTTTGTACAAGCTAAAGTTGAAATATTTGCAAGTGGAGGCTGAATTACAATTTGTTTTACAAACCCTTATGGTACGCAATACTGCCTGGTTGCCTAAAGGCTGTCTTAATACAGAAAATCCATGCATAAACCACACAAGACCTCGCATCATGCAAGGAGAGGTTTCCAGTTAACTCTACTTTGATTGATGCCTCCGGTCCGCTTTTTCCTGGAGCAAATACATTGGAGAGGGAGAAGGAAGCATGACTTCCTTGAAGATGACTCATGGCAAACGAATGGAAGAGTTTTTCTATGAAAAGTACACTGGATGAATAGCAGTTGTTGACTTGTGGTAACTTTTGTAAATATTTGCAAAGGATGACAAGGAATCAGTAACAAATTGCTTAAATATATATTCAGATTTTTCAAAGATTTTGAGCCATCTTGATTTTCTGTAGACTCTCTGCAGACATGTTGCTAATTGAGGCTGTTCTTGTGTACCTACTTTCGGCACTCAATACACTCGAGCAAGGTAGTTAATAATTCAACCCTCCTAACCATTGGTGTGTACTTAATAATTTCAGTTACACCCATAAACCTGTATTCTCTATAAAAAAATTAAAAAAATTAATTTAAAAATGCACAGATCTGGGGGGTCTCCACTAACCAATCTTGCTTTTTGGAAACCTCCATCACTTAATCTCTCTCGTCTTTACCCTCCTGTGACTGCAAGGGTCAAAACCAGTCATTTTTTTGTACATGCCAATGTATATCTAGTGCACTTAAAAGTCAAATATTGTCAAACCTAATGTACAGTAAGTACATTTACAGGTCAAAATGAATCGACCGTTTTTGACTGGTCATGTTGAGGGTGCTCACAATGACAGTCAAAACCAGTGAACAATGTACACAGTTGGTTCAACAGTCAGCTGGTTGACTGATTTTGACCGCTATATAGCTACTTGCCACAAAAATTCAGCTCAGCTACAGTAGGAAGGTTTTTAATTGATACATGTATTTCTTTATTCTTTACCGATACATGTTTTGTATATTGTATTGATTCAGTGGAAAATAAACTGAACTAAATTGAACTGTTGTTTGTTGCTGAATCTTTTGTTAACAAGTCTTTTTATTTAATGAGGGATAAGGATTTCCTGCAGAGTGCCCCTTTTTGACAAGAAGCCCTTAGTAAACTGATGCAAAAAATTAACTTAAAAATTCCACTCAACATGCGACAAAAATTGTTCAGAAGGCAAGCCATACAAAGGGCAAAGTATGAAAATGTGATCATATGAAGTATGAAGATAATATATAAGGTGTACTTTCCTGCACTGGAGGGCTATGATGTACATGTACATGTACATACTGCAAACCATGCAGGGAAGACATTATTTGATTATTTAGTATGCTAGTTTCCTGTACACTGTACATTACTATACCCGCATGTTATTTCACCTTTTGTATTCATTTTTTGCTAGATTTTGAAGTGGTCATCATGTGTGAAGTGGACATCACAAATATGTGATGTTTATCTGAAGAAAAAAAAAAGGGGGGAAAAAGAAGGGAAAAAAAAAAACATGAAAATTATGACAATTCATTCTAACAACATTTTATTCATTCTAACAACATCAAAAACATTTCATCAAAACAATTCTTCAAAATATAAGTTGGGGATTCACATTTTTTATTCCTGCAGTCATCATTTGGCCAGCTGTCTGCTCTGTGCACATGTGTTAATGTTCCTAACTCATATTTTGAAGAAAACATCTTGATTGATATCTTGTTGGAATTGATTGACATCATTTTCATGTTTTCTCTACATGGTTTGCAATATGTTACATTCCCCGGAGTGGTTCAACAACATTCCGCTCCTAAAACTCCCCCAAACCTTGTTTTCATGTTACATCGAGGTGTGACTTTCCACACATTGAGATTATCAAGAAGTTATAATGCGCAAATGAGATTCAAAGCAATGCACACTGATTTACTAATAGAAAATACAAAATGCCATTAAACCCAGTTGCGTACGCTTTGCTACTTATGACATAAATGGTTAGAAAAAACAAATTTCCCTGCATATACTTCAAAAATCCCTGTTATGGGATTATTTACTGAAGGGAAACTGCCAACAATTGTGTAAAAGTTTTGCTTTTTTTTCTACTTAGTAATATCAGGGGTTGCTCTTAAAAGGGACAGTATCATCACGATCAGAGCAAACTTTCAACAGGGCATGGAATCGGTGTCCTAGTTTAAGATGAACACAGAAACTGAAAATTACTGGCTCATTTATGCAGCAGCAACTGTAATAAGACCTTATCATGTGGGGTATTATTTCCAGTCACTGAGTTAATCTAAAACTAATACTCTGATTCCATGCCCTGTTGATTGTGACGATATTGTCCCTTTAACTTTTTGTTCACTCGCCACATGTTTTTTCACTGGTCTACATGTTTTTTACAGTAGTTTTTATAAGCTTCCACACGATGGTCTACAAATGTCAGTATTTTCACGGTAGGAACAAGAGAGTCAGAGACTTTTCATCAGAGAATAGGCCTATTTCTTTGAATTTCAAGATTTCAATATTTAAAATTGATGAAATTATAACCCAGTGGAATTAAATGAAATTATTTGTAATTTTTACTAACCCGCCTGACTACTAGGAGAGGGGTTTTGACTAGTCTGCTGCCGTTTTTAACTGGCATTTGGCCAGTAGACCACTGGCAAATTCAAACCCTGAATATGGTACAGAATGAATCTGAAATAAATGTATTTATTTAGGGTAGAAACTGCTCAACATTTTTACAACTTGTGTTAAATGTCAATCTGTTGTTCATATTCACAAGAGTAGATTTTATTTCACATTTATTTTGATGATGTAAGTAGTATCTATAACAAAAATATGTAACATTAATTTCAGTGGGCCTCTCTTTTAGGTAATACACACCACAACAAGTCTTTTCATAGACTTATCCTGTATGTGTAAATGGATATTTCAAGTGATGTATAATGGATTTTTCGTGTCACTCTGCTCTTTTTGATTACTGCACGGCATGCAAATTTGTCCCCAAGTGAGACCTTTGAAAAATGATACTTGTTTGTCTTAACAAGAGATGAAAGTATTTAAAAGCAGAATGGCATTTACTAATATAGGCCTAGGCCTATAGGGAGAATTCCAAAATGATTTGTGTTTTGTCCACTGTGCTTACAGATATGTGATACCATCAATTTAATTTCTATATTCATCTTGTTTATGAGGAAAAGATCAATAAACATATCCAAGAAACTTCTAAAAGCAAATGTTTTTAAACATTGTGTCCTGCCGTGTACTACTTTTTGAAAAAGGTATAATTGTCTCTTAGATGCACCCAACAATTTCATTCCAGCCTAAATTAATTGTAAATTATCAACATTTTTCTGTGACAATATTTCAAGAATGGAAACATATATACATTCTAAAAAGCAGACACAAATGTTGGTCCATTATGTTACATTATATTAAACAAATTCCACTTATTTTTTTTTTTAGTTTCTATTAGCTGCTTTTATCAGGGCATGGTCAGCAGTAACCATGGCCCGAGTCTGACCAACATCCCAGCATTCTGAAATTACATTCAAGTCCGGGGCGTCAGACTAAACCATGATTTTATTTTTTTTTATTTATTTTTTTTTTACAGCACATTATAAAAGTACAGTGCATGTCCATCCAGGTCACAAACTGTCAGTGCATGTCCAATATATTTCAGACAATTAAGTGACCCTGACGAAGCCAGTTTTTTTGCATTTAAGAAAAGCCACTTCCTGTTTTGGTTCGCCGCCAGAGGGAACAACGTCCAAAGCACGAAAGTAATCACGGCAGTGTTATCCGAGTCGCGCTTCAAAGCCAATTGAGTGGCCATGTTATCGCATGGCCGATCAGAAAAGCATCTTCAGCTATATATATGCAAAAAGGCGTATCGGCCGATGGAGTACGGTGCGAGTGCCGTTTTTAAGCTCGGCCTCGCAACCAAGTCAAACTAGTGTACTCAACTTGCATGCACGTTCTGTGTACTCAGCAATAAAATCAACAATATCTCTGCCTTTTCACAGAAAGAGATAACGTCCAATGATAAACATTGGAGGACACTAAAACAACAGTGTCACTGTCGTGGCTGGACATGTACATAAAAATGTAGGCTATAAGTCATTTACAGCTGATGAAACGGAAAAAAAAGAAGATCTCATGATTAGGAGCATTCACAATCCATTGGAACATTCCTTCCTTACAGGAACGTTCCTCACAGGAACACAGTGCGTTCTTTAATTAAGGAACATTAAGTGTTTCCGACAGGAACAGCGTCAAGCTGGTTCCAGCGGGAAAGTCATTTACAGCTGATGAAACAAAAAAAGAGCATCTCATGACTCGGAGCATTCACAATCCATTGGAACTTTCCTTCCTTGTGGGAACGTTCAGGAATGTTCCTTCCTTACGGGAACGTTTAGGAATGTTCCTCACAGGAACACAGTGCATGCTGTCTTTTCCCAGTGAGAACTAGTGCTGGGGGATACTGGTTAGTTCCCTAACCATTTAACCGAATCTTTCACGGTCAGTTAACCAGTTTACTGAAAGTCGGCACCTGACGGCCGCACAAACTTGATCATCGGCAAATGGCACAATGTGTATAAATTTTCAATCAAAAAAGCATCAATAAACTTCCCGCAATGACTGTTTAATAATCAATGTGACAAAAAATAAAGTTGTGTTGTAAGCACAGAAGAGTAGTTTTTTCACATGGTGTCACCACAAACAGTCTTTACTTAACCAAATTGTTGGTCGTATTTATCAAATATTGGTTTCGGTTAGTTGGTTAACAAATTTATAAACGGTTAGTGCAGTTTGAGAACCTTCTCGATGGGTAAAGTCAGTATTCCCAATCCAAGATCATTATTCTATAAAGAGTGTTCTTGTCTTATCGCACTGTCAGATGACTTAAAATATGCAGCTGCTGTCTCACCTGTATAAAATTCTCCTCTTCAATGTCAATCCATTTGCAATTCCCAAATCCACTGAAAACCTACTCCTGTGCAATTAAGCTTTCTTTACGAATTGGAAAGATTGATCAAATTACTGAACAAGTAACATCCCCCCATTAGTGACCATTTCTTCTTCTTCCCTACATGTTCATCCTTCCTGTACCAAAATAGAAACCATTAATGCCAGTGTATCTATATGTCCTATTTTTCCTAGCTTCATGTAACCATAGACACTCCAAGATGTAACCGAGATTTGAGTGATTTTTACAATAACAGTCAACTTGTTAAACAAACATGTTATGCTAGGGTACACAAACTTGTCTGTGTCTGAGGTCACTGCTATGGTGCTATTGGTACTGTGTGAGCCACTATTTGGGAGAAACCAATTATGAGCACAAAGTACAAGTAGGTGTACAGTGAACATGCAAAATACAAGATGTTTTCACTAAGGCTATGCAACCATGCAGGTTTTTTTCCTCATTTCAAAATTTCGGAAATTCTTCCAAACAAATTCTATTGAACTTTTGATATTCTTTATTTTATTATTTTTTTCCACACAAATACAGTACTCCAGGCATTTAATTATGCTACTGTTTTACAATCCAAATGCATTACAATCAATCTTACAAAATTGTCAAGCTTACTTATAACTTATTCATCCTCTTCATGTACGACCCTCACCTATAAACCCATCTTTTTAGTACCGGTGTCTATTTATATATGAATGTCACCATTTTTCATGTCCTCATTTTCGATCAATACAATCCATCTATCCATCCCTATTTCTAACTAAATGTCCCATCTCCATCTTGAGCCTCCCTAGTTTCTTGCTATCTCCTTCCCTCACCCATCTCGTCTTACTTAATAGAGACCTCACAAAAAACAGGTGCTATCCTCCTCATCCATCCCCCTGTCCATGCAAAATGACCCCTGCTTGCACATCAAAGATTACAATCAAATTACACATCCACCAAAGCCCCTTTGTCAATTCCACTCACAGGCTAAATTAATTCCTCGCTGCATCTCAAGATCGGGAGAGGAAGGGAAGCCTTTAACATTCATGTATGCATTCCCGCCTATAGTGCCATTTACAATGAGCATGCATGGCAAGATACAAGTACACTGGGTACAAAATCAATTTATTTGCTGGCGGAACAATTTTGCAATGATGAGAGTAAGTGCATTACATTGCTTATATGTCCATGCAATTGACAATGTACATCCAGCATATATATTTTCACTACATTTTCATTACAGCATATTTTTGGTAATGGCTGAGGAAGGTTTATTTGTAATCACTTATTTGGTCTGCAATTCAATTACGATGACTCAAACTGTCTCATTTATACCTTGCAGTAGAAGTACTTACTTGAACAGAAAATTATTGATTTTTTTTTTCAGGAGTGGATTATGATTCTACTTGTACAACTATTTCATGAAAAAGAGTTTTCAAAATGAAAAAGGCTTTAGAATCCATGTTTAGAATCCATCTTTTATTGAATTGTTGAAATGACTTTTGCCCTATACCCACAAATGTAAGAACCACTGTATACTCGGTGCTTACCATGTGTCTGTGAAATAAATCTTCCAGGCAACTCAGATGGGATTCGAACCCACAACTTCTTGCTAACTAGAGCACGTCTCGGAAAGCACCGAATATACAGTGTTTCATTCATTTGTCAGTGTAGAGCAAAAATCAAATCAATTGTTCTTATCCTGACACAAGATTTTCCTAAATTAATATATGTTTGATAAATACTTCTTCCTTATTCCATAATTTGTTCCATATTTAATTTGTTTATACAAATTTGCACATGTTGCATCACAGCCAAATGCAATGGCCAGTCAAAACAACGTCTTGTGATTTGTAAACTCGGTCACGTCATTTGCCCATCCGGTGTGAACCGTTGTTTTGTCACGTCGCTCACATCAATTATGAAAAGCCCACGGATCTAGAGATTTTCATATCACAAAGAGGCATACAATCCTAATGAAGGTGATTGTGTCTCAAATTTCAAGAACCATGGCTTGGTTTGCTGAAGGAGACAATTTTTCTCTTTTAAACGGTTGCAAAAAGGTGATTAAGTAATCACTAATAATCTCCTCCAAGGCCTATGGATGTAGGTTATCCATGAGATCTCTTCTGGGGCCAATTACATAGAGCTGATAAGCAAACAAATGTGCTGAGCACAAAAAAGTTATGCTTAGCAAAAATAGCTTACCAGCCAAATTGCCATGTTATGTATATATTGCTTCTGGCTGGTTCTCGGCTAAATTTTGCTCAGCAGATAAGTTTTCTAAACAATATTTTCTGCTTAGCAGCTCTATGAAATTGGACCCTGGTGTAAGCCCATCAATGAAACATAGTATTAGCCAGAGGGGTGTCTGGGTGTGTTTTGGACACCCTGTTTCAATTTTGGACACCCTATTTCATCTGTCATTTACATGTACAAGTATTGTAAGTAAACAATTTGGACACGCTGTTTTGAAATGAAATTTCCAGCAAATTTGGACACACTATTTCTAAATCCTGGCTAACGTCTTGCAATGAAATAAATGTTAAGTTAAAGGGATTGACAAATTCTGAAGGTTTAAGATCAGTCCCTGTGTAGATGAAAGAAACTATATATGACATAAAACACAATAAAGGGGGCCGCTTTCCTACCGTCACGTTAGCAGTTTTTCTAATGGTTATAATTTTTGTTTTAATATCTGAAACCACCCAAAAAGAGTTTCAACATTTGAATAGACATGCATGCTTATCCTGAAGATAATTCGAGTTGATTATTACTATTAATTTTTTAATTACCCTAAAATTTCCATCAACAAATGGACGGAAAAGTAAGGTAACTTTTTCCGTCCAATTTTTATGGAAATTTGAGGGTAAAAAAATTAATAACAAAATAAAAAAATTAAATAAATCAACTCAAATTAGTTCTAGTATAAGCCTGCATGTCCATTCACATGTTGAAAAACTTTTTGGTCGGTTTCAGGTACTTAAAAATAAATAACAACCATTGGAAAAACTGCTAATGTGACGGATGCAAAGTGGCCCCCTTTATTGTGTTTTATGTCATATGGCTGTTGAACCTGACAAGAAGGTACAACATTGGTTATTAACAGATTATCAAATTAAAGGGACAGTATTATCGCGATCAGAGCAGACTATCAACAGGGCATGGAATCAGTGTCCTAGTTTAAGATGAACACACAGTGACTGAAAATTACAGGCTCATTTATGCAGCAGCAACGGATTATGACCTTATCATAATGGGTGTTATTTTCAGTCACTGAGTTAATCTAAAACTAGCACTCCGATTCCATGCCCTGTTGATCGTGACGATAGTGTCCCTTTAAAGAAGAATTTGCCTAATATAAAATTCAAAATAGCCTTACGTTTTCGAGCCTAGCAGTGTTTTTCTCAAAGGCAAAATTCATCAGCAATTTGCTGTCACAGATGAGTCTTTTGAAGAATCCCGCCTGTATCTATTATTGCCACTGATTTATTTACTTAGTAGTGTCTAATCTGGTGTAGTTCCTTCAACAAATAATTGATGCACATTTTGAGCCTGGAAAATGTTGGCAATCATTTGTGTAGGTTTTTGTGATGTACATGTAAGGCTTCAATTGGCTCTATTATTTTGTTATAATTTTGGATATGTGGGAATCTTTATTGTAGTTGTAATAATAAATGTACAAAACTAAATTAACAATGATTTTAACATATATTATCCATTCAAATAATCCATTATTAATAAACACAACTACTGTACAAAATACTCAAGTGAGAATGCAATAATTTACTAAAAATGTAATCTTCCTTTAAGCAATATTTAATTTGGTTATTATAATTTTTTTCCAGGCTAACTTCATTAATTGTAAGACTTACAATCCTTTCAAAATGACGGATTATACCAAAAAGAACCCCTAATTGGCATGCATAAGCTATTTGTGAGATGACTCAAATTTATTTTAATTAAACTTGAATTTTCTTCCTCTGCAGAGTTCTGCAGAGTTCTGAAGAAGAACATGAATCTATAAATCTCAGTCAAGCTGCTCTGAAATACTTCCATGCCTCTTTAGCAAACCTTAACCCCTTTCAATAACTGGCTAGACACTCAATGCAACAATATCCGATCAGTTATCGTAGTGTGAAGCCTGCTGATTGCAACAAGATCCATCAGCAAGAACAAAAGATCTGTTGTTCTCTGCTCAACCGCCAAGTCTATACATGTTAACATGTATCGCTTCCAAAAACAAATAACCCAAAACGCATCACTGCACCGATTTTGAAGCCAACCTATGACCAGAACCCAGAGACTTTTTTGGTTAATTATATCATACATGCATGAAAGTATCCCTCAGTAGTAAGCCTGTAGTGTAACTAAAACAAATTATAAAATTCCACTAAAATTCAACTTCATTTTGATCATACATGTGAATTTGACATATATACTTGTTTGTATGTATATATTACACATGCACCATTACCAGCTACCACAATTTCTTTCAATTTCTTATCTTCCTTTTCTTTTAAACCAAAGTTCAACTCAGTGGAACATTTTCTCTTGCTGACAGTATGCAGCGTGTGCAACCAGGCAAAATTAATTAACATGTTTTATACCTGATAAAAACACTTGGCCTCGTTATTTCTAACTATGTAAATAGATACTACAACTAGATATATGCAAGGTAATTTACACTGCTTAATTGATGTCCTTCAACATCTAATTAAGCATTATATGTGGACTAGCAAGCTTTCTTCCACCAGACAGAAAGCCAACAAAAGAACACCTTGAAACCATCTATTTTGCCTGGTTGCACACGCTGCATATTGTCAGCAAGAGGAAATGTTCCACTGAGTTAAGAGTACTTCTTATTTTGTCCTTTAGATTCTATTTCACTAACCTAGAAATTCAGGAATACAATATGTGTGCATTTCAGACAAGAAATGATAATAAAGAAAAAATGCATTAGTTTGGAATTTCAATTTAAAGAGGCAGTTAGTACTATACTGCCTCTTTAATTTGAAATTCCAAACTAATGCGTTTTGCAGTTATTATTCTAAGTTCATAGAAAAACACTATGTACAGGTACATGTGTGTCATTACACTTGATAATCTGATAAATGCTGAATACCTGCATTAACATTGCTCTCAAATTGTATTTAACATTTTAATAATTGTGTTAGTCTTCTCAGCTGACAAAAGTCATACAAGAGCACTTGGAAGGATGAACTAAATTTTCTCTAAAAATTGTGTTTCCGTAATTAATAAAAAGGGGGCAATTTATAAATAGATTATCTCCATAACCTAAAAGCCTGCTGTTTATTTTCCCATGATTTACCCATTGATATTCAGAATATTGAGTTAAAGAACCCATTATAAAATCATGAAGTTGATTCCGGAGGTAAAGTGTACTTGGTTGTGGAACTTTGGACTCATGCTATTCAATAAATCATAAAAATTGATTACCAGTTCCGCATTACAAAATTCTATAGAAAAATACCTGACAATTTCACCACTTCAAATGAAATTAAAACCAGACACATATAAGCTTGGCCTGTTTGTTTGTTTGTTTGTTTACTTGTTGTTTAGTGGGTTCATAGTTGAGGTGACTGTTGATTTTATCTGCTAGTTTCATGGACATGTACTGCAGCAACATTAACACTGTCTCGCCTTATATAATATCGTCACGATCAGAGCAGACTTTCAACAGGGCATGGAATCGGTGTATGAACACACTGAAAATGACTGGCTCATTTATGCAGCAACAACAGTAACATAACCTTATCATGTGGGATATTATGTTCAGTCACTGGGTTAATTTAAATCTAGCACTCCAATTCCAATTCCAATTCCATGCTCTGTTAATTATGCTTACTTTAATTTCACAAAAACAATTTACCAAGGTTTGTCAGCAAAGCCTAATCCGATTACGTAATGTGTGAAGAAAAAAAAAATGATCATGGCACACTTGAAAGTCATAAGGATGGATTCTTGCAAATTTGAGGTAGTTTTCGAGGTCATCTGGCAAGCTCAATTTCTGAACAGAATAATCTACTACTTTAAATGTAGCCAAATATCTGCTGATGAAATACGAGTTGGCCATGAAATGGGACACAATATTGGCACTAGACAAATTTTCAAACCCCACAGATTGCAAGGACCATTTCGGTTTTATTGAGCCGGCGTGTAATGAAGACAGGATTTTTGGCCTACATTAAAGATGTACATCACCGTGTTTCATTGGTGATTCTCAGCAATTTCATTTTTTTTTAATCAGAAAAGTACTATTTTCTATGTAGAATGGCCAATAAATGCTTTTAAATTATAAATTTCACCCAAGCAAATTTTACTTGTTCTCACAATTAATATGAGCATAACCTTACAAAGTGAAAATTTAACAAATGAAATTATTAGAAAATATAACTTTTAAAGAACTTTAACAGATATTTGGAACTGTTCGAAAGCTTTTTTCCTACAGATTTCAGAAGAAAAAAAAATTCCTTTTTGAAAAATGCTGGCTTTTCGATCATTTTGTGGGAGCAGGTCACAAATCGTCAGAGGCATGTTTTCACAGTAAAAAATTTGATTTTAAAACAATTTGTTTTCCCATTTTTTTCAGGAAAATATAAATTGTGAAAATTTGAGAATCACCAGAGAAATAGTCAAAAACATGGGTAATCCATCTTTATTCTCGTAATGCTTTCTGACCAATAATTGACCCTGAAACCATTTAAACTAAGCTATTCAAAGTTTACTTCATTCTGGCTTAGAATATTACATTTTTCCGATGCACAACTTTCAAACGTAAACGGAGAAACCAAGAAAAGGTAGGGTTGTCAGAGAGGATTGAAGGAAATGAGAGAGGAACTAGAATCTGCTAAAGTTCACTGCCCTGTTTAATATAAGGAAGACTGCTAGGAGGCTATTTTCACTTTCTTTACAGCACTTCCTTCACAAATATTATCCTATACTTTCCCTCTAGGAGTTAAAGATGCATCGCTTGTGGTTTTCTCAGCAATTTTCAGAAATGTTATTTTACATCGGGACACTGCTATTTACCCAAGGTAAAGAAAACAAACATTTCTCAAAATAATCATGAGACTCGTGGTTTTACAGTAAATATAATAATAATAAATCTCATAATTTATTTATTGTGACCCCATCATAAATTCATATTGGGGCCTACAGTTAAACTGAGCTTCCAAAAACATTCGGTTTTGTGAAATATCTGACTGGTATTTGTTTTGCTTTCTAAAAGATATAATCAATGAAAACAATAACATTTGTTAGAATAGCGAAAAAACAGGCAATTGATCTATAATGTTATTTATGTACAAATGCACGTTATACAATATATATGCAATACATGCACCACCATCCAATTAGTCTACATAAATTCTAGAAATATGTAGATTTACTTAGATTTTTTGTTATCAATCAGTGGTGTGGAAAAAAACATGATGAATTGAATCACTACAGTGTTTTGAATTGTTTTGCATCACTGTTTTTATGACAAAATTTCTTGGAAGGGGTCGAAATTTAATTTATCATCAATTTTTTTTGTTCACAAGATCGGTATTTCCAGCAAACAAAATGCTTCTATCAGTAGGATGCCTATTACATACTTTCTTTGAATCAAGATATACATTAAATGACCATGACCTTGACGACAAAGATACTTGTGAACATTTCAGCCCAATGTCTGAAAAAGCATTCACAATTTTGTGATTTGATGGAAGTAAAAAATTCTGAAAAATGGATGGCGCGGGCATGGGTCTCCGTTTGGTCTCGAGGACAAATCCCCCTGAACCTCCTGGATGTTTAATTTTGGAGGATTTGCAGACACTCCACATCCCCACAAACAGGAAACTAGAGGTTTGGACACAATACAGACTACTTATTTCCCTCCTCGGAGGCAAAGGGAGATTTGTATCCTGAAATCAGGAAAAATCCAGAGAAATCACAGGCCTGATTTCTTTTACAGAAAACACTTACCGAATGGCAACTTTTAGAAAATGTTAATGTTTGCTTTTTTTCATAAATGACAGCATTTCAGACAGAACTATTTTTGAGGATAAAATACCTTGATTATACCTTTGACAAATGCAAACTTCGCATCAAGTCAGCTTTTGGATAATAATTTGGTAACTTTGTATTTAGATCATTACCAATGTTGTACCTTCCCTTCAAGAGTTATAGATTTTGGTGATACAAAAATTTGGTGATACTGACAATTTTCGAGCAAGTATGCCTCATTTCCAAGTTAAACCATACTCATCATTGTATGCAACCTTAATAGCATATATTTTAATGTAAAATTAAAAAAACATTTAAGTATGTGCTTTGGAGTTAATATCCCCTGATACTACTTTCTCATTATAAATAAATTACACATTTACATATGTGCTTTCCTTTTATCTGTTTTGCACTGTTGCCTAATGATAAAAAAATCCTTCAATGTAATCTCCACTTCCCCTTTGAGAGCCCCACTGAACAAAAAAATATATAATCCAATATTGGACAGTAATTGAATTTTCTTAAGGTCTTAGAAGTGTGTCTGTGTAAAGAGAGTTGAAAATATTTGGGTCAACATCCTCATCTCCAACGGAACAACCAAAGCTGAATCTAAGGCACCCCTATGAAACAGAAGAAGCACCTACCCTTGGGACTGACTCCTGAGAATGTATAACTGCATGTTCGCTTTAAAGAGACTTAAAAGGCATTACTTATTACCAGTAAGGGGCATGTCCAAGTCATTGCTTGGCTTGTTAAAGATCACCCACCTTTCCCATTTTTTTTTTTTTTTTAACCAGCCATTTTCTTTTGAATAGGATCATTGCCCTTGGACAATTATGCCTTAGAATATTCCATCTTAACATATTTCTTTTCCTATTCATATGTAAAATAGCTATATTCTGATCAACAAATTAAAGAGCATTGCTAGAAAATGCTGGTAAAATAATGAATATAGAGGGGTGATGCATCTTTAATTAATTTTAGTTGCATCCAGAACTTACACGTAACGGTTGTGGTTACCGTGTGTCTTTTCCAACCATTTTTTTATCAAAAAATTACTAGCACTTTTTGAACATGTTTTTTTTCTCTCTCTCAATTAATTGTCATTGATGTAATAAAAGCACATTTTATTATCATTTGTTATCAAGCAAATGTACGTGTACCTTAATTTAGAGCATAAGCCTTGAAAGTAGGTCATCATTCCAGAACATATATGTAATGTACACTGTACAAATAAAGCCATGGATGATTTAGAATTCCAGCACAACCTACATACACACGTATGTACACATAAAATTAAGATCAAAAGCGAATTTCACCCTCCGGTTACAAATCTGTGAGGTCGGGAAAGTCCATTCCAATGTACCACTGTTTTGAGTAATAATATATGTCTTGAATCCTCTATATCTGGGGCTATGCCAGGA
Source organism: Zoroaster sp. YZ-2022 (assembly GCA_029582265.1). Taxonomy (NCBI): domain Eukaryota; kingdom Metazoa; phylum Echinodermata; class Asteroidea; order Forcipulatida; family Zoroasteridae; genus Zoroaster; species Zoroaster sp. YZ-2022. The sequence goes on along the minus strand of CM055835.1, from coordinate 20,142,178 downwards.
TGAAGCAGAAAACACTACTTGTATTTGATGCCCTTGGGACAAAATTTGGTGAGGCAGTATGTACGCACTCGTGAGGGTGCACATCACATCACCTCCAGTCATTTCAAGAACCTCTCAAAGATCAAGATGGACATCATCCGCCCATGATGACCTGGGGTATCCCGGCACAAGCCGTGGATTATCCTGGGAGCTGGGTCATGCGGTTGCTGGGACTTCATAATAATATCCTGCAGGAAGTATGGAGGCTTACTGGATCTTTTCTCATCGTTTACATAACTTTTAGTATTTCATTTATTTCCACACAAAAATAGTCAATATACAAGTGTAATACAACTAAGTCTATGCATTTTCAGTTATTTCAGGAACCGGATACCCAAAATTAGAAATCTTTGAATACCTGGGTACCCAATTTTGTAATACTCCGATCCGAAATGTATAAAATAACCAATACGAACACAAGTTTCTCTTATTGTATCCGAGGCACAATAAATGTGGACTTACTGTAATAATTTCCGGCCTCTATATTAAAAACGACTCACACCCTTACATAAATCGGAAACTTTCATTTGTGTGGCTTAAATTTTCAGTCAGAATTTTTAAAAGTCGTTTACATGTAATTGGAACCGAAAAATAGACCCGGGTAATGACAGTTTCAGTCTGGTATCTAGGTACCCGGATACCCGGCGCAGCCTTAAAAACAACATTCAAAAATTGTGTATGGAGGCACAGTCCAAATAAGTCAAGATATGGAAACAATGGAAAAGAACTGGTATTTCTGCTGCCATCTAACGTCTCAGAAGTTTCCCATTCACACCAAATCAAATGTCAAACAGGGTCATTCCATGTCAAATCCCCCCCCCCCAAAAAAAAATGGAAATTTAAACCCTACCTCCTTCAAATTGGTTCATATTTGTTGCATGGGGTAATTTTGGTCACGCCCATTTTGGCCAAAATTGCCAAAAATTGCCAGCCGTAGCTCGAAAACCATTGGTCCAATGGGGCTGAAACTTGAAATTTCAGCTTTTTGATCCAAAATTACTCCATATGGACCAATTTGAAGGAGGTAGGGTTGAACCCATTGCAAACTAGAAAACGTTATATTTTAATTATTTTTTTATTTATTTTATTATCCTCAACCAATATCCATAAACCGCCAATTACCACCATCAAATGGCACCATTTTTATAATTTCCAGATACATGCTTCAAATAAGCTATGATATGAAAATATGGAAACTTGTGGAGGTAAAGAACAAAAGGCCTTGTCTTAATAATTATTATCCCTTGTGGTTCAATTTGCCTGTGTACAGTACTGAGACATAACTGTAAAGGTAAAAAAAATGTTTGGTTTTGCAAAAAAGTAATAAAAAATACTTATGGCCTGTATGCATGGTTGTTGATTGGTGGCACTTTTTAGAGTTGGAGGGACAGTATATCAAATGTCCCCCACTTTTTGCCAACCCATAAAAAAGTCATGCCAAAAATAGTTAAGTAGGCCTACCCTGAGTAGGCAACCCCACAAACATAGTCAACATAAAGCGCTCAGAACGTACTACTGAGTATCATTAGACAGAATACTTCACAAACTTGAAAACTCATATTGCATTATAAGACGGCGCCTAGAACCAACACATTTCTGGGCCCTTAAGTGGGCCCCAGAGCCCCTGAAGCTCGGTTCGAGCTGGATTTTAAAAATATTAAAAATAATTTTTTGTTTTTTTGTTTACCGCAATAAATTTTTTCAACTCACAATCGTTTTGCCCCAAAAATAATGTCTAAAAGCAGGGTGAGGCCAAAGCAGAAGACTAAAGTTTGCTGGGCACTGCCATCGACACCAAGCTTATGCTATGGGAACCAAATTGTGGCCAGGCACGCAGAGGCAAGGCCCAGAAGACCTACAATGACATCCTGCACAGGGACACTGGTCTTACCACCAAAGAGCTGTCGGACTGCATGTGAGACAGGATAACATGGAGTGTGATTATTAGATCTGCCATTGCCCGAGGACACCACTCGACCTAGATGATGAGGCTGTGCGATCCAGGGTGCGTCCCAATATTTGCCAAATCCTGGAGTGATCGACGCCCATGTCTGTATGTGTATTTATTTGAATGCTGTTACATATGTAAACTTTCTATAACCACATGCACAGCTTTGTATATAACACCGGACCCCTTTAAATTCACGTAAGCATCATAGCGATACTATTTCACATCACACTATTGCTTCAGTAACACCACGCAGCCATTGATTTCACACTCACATATATATCGTCTAATGGGGGAAAGAGGGGGGGCACTCAAATATGTCATGAATGCAAACAGGTTAATGTGTCCAATAACAGCAGAGCAACTGTACATAAAGTGTTCAGTAATGACAGATGGCTCTAGACAATTCCCATCAAGCGTTATCTTTAAAGTCCGACAATTAATTTGAAATTGGGTTAGCCACATCTGTCTAGCCTTCACGTATTCTTGTAGCCCCGAGGCCCATGAATAAAGCTGCAGCACTTTTGTATATTGCACTCTGATAGGCCATATTACATATTCAGTATGAACCCATCATAGAAAAAAAAGAGTAATAAATGCCTCTTCACAATTAAAGTTGAAGTACTGTTTTCCTCATGTCCAACTGATGTTTGCAAAACAAAAATTTCCTTTTTTGTTTTTGCGTTTTAAATACCGACTTGCATTATCCTAATTGATGGATATGGGATCTTGTGAAAACAAGACAAGACATTCATTTTTGTGATAAAGAATTAATCACGACCAAAAAAAACCTCAAGACTCAATAATTTTTACCGAGGGCGCCGGCTTACAAAGCAATTTTCATTACACGCATTACAAGCAATGTATTAAGGAAATCCCTTAAGAAAACAATAAAGGATGGAACAATCTAGACTTCATCATTAGAGAAAATAACTGTCCAAGCCGATCAGAACTACAACTTGGGGCCATCAACACACTTTGTCCTGATTAAAATAAATGGCCTGTCTCCAAATACACATGACCTCGTGATGAACAGCTTCAACTATAGCAACGGCTCCAACTATATTGAAGGATTAGTGATGCTGAAATTTTGTTGGCATTTTTAGATTACATACCACTAATTTCCTTTTTTCCCCCCTTTTCAAAGGGTAGCTAAGTGAAATCTACTATGAATTTTCAACCTTTGAAAGAGTTGAAGCCCATTTTCTGTATGGCCAGTTCTAATCAGTGGGGTAACCAGAAGGGAAATGGGGTAACCAGAAGGGAAATGGGGTAACCAGAAGGCAAGTGGGGTAACCAGAAGGCAAGTGGGGTAACCAGAAGGCAAGTGGGGTAACCAGAAGGCAAGTGGGGTAACCAGAAGGGAAGTGGGCTAACCAGAAGGGAAGTGGGCTAACCAGAAGGGAAGTGGGCTAACCAGAAGGAAAGGGGTGAACCCAAGCCCCACCCCCACCCCCACCCCAATCAAAACCCATGCCCCATCAGAACTCATGCCTCTCCCTGTTGACCCCAAGAAGTCAGAATACAAAAAAGATTTTAAAAAAATTTAAAAAAAACCACTCCATTACAAATCTTTCCCCCATTATCCCCCATTACCCCCCAAGTCTTTGCCCCATCAGCCATCAATCACTGTCCTCCCGTATCAGACAGTCTGGTTTCGCCACTGGTTCATCACCCCCCCACCCCCCCCCTCCCATAAAAATGCCCTTGAGGTTTGAAATCTTAATTTTACATAAAGTCACAATAAAGAAAATTATGGTTTTTTTACACATCTCGTCCATCTACCTACATTAAAATTTACATGCACAACATGTACACAGTCATGCATGTTTTCACAGTGCTTGACCTGCTTATATGTGATGCGATCTGGGAAAACCTGTCGGATGTCGGCGAACTTGTTTTGAAGATAATGGAAAATAGTCCCCTAATTTTTTTTTGACAATTTGAGTTTTTGCTACCATTTTAATTGTTAATATCTAAATCATCATTCTTGAAAATATTAAATAAAAATTCCATCGTTTTATATGTAAAAACATAGTTTTATGATGACAGATAATTAAAAAGCCGTCTTTGTTTTTCGTTTCCGCCATCGTTTTTTAAGGACAGTGGCAGCTATAACTTCCCGAGAGCATAACTCAAGTTACAGACAACCTAGAATCATGAATAAAACAGTTTTGAAAACAGCACAGTGTCGTCGTTAATTTGATGTATATAACACAAAAATGACAAATTTCACCATGTGAAGGGTTTTCCCAGATCACATCACATATCAACAGATATATGGATGATCATTCAAGCTGCTGACCGGGACAACTCGGTTCAGAAAGTGGGGCATCAATGTCAAACAGCAAATAATCAATGTACTTCTTTAATACTCATATTGACAAGGAAAAATCAATGCTTGTTGGTTTCTTCAAGCTTTCCGTCTCATGTGGTCTTCCAAATACAAATCTCATCAATTTGAAATGGATTACAGGCACTTCTATCTAAAAATATCTATTAAATAAAAGGTATATTGCAGCGAAAAAACTTTCTACAAATATTTCAAATAGTACTTTACCTAAGTACTTTACCTATTTCTTTGGAACCATACTTCAACAACAATGTTATTATTAAAAAGTACATTATAAACTGCAATTTCTTAAAATTAAAATTTACCATCTGCTGTCTCAAGGGTTTGCTGGCTCAGCCTCTTCATCAGAATGTAACATTTATCTTGAGGAAATTTAATTTCCCCACCTTTGAAGAACATTTCCCTGCAGAAAAAATAACTTACAGAAGAAACTACTGCAGACACAAATTGTACCCCCAAAAATATACATATATAGTAGGATGTTAAGAAATATATTTCATAACAGTTAAGCTTATTGTATTGCATTTAAATTATACAGTGCAGTGACTTATTAATTAAAGATTTATACTTTAACACACGAAGAACATTTTCCACTTGGAAATAAGGTAAACGTTTTGAGGTTTGAGGACAATGAGTTTGTGGATCTGTCTATATATGTTGTAAATTTACATTTTGACATGTGATAACATGTTGAAGTAGGTCCACTATTAAGTCAAAAGTTAGGTATATTTCGTTGTGTGCCCGGAAGAAAGACGTAACGAAAGTGTGACCAGCAAAAGGTCTTAAGCAATTAGGCCTAATGTGCAAAATTGTATTTCAAGAAAACAGAGTGTGAAAGCTTGGTAATTTTTCTGCCATTTATAAGTCAAAGCTACTTACTGCAGAAAACCCTATAGACAACTTGTTCATCTGCAGGCTGATGAGTGCATTTTCCGCAATTGTGACAAATTGGTTTAGTTTTGACAAATTGCTTCATTTCCTTGTTATCGCAAGCCTGGCAAGGGTACTCTCACCAAGCAGGCCAATATATATCGCAGGCTGTGGATCTGCAGCGGGGGATTAATTTAGATGTTGGCAGTTGGCAATAGTGTGGGGTTGTTTGTAACTGTATCCTTTATTCCGTTGACTATGTACCTCTATATGACTACAATTTGATTGAAATTGATGTGCCAGTGTACATGTGCTTTCAATGATGTGGGGAAAACATCTAGAAGTAACTCTTTAAAAAAATACTCCCTTGAACTTCTGATAAAGGCACATTTTATTGTTAAATCTTACAAATGTTATAATACTCATCTCCATGAATTAAGAATATAGGCCTATGCAATTGATTTGCTGTGTTTTAAACTTCAATTATTTGTTTTATTTTTTAAAAGGTCATTCTGGCAAAGTTTATTTAAAAGCCGGACTTCAAATCATCCTATTTTAATTATAGCCTTCACATATATGCATACGTGCATTATGATATTAAACCTAAAAATCACTAGAATTTCACTGGTTCTTCACTGCAGTTGCTATACATGTAATATATATATAAACGTGCAGTGCGCAAAGAAAAATTGGCTGATGCCGGACTCGAACCCGCGACCTCTCGATTACCGTACGAGCGCTCTACCAACTGAGCTAACCAGCCCCTCTGTTGGTGGGCGGTCCACTTATGCCAATTATCTATTGCTCTATGGGGCCAGGTCAGAGGCCAAACCATACCTGCTGAGTAGCCAGGGATCAAGCCCCGGTCAGATGCAAACAACCTGGGTAACGGCAGAAGCGGGGATCACACAACGGGACACAAGCCTTTTATGTGGCTGTACACAAAGTAGATTTATATGGAGAAACTGACCTGAAATATTATAAACGCGAAGCGAGCAAAGAAAAATTGGCTGATGCCGAACTCGAACCCGTGACCTCTCGATTACCGTATGAGCGCTCTACCAACTGAGCTAACCAGCCCCTCTGTTTATGTGTAATATATATATATATATATATATATATATATATATATATATATATATATATATATATATATATATATATATATATATATATATATATATATATATATATATATATATATATATATATATATATATATATATATATATATATATATACACATATATACATACATATATATATATGTGTGTGTGTGTATATGTATATGTATGTGTGTGTATATATATGTATATGTATATGTATATATATATATATATATGTATATATATATATGTATATATATGTATATATATATATATATATATATATATATATATATATTCCTTTTTCACCTAGGGCGACCGCTCCATAGAAACGTGCACAAAATTCCCTCTTACCTTTCCTTTTATATATCCTCCAACCGTCCAAAACTCTGGAAATAAGATGTTTACACTAATTAGAGGCTAAGGAAGCGATGATTTTTAGACTATGACAAAATTATGACTTTAAAGGGAAAGCGTAAGGCGACCGCAACGGTTTGTGCACTTTCTATAGAAGCGGTCGCCCTATGTCCGAACAAGTAAACATATATATATATATATATCTATATATCTATATATCTATATATCTATATATATATATATCTATATATATATATATATATATATATATATATATATATATATATATATATATATATATATATATATCTCAAGAGTACCAATGAAAGGTTCCAAGTTAGATGACAATGTAAAATTTTGCTTAACAATCGAAGTACTCTCAAGTTGACAAGTATGATCTGGGTCAAAGTCGACCGTTTGTTTTGAACAAACAGTTATGTTTCAATTATGATGCCAAAGTCCTTCAGCCTGCTCATTATCAATCAATTTTATCAATTTCGTTCACTAAATGCATTTAGGTTCTAAGGTCAGCTCTTTGCTCAAAAAAAAGTTTCTCAGTTCATATTTCTGTATTCTGAATTTAAAATAGGCTTGGCATTTTCCATTTAATAAATGTAAACAATTATTGTTATCACTAATAAATGGCATGATGCAGATGGATAATCCAAAATATGGCAATATGGATTTAGAAAAAATAGTACAGATTAAAAAAAAACATGCCTGGCACAAAACATCCTCCAAATTTTTTTTTTTAAATGTGTTGGTTGAACATTCTGGTAATTGTAATATACATGTAATAATAGTGGACCCACATCATGAAATATAAAAGACAGGCCAAATATTGTGTAAACGTCCCAATCCTAATTGAAAACAAGTGTATATTAAAGTCAAAACAAGTAATACAAAAGTACAAATAAAGTACATCTATTGTACTGAAAGACAAGGTTTAAAAAACAAGGTACAAACATTATATATATGTACTGATCTGTGGCAGCATTGATGCGGGCAAGGACAGAGTATTAATATAAGGCAGGAACTTCCAATACTTTTGCATGTGTACTACAAATAAAACAGGGTGTCAATTTACTATGAATAGCTGGGTTTTCAAAAGACACCCAAAGTATTGGGGGGGGGGGGGTTCAAACAAAAGTTGTATTCAAAATTACCAATAATAATAATAATAATAATAATAATAATAATAATAATAATAAAAGATTGAAAATTTAAAAAGATTTTTGACATTTTTAGTAATTGTTTTATGCTTGGATTTATACTTATACTATTATTTTTTTGTTGTAATTATAATTTTTTTAATTTATTTATATTTTGGGAAATGGAGAATTCTTTAAATTATATATTTATATTAGAAAAAGTATTCCTGTTAGTGTGCTTACTTTTTTTGATTAACCCTAACCCCTAGGTATTCTGGCTAGGAACCTTCCTGAATCCTCCGAAATCCATCAGTGCACTTTTGGAAACATGTCCTTATCTTCAAAATGCACCATGCATTTTCGTTGATCTTTCATATTCAGCACTTACGGCCTGTACTTCTTGCCAGGTACTAATTTTGTCCCATTTGAAAAGGTGAAAGTACCAGTTTCCAACAGTGTTGGATTTTTCTAATAAAGTGCCCCTTGGAGGATTTTGATGGATTTGGGGTGGTTAGGGTTAATATAGTCTAAAAAAAATAACACAATTTAGGGCTGTGCGTTTTCGGTTATTTCGGGAACCTGATACCCGAAATTGGAAATATCTTCAGATACCCGAGTACCTGTAAACAGTTTGTAAAACCACATAAATACTCCCGAATGTATAAAATAACCAACTTGTATGAACACCAGTTTCAAACAAAATCCGGCAAGTCTGTGAAAGGCTGTCGGCAAATATTACTTCTAAAGCCTTTATCCAAGTTTTCTTCATCAAGTTTTCTTAGAAAACAATCAGAGACTTCCATAATTTTGTGTGGCTTAAAATGTTCAGTCAGAATTTTTTTAAAGTCGTTTATGGGTAATTGGAACCGAAAAAGGGAACCAGGGGTAATGACATTTTCAGGCGGGTATCCGGATACCCGGATACCCGGCACAGCATTAACACAATTATTTTGTCAGAAGTGTTTTCCGTTGTCACAATCTTCTCCTGATGCTGATGATATAGGCCAGCCCCTCCAGAGCTGAAGCTTTTACAGTCTAAGCTTTGGCTCTAGGCTGTCATCTTAGTCATGAAAAAATGGTTAAACCAGGGGCCAATTTCATAGAGCTGCTAAGCAGAAAATTATGCGAAGCAAATATGTTTGCTAAGCAATATAAAACAGACTACACCCAAAATGCATACATTTTGTATGAAAGTTTGGCTGGTAACCAAAGAAATGCGCTAAGCAAATTTTTCTGGTAAGCAATTTTTATCTGCTAAGCAGCTCTATGAAATTGGCACCAGAAAACAATTCTGACATACAAAATCTCTGAGGAAAAAATACTTTTTGGCCTACCAACCTCACATCAAGTAAGATAATAATTTGGTGTTATCAAGTATTTACAAATTATGTACACTAGGCCTATAGCCTATACTTTAACCAAAATATAAATTATTCAATGAGCAACACTTTTTGTTAGATAACTAGTATTAACGTCTGTAGGTCCTTATTTTCCAAAACTATTTAAAATTTTGGCATTTCAAATATTCAGGCAGAAATTAATTGAATGCTTAACTTAACAGGAAACAATTTTAGGAAGAAAATTGTTCAAACATTTTGCATAGCAAATTCTTCATGCAGAAATATTGTTTGCTGTGTAGCATTTCCAATGCTATTTTGGAATACAAAATCTTGAATTTTGCAGTGTAGCAAATTGTGAATTCGTTCACTGGGCTACCTACACATGTAATTATCAAGTTGGCCTATGCTGGGCTAAGCATTTTTGGACTTTCATAATGTACAAGATTCAAGAATAAGACCATGGCAATATAGGCCTGCACTCCCTAGTTATGCCAAGACTGGACATCAGAAATTAAACAATTAAAAACCCTTGTATAGTTTGATCCCTCAAAACACTCATGATGGTTTTGAGAACAGGAATTAAAATAAATGTGGTGACCTAAGTGTTATTAGGCCAAGGTTGTATATACTTCTCTTGATCTAATCCGCAAGCGAGTTGACAGACCAGACAAAACCAGACAGCCATCACTATCACTCAGTATCAGGCTAACTGTGCAGAAAACAGTACTATGTACGTAACGTATGTACAGTGAGTGTAGCTCCAAAAAGTTGAAATAAATGCTTACCTCACTATCACTCCAAATGAGTTTCAGCCGATATCCCGGTAGGATGTCGGACCTGTTGTTAACATCCTCCAAGGCCATTAGGGCAGCGGGCAAACCCGCCATTCCGCCGTCCCAAACGCCCCCGGTCATGGACATCGTACTTCCGATGTAAAGGTTGGTCAGGTTGTCTTTGTAGCCCAGGTCCGAGCTCTCGAACAGATTCATGGGGCCTGCGTTGTTGGAGCTGGAGGTTTGAACCAAGAACGAGCTCAGCACGAGGAGGTAAAACGGATACCTTAATTCCCGCTGCATGACGTTTATCGGGCGAATGATGAAACTGGCCGTGGCACTATCTTATACAGAACTTGCTGGGGTACCTTACCCAAAGGTATGTAGTAGGACTACTAGTAGTACTTTGCGGTGTCCCCTGCTTGCATGCGGCAAGGGTCGGTACGTATATATATATATATATATATATATATAAATATATAGGCCATATATATATATATATATATATATACATATATATATACATATATATATATATATATATATATATGTGTGTGTGTGTGTGTGTATACAGCGCTGTCAACGATAAATTGAGCAAAGGCTAAGACGGTTCTCTTGCAGTCACCGTTGTTTTACTTCCAATGTGTCAATGAAGTGCGTGACTATCTTGACTGCCGAACTAATTAAGGTGAACTGACGCCGTTATAACCACGACATCTTACCCCACGACATGGTACTGTCCGTACAACATCACTCACTGCATGCAACACTGCACTATAAATGCATTGCAGCTAACTAACTGCACTGTTGTAGGATGTACAACCTTGCTGGAATTTTTGTACTTTATCGTCTGCAACGACATACCGCGCGCTTTTTTTTCGCCACGCGGTTATTTATTGGGCGCCATCTACGTCCAATTATGTTTATTATGTTAATTTATGGAACGTCACTGATGTGACGTCAGCTGGAATGTCAACTTTGACCTTTTATTCATGTCGTCTGCTCAATATACAACATTAACAAACACATGTTGTGTACAAAGTACATGGCGGAACTCACGATGGATGCATCCTGTGGCGGTGCCAATATGAGGTACAATTTCATCTTAAATCATTTTAATCGTAAATAATGTTTGTATATTTGTGTTGAATGATAAGCTATGATTGTTTTCATAACCTTAAAATACAAAATCGTTAACAGGAAAAGTTGTAAAGGCGATTGAAGGGACAAGTCATTTTTGCCTCCGTGATCTGACCATTTTGACTTTAGTGTGATGGGTCCCAGACGTCTTGTAAGTCAAGGGAAGGGAGGATTACCGAGGGAGGGCACCACACTAAAAACGAGAATGCGGTTTGTGAGAATTCCATCTGTATTATTTAACCAAGAATTATGGAATTATTACCATTTTAAATATTGTGATTTCTTAATTTGTTGAATTACAGAGAAAGAATGTCGTATCCGACCGCCACTTTTTAAGGTTTTTTTTTTTTTTAAATTTGCAACCAGTAACCGGTTAAAAAATGATTCCATCGATTTTTGGGGGTACAGAAAGCGAATACTATCTTTAAAATCCACTTTTATAATAATAATAATAATGTGTGGATTTATATAGCGCATGTATCCACCAACTAAGTGGTGCTCAAGGCGCATTATATTATTATCCCTGCTCATAAGGCTCATAAGGCTCATAAATCATTCCTGAAACCATCTCAGCTCCCTGGGGAGTATACAGCTCAATTGCTGCCATTTCTAGCGCATATAGAGCAAACCAACTCTGCCTTCACAGGTACCCATTTAACCCCTGGGTGGAGAGAAGCAATTATGATTAAGTGTCTTGCTCAAGGACACAAGTGTCACGGCCGTGATTCGAACCCACATTCTGTTGCTAACACCAGAACTTGAATCCGGTAAGCTAGACCGCTCGGCCACGACACCTCATTTATGATGGTTTTCGGACTTGATTTCCCTTCTAAAAAAATCCTCCCCTTCAGAAAATAGAAGGATCCTATTATAGTTGCCACTGCGCATGTACAATGACCGTGTTGGTCACTTATGGGGGAGTTGACAAGATCAGACTGACATGGCTGAGGAAGTCATCGTATACCAAAAATGCTTGATTTTTCATGAAATAAATATCCTGGAGTAATTTGAAATACATGTATATGTCCATCATCATCCATGTTCTCCACCTTACTGGGTAGGTAAGATTACATTATTGGTTATATTGAATGAGAACAAGTGGCAGTCAGATACTACACTCACCCTATCAATGAGTCATTACATGTATGACATGTTACATTAATAATTTATAATTTATGAATAAGTAATCTAAGAATAAGATGTTGTTAAAGAAAGGTCTAGATATTTAATAACATAGACACTTTCGCGGTAATATGTGCCATGTTTTTCATGGGGCAAAATTGCTTATTTAGAAAACGCGTTGCTGTCTGCGACCCAGCTCAAACTTGACACGCACTTCTGGATCTTCGATCTTCGGGTCGCATACCACAACACATGTTCTAAATTTAAAAAAATTACCCAGTGAAAAAACATGGTATATATTACATATTTTATTACTGTGATAGCTTTTATATTTATGTGACCTTGGTTAACTTATCAAGTTGATGTACAACTATACATTAGGCAAAAAAAAGTCTCTGGTTTCTGGTCATCAGTCGGCTTCAAAATCGGTGCAGTGACGCACTTTTTTTTTTTTGGTAGCCAACAGGGAAATATGTGATACATGTATAGGCAGGGACCAAATTTCCCATCTAAAAAGTATGTTGGCAAATCAGGCAAATGTTCATACCCCTATGTGAAAAAAGTCGTTTAAAACACAGCATGGCAAAATTCCAATCGATCCAGCAATTTTTGCTGCAATTGGACATCGTTTCATAGCCAAAAAGAAGAAAATTAAAATTGCCGACGCGTAGGTCTGGGGCGACGTGCGCTGAGAACAGAAACTGGAGATACTTTTTTGGCCTTAGTAATAGTTACATGTAGCTCCATGTAGCAGTGGTCTTGTCACACCTCATCACCGCTACATCATCTCTCCACTAATCCTCCTCCTACTTTAGCTGAACTTCAGTGGCAAGTAGCTACAGTGGTCAAAACCAGTCAACTGCCTGTTTTGACTGTTGACCCAAATGTACACACAGGGGCATTTTTGATTGGTTTTTACTGTCATTTTGACCACCCTGAACAATACCAGACGATGCTTTTACCAGTCAAAAAACGGTCGACTCATTTTGACCTGTAAATGTACTCACTACATGTAAGGTTTGACAGTGTTTGACTTTCAAGTGCACTAGATATACCTTGGCAAGTTTTTCAACATTTTGACTGATTTTGACCCTTGCAGTCACAGAAGGGTTAACTTTGTGTGAGGCAAACATTTTTTGGGTCCTTTTACTTCTAAGTGCATTAAAATTCAGTCGTTTGAATACCATGTACCTATTGCTGTAAAATTATCAAACCGATATACTAGCAAATTAAAATGAAAAAACATACCTGACAGATAGAAAGGATTCAGTTCAAATAGGGTCACCGTGTCAGTTAATCATGATGTCCCTTTTTTGGAAAAAATCAGCACTGTTGGAAACTGGTACTTTCACCTCTTCAAATGGGACAAAATTACTACCTGGCAAGAAGTACAGGCCATAAGTGCTGAATATGAAAGATCAACGAAAATGCATGGTGCATTTTGAAGATAAGGACATGTTTCCAAAAGTGCACACTGGTGGATTTTGGAGGATTCAGGAAGGTTCCTAGCCAGAATACCTAGGAGGTTAGAGTTTTAAAAAAATCTTCCTAAAACAGTCAAAAGGTGCTCATGCCCATTTTGACTTTACTTTCCAATGACAATCTTCAGAACTATTTGAGTCTCTATTTTTCAGGTGTGAAGTATGTGAGCAAGTCAGTCCCAAGTACAAGTGTCCTAGATGCGGCATAAAATCATGCAGGTATGTATTCAGGCATGATATTCTTCCTACTTTTGTAGGAAATCCTACCTTTTGATTTTGAAAGTCCTACCATGAAACCGGATTCCGATTAACTTCAGACATGGAAACTTTCCTTGTGTATCATTTTATTGTAAATACCAAGATAAAAAAACGTTTCCTTTCTATACATGGCTATAGAGGTAAACCGCTATAGGCTAGTATATGCCTAATGATAATGGCTAACATTTTTCCTACCTTTTCATTTTCTCACAATATCATCCCTGGTATTAAACCCCACAATTACAAATATGATAAATATAAATTACATATTGATGTCAAATATCGCGATACCTTTTTTTATTTGATTGTGATATCAAGTTATCGAGATACCAGGAAATCGCGATTAAAAAATATATATATCGCGATTAAACAAAAATCGCGATTGTGAGTCGAGTCAGAAATTCCATGGAAACAAAATTAGGCCAGTCTTTTCAGCTTTCGGAAGTGAGAAAGAAAAGCGATTGACTTCAGTGGTTAGATGACTTTTGGATCATAAAGGAGCTGCCATGCAGGGTCCAGACCCATAAATTCTTCATTTCTTCATTAATCTACCACCACTCAAAGGAATCTATTCAGACAGAATAAGTGTTGGGAATTGAATTGGGTTATTGGATCAAACAATGTGTTGAATGAAAATGTTTACATCTCACTGTCTAGCCACGCTGGTCTCTGACTCTCTGGCGCACCACTTGCAAGTAGCTATAAGTACAACACAAGCGTGCAAACAACGGCTGAGCACTGGTGATTTATTGTGACACTTGTAGAGGGGTACATACCTGTGTTTATCAGCTCAAAAGCAATCGTGCATGGATGAAAACAAATAATTGCGATACTATCGAAAATTGCTACATTATGGTTTACAATATTTCTAGATGAAACAAATTTATATCACCCAAGTTTAACAAGGGATTATATGAAATAAAACCATCATCATCTTTATCATCTCCATTATCATTGATCATCTTTCACCATCATCATTGATCATCTTTCACCATCATCATTGATCATCTTTCACCATCATCGTTGATCATCTTTCACCATCATCATTGATCATCTTTCACCATCATCATTGATCATCTTTCACCATCATCATTGATCATCTTTCACCATCATCATTGATCATCTTTCACCATCATCATTGATCATCTTTCACCGTCATCATTGATCATCTTTCACCGTCATCATTGATCATCTTTCACCGTCATCATTGATCATCTTTCACCGTCATCATTGATCATCTTTCACCATCATCATTATCATTCAATCATCATCTTCTCACCATTGTTATCAGTCATATTCCTCATGCCCTTACAAATGTTTTTTTCGGCTCTTTTTGTGATTTATACAAATCTAAAATGCACATATAAGATATGTGCATTTTACATAAGATCTACTAGATTTATTCAAAACTTTATACAAAAACTACAGGAAGACGCCTTCAGTAATTCTTAATATTTTTTTAAACTCTTTTTCGGTACATAGTCTGCACTGTGTGAAAAGGCACAAATCAACTAAAGGCTGCAGTGGGGTCCGGGACAAGACCGCCTTTGTGCCAATCAAGACATTCACTGACTGGCATTTACTTAGCGGTAAGTATCGTCCAACCTCCAGGCCTCTTTGTCACTAAGTGGTCTAAGATTTCACTGGGATGAGAAAATGTCTGTTTGCTTTCGTACCTTACCGTGGCGTGCAAACTGTTTGCTTTCTGCATAATGCATGGGTAGAGTACATTACTGTACATCGTGCATTTTAATGACTATGATCTACGTATCAGAACTGCACCTTTACTGACCACCGAAATGGGAAAAAAAATGTCAAACTTTGTTTTAAAGCCATACTGTTTTCTATGCAAGTGAAACAACACTTTTTACTTGAAAGGCCATTTAAGGAAGTTCACAAAATGCATATATTCACATGTATAATTTATTAGAATCAATATTAACCCTAACCTTCCAAATTCAACCAAAATCAACCGGAGGTTTTGGTTGATTTTGGTTGATTTTGGCAGGTTAGGAAATTTTTCTTGGTTGATTTTGGAGGAGTTTGGCAGGATGGCCCAATGTAACGTTGGTTGATTTTGGAGGAGTTTGGCAGGTTAGAAAATTTTTCTTGGTTGATTTTGGAGGAGTTCAATGGCAGGTTAGACAAATTTTCTTGGTTGATTTCACCATATGCTGGCACCTTTTGTTTTAACAGTTCTACGGTCAGAAAGTCTCTGGTTAATTCCACTTAGCTTAGCCCTAACCCTGCCAGACGCAGCACAGTGCATCAGGTGGAAAAGTCTGATGCAAAATGCAACCACTAACTGCTGTGAACTTTGTAGCAATACTGATGGAAATTGAGGTCAAACCAGCTAAGTGCTGGGGAATTGGGCAAACCACTTTGGGTCCCTGGTCTGAAGGGTATGTCTCGGGTTTCACTCTACTTTCATAGTGCAGTCTGGGATGATGCATTGTACATGTATGGCCCAATGGATTATTTCAAAAGGTAAATTTGAGTTCAATAGCAGAAAACCCAGAAAAGAATGTAAACAAAAGGAAAACATAAAAAAGAACAGGCAGTGATGATATTTTGTTTCAAATATTCAAAGCCAAACAAAACCTTCCCAGCAACCAAGAAAACCTACTACCCTCCCAGCAACTTTTGATGCATCTACGGGTGCATACTGATGGAATTTGCATGGTACTTGTACCACCACTGATATACACTATACACCCTTGACTGCCACACGGTTAATTTTGTAGGATTTAGGCAGTGGGCACCACACAAAATAGAACACCGGTTGATTTTGTAGGATTTAGGCAGTGGGCACCATGCAAAATAGAACACCGGTTGATTTTGTAGGATTTAGGCAGTGGGCACCATGCAAAATAGAACACCGGTTGATTTTGGAGGATTTTGGAAGGTTTCTAGAAAATGAGCCTAGGGGGTTAGGGTTAAAGGGAAGGTACAACATTGGTAATTACCAGTGTATCAAGTTGAAAAATTATTATCTTAAAATATTTTGTTGAATTTACAAAAAGTTGCCAGCTGCCAACATTTTGTAAAACATAAAAACAAAACAAAAACTACGGATTCTGGTCTCCGCACGCGTCACCTCAGATCCGCGTGTCAGCATTTTTAATTTTTTTTTTCTTTTTTTTTTTCTTCTTTTTTTGATATGAAACAATGTCCAATTGCAGCCAAAATTGCTAGATCGATTGGAATTCTGCCGTGCTGTGCTTTAAACGACTTTTTCACATAGGGTTATGAACGTTTGCCCGATTTGTGAGGCCTCTCTTAGTCACCATACTTTCTATTTGGGAAATTTGGTCCCTGCGTATACATTGGCAAAAAAAAAAAGATGGCCGGATACCTGAAATTGGAAATCTTCGGATACCCAGGTACTCGTAAACAATTTTGTAAAAATACATATTAAATACTCTCGAAATAACCAATATATGAACACAAGTTTCTCTTGTTTTATTAGAGTCATAATAAATGTAGACGTCCTGTAATAATTTCCACCCTCTATATAATATTAAAAACGACTCGTATAGCATCGCCATTCCCCACACACATTGAGACTTCCATTTGTGTGGCTTAAATGTTTAGTCGAAATTTTGAAAAGCCATTTATGGGTAAATAGAACCGAAATTAGAACCGGGTAATGACAGTTTCGGTCAGGTATCCAGGTACCCGGATACCTAATACTTTGTGTATTAAAACAAAAAAGATTACCCCCCAAAAAAAGTGTATCACCGCACCTATTTTAAAGCTGACCTATGGTTAGACACTGGAGACTTTTCTTTTTGGCCTAAAACTGTATTCAAAATTTCTTTGTTTAACATACTTCTCAAGGGTCCTGGAAAAATGATATTGCAATTTGTTTGCTCTTTTAGACGTAGTCCCCATCCGGTCTTGTTTTCTTACCCTTTCTCTTTCATCACTTTGTGTATTCAGTTACTGAAATAACTGGAGAATGCCCTGTCTTAATTCAGTTAGCGCAGGAAATGTGCCCAATTTGTACACTCATGTGGAAAACAGAAACTAGATCAAATTTCATGACGGAGTTTTCCACTCCAGTTACTGTATGGCAACATAAAAACGTGTTCAACATGACCAAGGACCAGACAAATAGAACGTACATTCCAAAATGTAGGTGATTTTTTTTTTTCATTTCTTAAGATGTGAAATTGATCATGTAGAAATGTTGTTCGTTGGAATTTTGTCATCTGTAAGCGATTTGTTCAGTTTATTTACTTATGATGTTTGCAAATTGTACACACCAGTGTACACTTCTGGTGAAATGTCTGTAAATGCATTAATACTTTATAAAAATAAAGATGTACAGAATTTAACCTTTGAAACTTTCAGTTTCAATTTACTTTTCTCATGACTTAAGGCCGGTTCATACTTCACGCGAAAGTGAAATTCGTGACGCCGACAATGGTTCACAGCAAATATTCGTGGCGAAGGTTCGCAAAAGTTGAACACATTTCAACTTGCACAAATCATTCACCGCGAATTTGATGACGTAAAATTCACTTCGCATTCGCTTTCGCGTGAAGTATGAACCGGCCTTTAGACTCTGCATTAAGTGGGAAATTTCACATGAGGAGAGGATTTGAGTATGGCCTTACATGTACTCTAGAAAATGGCAAAGATGACACAAAAATTAAATGCATTAAAATGTTTGTAAATGCATTAATAAAGATGTACAGAATTCAACCTTTGAAAGTTTATTTTGTTGTATTGATTAAGGCGAAAATAGTGAAAATGTATTCAGATTCGGCCAAAAAAAAAGTATTCGTGTATCCTATTTTTTTTTTCCCCAAAAAAATAATGAGATAGAAACTGTCAAATCCATGAATTTCGATCAATTGAAACTCCTCCCCTCCCCTCCCTCCCCTCCTCCCCTCCTCCCCTTCCCTTCCCTCCCCTCCTCCCCTCCCCCTCCCCTCCCCCCCCCCCTCCCCGGCCCCCACCCCTTCCCCTCTTTCCCCTCCCCTCCTCTCCCTCCTTCTCCTCCCCTCCTCCCCTCTCTTCCCCTCCTCTCCCTCCTCCACTCCCTCCTCTTCCCCCTCTCCCTCTCCCACCCCCTCCTCTCCCTCCTCCTCTCCCTCTCCTTCCCCCTCCTCTCCCTCCTCTCCCTCCTCTCCTCCTCCTCCTCCCCCCCTCCCCCCCAAGAAAAGAACATTCAACATTCCTAATGTGAACAGCACCTGTTCCAATTGGGAATGCCTGATGTTTGCAGCGTGTGTACTAGATAATGTACATGTGTGTACTCTTTTATTCCCAACGGAAAGTTCCTTCTGGGAACACAAATGTACGCCACCCTGTTGCCAGTAAGAACAGTGTGCGTTCCCTATGGGAACACACAGTGTTCCCAATGGAACATTCCAAATCGTTCTTGTAGTTATGAGAGGCTCCCCCAACCACACATTGAAATGTGCTTGTTTCATACATGTACGTGTACATGTGCAGATATATACTTCTATAGATAGTGTTCAGCATTCATATAGCAATGTCAATAATTCCAAAATCCCTCAAAAGCTTTGTGTATAGAACCCATGCCCCATTGTTTGCACATGAACCTATTTGCACATAAAAAAGACGATTCGCATTTTTTCATTGATTGCTTTTCGTGACATGGGTCTTGTCATAAAATGTGCCCACACTCTCAACGTGCAATCTCAAACGTCTGCCAATGAAGTGTTTCCGAGGCATGAATTAAGTAGCAAATGCTTAAAGGGAAGGTACAACATCGGTAATTACCCAGGGCCAATTTCATAGAGCTGCTAAGCAGAGAATTTTGCTGAGAAAATATTTTTGCTAAGCAATATTAAAGATGGACTACAACGAGAACTCTCACATTAAATTGACTATCGAACCTTGTTTATGTTGTGTTCAGGTAACAATTTATTGTTGTGGTCATGTTTTTCTCTTTATAATTTTGTTGCAATTTGACCGAAAAAATTAGACCCCGCTTCTTCGATTTTTGAAATTTCCTGCCCTGCACTGGTTCCCGACAAAGACCCATTGAAAATCCACTATGAAATCCACGATATAGTACCAGCGGACTTGTAAACCAGCGAAAAGGGATGACGTATAACCCATGAGCACCCGAGAGTAAACAGAAGACGCCATGTTACTTCCGTGTATATTATACATGCGTTTTCATGCGTCCAGCAGAGGCATGAAGTTTTATGAAGCTTTTTCGGCGTTGTTGTGTAACAGTTATATAATGCCGACTTCATGTGTTGTTGGTGGATGCACTAGAAATAGTATTAAGAATCCAGAGACTCATTTTTCAATTTCCGTGGGATCCTGCGATATCAAAGGAATGGGTGAAGTTCGTGAATAATACTAAAGGATTTCACCTTCATGCCAAAATTCCTGGATCCGCCCCTGCTGATATTTGCCTGTTTTTATCACTTTATCTGGCTCCCATGTATTTAATCTTTTATAATCTTTGCTATTGTTACTTTAGGTTATTTTATTATATTTAAAGGGCCTGGGAGCATTTTATTCAAATGGATTTGGTGCTATATACATGTCTTTTATATTTTTATTAATATTTGATTGAAGACAGAATGACATGGCCTGTACACATTTATTGTTATTCTATTCTTGTATTTTACAATTTATTGCCACTGTACACTCAGAACAAGTTTTAAGTTTTATAGGCAGAAGTACATGAGATTTACCAACATGAGATTTACAATATTAGATTTACAATATTAGTCTTTGTCACACTTCTCCCTTTTGTGATGCAAAGCCAAAAACCTAATTGAATTAGCTTTAATCCAAGAAAATCTGAACCTGCTCAGCAGTAGAGTTATGCTGATTGTAAGTTTTTCCTGGGAAAAGAGCAGCAAGTGTGAAATGAATTTTAAAGGATTTCCAGTTCGGTTTAACAGAACAATGGCCAAGTTCCAAACAAGTGTGTACAGGATTTTGATTAAGTTGTTTTCGTCATCAAGAGGCAACTTTTTTAATTTTGATATTTTAACCTCAAAAATAAACTCAATTGTTGGTTGCAAATACATACATATTTTGTCTTGTCATTTATTCGAAAGTACTAAGGTCTTGTAAAATTTTCAGTTCTTGGCATCTTTCTGCCATACCGAATTTGTAATGTTTTTACCATAGTGTATTGTTGGCAACATAAAACAAGTTTATTTCACATTAGTGCTAAATTAATCAACTTCTCCCCGAAAAGACACAAAATGAAATACACACGTAATTGATTCTGCCATTGATCATGGTTTATGAACGCACAAAATAATTTGTAACTCCCTCCAGATCATTATAACTAGGGAAGAATGTTACCAATTTAAAAAATAAAACAAAGCAAATCGGCCTAATCCAGTGGTGGATACGAAAATCCTTTGTACTGTCTATCAGGGTTTGGGAATGTCCTGCGGATTGGCACCCAGTTGAAACGGCCAAGATAACCCCAACACCACCTCACCACTTGCCGATATGCAACATGGCGATATTTTCTGTAAAACAAAACAAAAAATCTGACAAAATTATAAACATAAGATTTGTGATTTGCATGGTGGAGTATCGATATTGTTTACGTTAACACCATGTGAAACTGAAATGCTATAAAACTATAACCATACCAAAAGGCAATCATGATCAAAAGTAAACAATTACATACATGTAATGCATGTACAATAAGATATAGATGCACATGGGTCAACCAAGGTCATATTCAGTTGTGTGCGGTTACTCTGAAGTAAACACTGGTGCTCATTCTGGTCAATCAAAAGTAATCTGCTTGATATGCAGATCATTCAAAACTGACATTGCTCTAAAATATTAATTGAAATTGATGGTACATTGGCTTTGTACATTCAGTCAACACTCAAATCACTTACTGGTCAAGCGTTCCTTCAACTGCATCTCTGCCATAGTATGCTCTGTACTGAAGATACACTGTTGCAAGCACTCCTGGGTGGAGGCAGATCGCATCAAACCAATCATGGATGGTAAGGCACTGGTTGGGATCATCCACGTTGATGTCCAGCTGCCGCATCATGTTCTCTGTCTTCTCAACTTCTTTGCAACATATACAGTTTTGCGAGCAAAGGCTGAAGAACACAATGTCCACACGAACACCTATTACAAAAAAAAGTTTGGAAAATATAATTTTAGTAACTTTGTCATTGGGGTTGCACTACTTAAAATTGATCTTGAAATACATCCCCATGAACTGATCAAGGACAGGTACATCACGAAGGAATACATTTTCCATGGGCAGATCAAACATTTTGTATTGTGCAGGGGCTACAACC
Source organism: Zoroaster sp. YZ-2022 (assembly GCA_029582265.1). Taxonomy (NCBI): domain Eukaryota; kingdom Metazoa; phylum Echinodermata; class Asteroidea; order Forcipulatida; family Zoroasteridae; genus Zoroaster; species Zoroaster sp. YZ-2022. The sequence goes on along the minus strand of CM055835.1, from coordinate 20,119,952 downwards.
TTGATTTGAAGGAAAGACTAAATGTCAATTATGCTTAAAGCATGATGGTAAAAGATCATGATTTTATTTGAATTTTGAGCAGTGATTACTTTCCCATCATGTCTTCATAAATACTGGCTAATATTGCCAACAAATCATAAAACGCAAGACATAGTAATTACCCCCAAATTTCCACTGTACATTTGTACACATGTACATGTACTACTACATTATGTACCTTGGGTCTCCATCATGTTCGTTCATGTTTTTGTCAAGCATAGCCTACAACTATTTTTGTACAGCAGAAATGAATTGATCAAACGAAACATCATTCAGTATTTCATTCATGAATCATTTTGTGGGCTTACCAGTCTGTGTTTAGCCGTCTATCATCAGGATTTGGTTCGTCTTGACCTGACGATCACCGTCACCGGGCTGGTCAACTGCAGGCGCCGCAAGTGGCTCGAACCGGTATGGTTCAGCGCCACATACTTCGGCTTCTTCGTCATCGTCTTCGCCTTCTCTCTCGTCTGGGGAGCTCCCCTCATCGCTAGAGCTGACATCACTATCCTCAGAAGTGCCTATATGAAACTCCTCTTCCTCATCTATACTGTGATCTTCCCAATATTCACTGCTATAGGACATTTTCGCTGTTTCGGTCTAGAAGATGTCGCTTGTCCGCTGTTGTTCCGCATTGCATGTATGGTAGATGCATACAGTACACATGATCGACTGTTGTGCGTGGGGGTAACAAAGCGTCATGGGTGCTACGTCACACACGAAGTATGAATTATTCATGAGTTGAGGGCTTTTGGTGAAACTGGGCTTTTCTGGGTCGTAGAACGCCGATCAAATTGATTTTTTTTTTGCATGAAGGAACAAGTTTTATTGAATAATAATAATATGTTAGTAATCATTACACATTTCTCGAACGAAAACAGTAACACAGCACTTATCATTATTCCGTTGTAGTCAATCTTTAAAGCAGACTACCAGTCGAAATGCATGCATATTGTATGAAGGTTCGGCTGGTAACCAAAGAAATTTGCTAAACAGCTCCTGGTTGGCTTCTGGTTAGAAAATTCCTGAAGTATTATCCGAAAGCAAACTTGATGTGAATCAACCATCCCAAAAAGTTATTTTGTCTGAACTCTGAAGTGCTTTCATTTTAGAGAAAATAACCTAAAATATGCACATTTACAGGAAGTTGCCTGTCAACAACTTTTTTCTCCAAGTGTTTCTGTAAAAATTGTGAATGTTTTTTTTTCTTCATTTTTTTCATGACTTAAGACTCAAGGTGTTAGCCAGGATTTAGATATAGGGTGTCCAAATTTGTTGGGAATTTCAAAACAGGGTGTCCAAATTGTTCACTTTTTACAATACTTGTACATGTAAGGGACAAGGGCCAAAGTCATGGTACAACCAAGCCTTTGAGAAGCCCGGCCAGGCCCAGACTTTTCCCCTGCCTACTGGCCTATATAATGAGCTCTGCTTGTCTGGGCTAGGCCCTCCAGAAGCCTAGGTAATGTTGATTGGCAGGTACTGTATTGTTACAGGATTAGGACTCACAAAAGACAATTAGGAGGCCAGGTAGCCTAGTCCTGGCCGGGCATGGCTGTACCATGACTTTGGCCCTCCTCCCTAAATGACAGATGAAATAGTGTGTCCAAAATTGAAACTGGGTGTCCAAAAGACACCCAGACACCCCTCTGGCTAATATACTATGCTTAGACTCTGAATTAAGTGGAAAATTTCACATGAGGAGAGGATTTGTGTATGGTCTTACATGCACCATAGAAAATGGCAAAGATGACACAAAAACGCAACTTAAAAAGTTGTATGTTCATCATCTGTTCTCTCCGGTTATAACTTTAATGTCTTCTCCGTACAATTTAAGGTTGCTCATCACAATCCTCTCTCATCGGCAGAGCAGTTCCAATCATCCCCTCAAACGTAGATTGCCACGTTACAAGCAATAAAATGCAGGTGTCTAACTGTATCCTAGCAACTGCATCCCAGTGAATAGGATTGATATCAAGTTTACTCCGTTTTCAATTTTCTTTCCCAACTTGTTTGTTTGCCTGATCACTCTTCGGAAGGATATTCATTACTTTCCAAGCCGCTTAAGGTTTCGGGCCCACTCTAATGTCTGCGTTCAAATTTACACACGTCGAGGGTGTAGTACGTGACAACGTGTGGAACGTACCCCTGTCGGAGGTGAATCAAAAGCACTGTATATACATACCTATATTAAATTAGAAACCCTGAATTTCTGCACGGTACTCTCCACCGAGGCTGGTTTACAGTTTAAGGCAAGTACTTTTAGGTGCCGACTATAGTGGTTGAGTAATGAGAGAATCAAAGTTTGTCGCACGGTCTTTATGGGGGTTTGTGGCCTTAGATGATAATGTTTGGAGGCAATGGGGAGGGCCAATATTAACTGTGGCCACGACCCATGAGGTCATTATCCTGTGATTTTTTGTTTTTCCCAAAAAAAATAACGAGATAGAAACTGTCAAATCCATGAATTTCGATCAATTGAAACTGGATCGATTCCGTTCACAACTTGTTGTAAATATCAAAGTATTTAGGCAGAATATATATTTTTGTGTGAATGTGATTATTCTGCAAAGCAAAGACAATATGTTTGTTTGAATGTTAATGCTAATTTTGAAAAAACAAATGTTAAATTCTGTGTGACATTTTGCTCTTGGCAATTACACAAACAAAATCATTCATAGAAAACTAAGCCTGTGATTCACTGTGACTTTAAACAAACTTCTACACCCTGGCAGGTTCAATTCAGCATCACGGGCTGGCTTTATAATGGCTTAATGTAATGGCTGGCACGCGACTAACTGACACTTGTGCAATATTGATAATACGCAGCCTTTTATCGGCCATTTATACAATCCCACATGATCTTGTCTCAACCAATCAGACTGCTTTAACTGTCTGGGGTATTTATTATTGAAGACAGTCAGAGCACACTGACCGAAATGTCGCATTACCCACAGGTTCTTCTCAGAAACCACACAACTCAAGACAGATTATTACATGGTGTTACCGCAAACCTGCTCTATTTAGTAGTATTTATTATTAAAGGGACAGTGTCGTCACAAAATTACTGACTCATTTATGCAGCAGCAACACTAATATGACCTTACCATGTGGGTATTATTTTCAGTCACAGAGTTAATCTAAAACTAGCACTCCGATTCCATGCCCTATTGAACGTGACGATATTGTCCCTTTAAATATGTTATTTGGTAAGCAAAATAAAAGTGTCATTTAGGTAAAACCAATATTTGTGTTTAAATCTCTCAATGACAGTGCCCCTGCATATATTGATGATTTGCTTAAACCTTACAAACCTCCTCGCAAACTCCGTTCTGACAATTTAAACCTCCTCATTGAGCCAAAATCTAATTGTTCTTTGGGTGATCGGTCTTTTTTCTCATGCAGCACCACGTCTATGGAATCAATTGCCATCATATGTCAAATCATCAGCTTCTCTTATCCAATTTAAGAAAAACCTAAAAACTCATCTTTTTAATGAAACATTTATATAATGTTATTCCGTTTTTTTCGGCTGTATCCTTGTATTTTTGTATTTCTCTGAAAAAGAACCCACCTGAGCCATCCGGTCATGTTTTCGGTTACAAAAGATTATCTTGTACGCCCATTTTCATGGCAGTCTTTTCATAAAATTGCATTACTGAGTGTCTTTTCCTTGAAATTCTCCCGTTGAACTCAAAGTGGCTGCTCATGTGTAGAACTTTTAAGAGAGTAGAATCCTTGTATGTTTTTTGTTTTCTCTGCATGATTGATCCTGTAAACTCGGGATTTAAAGCCATTTATGCGAACGACTCCACAGCGGATCAATTCTAAATCGGTCTTTCCTTGAATTTACAGATTACAGGTTTTTGGAGGATGTTGACCGCAAAGCCTATAGTGCTGTAACAGACGAGGCCTCAAAGCAACATCAATATTCAAATAAAGTGAGTTTTACAGTCCAGCTGGTTCCAATATGACTTTTAATGTCGTATTCAATCACACTAGGGGTGGATGATATCATGATAATATAACGATACGATATTCAAAAAATTATTGGTTAAATCGGCTATGGTTTTGAAGATATTGAAATATCGCCAAATTGACGATATTCAAAATATATCGCCGATATTCCAAAAATATTGCGGACATTCCAAATATATAGCCGATATCAAATTTATATCGCTCTTTTTAGTTAAAATATCGCTTGAGTCACAAATAGTTTTCAAATGTCATGTCATTATATTGTAAAATCAATGAAGTTACGGTACCATGGAGAGCTAAAGAAAAAAAGTTCGAAATCACCACGCGGCGCCACTCGTGTTCCCAGGGGAAACATTATGAGTGGGTCAATCAAAAGTCGGCCAAGACACAGCACCAACAAGTACTCGGCTTGTTTTGGAACCGTTTATTGCCTATGCAACTTCCCTGTAGAACTTGTATGTAAAAGTAGTTCATATTTCGGTGTCCAATGTCGTTAATGTACAATACATACATTTTTTTCATGTATTTAAAAAATCCGCATATTGAGCCGATAGTATCGTATATCACCGTTTTCATGGCCATTGATAATCGACTATAAAAAAAATTCAATATCGTCACCCCTAAATAATGTTGCTGCAGCTTATCAAAATATCATAATTTGCAGAACAATTTCACTTACAGGTCCTCTTATGATATGAGGCCTTTAGGCCAAAAAAAGAGAAGATTTATTACAAAAAGCGGAGTTGTAATGGGGGTAGCTTTTCAGACTGGCAAGAGAGGGGAGGGGGTGTCAAATCACAACTTGCAGTGAATGTAGAGATATTATTGATTTTGTCATTTGGCCAAAAGCAAAAAGTCTCTTGGCGCGTCGTCTCAGACCTGCACGTCGGCATTTTTAGTTTTCTTTTTTTTTAGCTATGAAACAATGTCCAATTGCAGCCAAAATTGCTGGATTGATTGGAATTCTGCCATGCTGTGTTTTAAATATGTTTTTCACATATGGTTATGAACATTTGCCCGATTTGTGAGGCCTTTCTTAGCCACCATACTTTGTGTATAGGAAATTTGGTCTGGTTCCAGTGACCGTATACATGTATCAAGTATTTCACTGGTTGGGGAAAAAAGACTACAATAAAAAAAATGTGTGACACCGCACCGACTTTGAAGCCGACCTATGACCAGAAACCAGAGACTTTTTGGGGGGGCCTTAGGTCTTCATTCTTTTCTGTTAAACTTTTATATGTCCATGCAGGATGGTATTTATATCTTACTTACAGGGTTGACATGGTCTCAAAAGATTGTAAACTAGAAGACAATTTGCATTTATTGATGAAATTCTTGAGTCGGGGATATAAAACAATTGATTTGATTTTTTGCACTACACGGACATATGTATAAAGTACAGTGTACTTGGGGGCTTTCCGAGTGTCTTTCATCAGCCTGTCACCATCGGGCTAGCTCGGTGGTCGAGTGGTTGAGACGTCTGCACATTTAAGTATGAGGTCATGGGTTCGATTACCACCTGAGTCGTACTTTAGTGGCAAGTAGCTATAGAAGTCAAAGTCAGTCAACTGACTGTTTTGACTGTTGACCCAAATGTGCACACAGTGGGCATTTTTGACTGGATCTTACTATCATTTTGACCACCCCGAACAATACAAGACAATGCTTTTACCAGTCGAAAACGGTTGACTCATTTTAACCTGTAAATGTACTTACCACATGTAAGGTTTGACAGTGTTTGACTTTTTAAGTGCACTAGATATACCTTGGCAAGTATATCAACATTTTGACTGATTTTGACCCTTGCAGTCACAGAAGGGTTAAGTGCACTAGATATACCTTGGCAAGTATATCAACATTTTGACTGATTTTGACCCTTGCAGTCACAGGAGGGTTTAATAATTGGTCTAATAATAAAGAAGAACTTGACTGCAAGAGTGCAAGATCCAGGATTAGGCCAGCAATGGGGGGCATCCTTACGTTTATACATGACATAATTGGCAAAAATAAAATAAGAATATTTAAAGGCACAATATCGGCAGACTTTCAACAGGGCATGGAATCGGTGTCCTAGTTTAAGATGAACACAGTGACTGAAAATTACTGGCAAATACAGGCAGCAACACTTTTAATATGACTGTATCATATGGGGTATTATTTTGAATTAATCTAAAACTGGCACTCTGATTCCATGTCCTGTTGATCCTGATGATATTGTCCCATGTTTTCTTTGTGGTAACACCATGAGGATTAAATCTATCACTATATGAGATATTGGTTCTGGTAAGAACCGTGTTGGCATACTCCAGCCTTTTGATTGTTTTTTTTTTTTTTTTTCTCTGTCAGTTCAACCAGTTGCAAAAAACCTGCAAATTCCGGAAAATCTGGCTGAAGTTCCTTCCTCCTTCGTTCAGCAAACACAAGGAAAATAGCAGCTTCTTTCACAGAAGGTCAGTAGATTTATCCAAGAGTGATGAACAGACAGAAACTAGATTGCAGAGAACTAGGAAAGAGAGGCGAAAATGGGGGTTAGAGGGTAAAGGTTAATGGTTAAAGTTGGCAAAACGGCGTTTAGGAGTATTTTTTTTTATGTTTGAATCAAGATATATGTTAAACAACAACCAACTGCTAGTTTTAGCTTAGGCCCCCAAAAAAACTCCGGTTTCTGGTCTCCACGTGCATCGCCTCAGACCAGCGTGTTGGCATTTTTAATTTTTTTTTTTTTTTTTTTTTTGCTATGAAACGATGTCGAATTGCAGCCAAAATTGCTGGATCAATTGGAATTCTGTCGTGCTGTGCTTTAAACGACTTTTTCACATAGGGGTATGAAGGTTTGCCTCTCTGCCTTGTGAGGCCTCTCTTAGCCACCATACTTTGTATATGGGAAATTTGGTCCCCGCGTATACAATGTATCACGTATTTCCTTGTTGGCAAAAAAAAAGATGGCCAGAAAAGAAAAAAATTGTCATCGCACCAATTTTGAAGCCGACCGATGACCAAAAACGGAGAATTTTTTTGTTTGGCCTAATTGCGTTGTGTCATTCACAAGAAATTAGTGAAAAGGCTTTTCAACTTGTTGTAGAATTGAGGAATGACTCTTCTTTTCTACATGTAATTTAAAACTGGAAACTATGTCGCTTTTCTTGAAAGTGACATCACCTCAGACAAAATGAGTTCCAGGGCAGCACCTCAGAGACAAATTTATTCTAGGAAAGATCAATACCATCATCGGGTTTATGCGAAGTAGGTCAATCGTTGTTTTAAATTACCAATCCTATACCTTCCCTTAAATGGACAGTATCGTCACGACCCACAAGGGCATGGAATCGGAGTGCTAGTTTTAGATGAACTCAGTGACTGGAAATAATACCCCACATGATAAGGTCTTATTGCCCTTGCTGCTGCATAAATGAGCCAGTAATTGTCAGTCACTGTGTTTATCTTACACTAGGACACCGATTCCATGCCCTGTTGAAAATCTGCTCTGATCGTGACGATATTGCCCCTTTAAAAGGTAATTTTAGCAAATTTGCTTGTATGACTACACTTATTCCCAATATGAACCAACATAATGAACATCTCTGCTTATTATTTTGTGTCCTTAATGAGAATTTTTTGAAAATGCATTCATATTTTTTGTACACATTCTAATGCGGAATTTAGGAAAACGACCCACAGGGCATGGAATCGGAGTGCTAGTTTTAGATGAACTCAGTGACTGAAAATAATACCCCACCATGATAAGGTCAATACCGTTGCTGCTGCATAAATGAGCCAGCATTTTTCAGTCACCGTGTTCATCCTAAACTAGGACACCAATTTCCATGCCCTGTTGAAAGTCTGCTTTGACCGTGACGATGCTGTCCCTTCAAAGAAGTGGTTTTGCAAGTTCGTTGTGATGCATTTTTTCCCCTTAGGTTTGCAGTTTAACCAAGTATAATAATCTTTTCTCGGTTTTGTTGCGTTCTGAAAATAACCGGTGGTTTACCTTACACTTCTTTCTTTCTCAAGTTTCCGTTTTTTTTTCTTTTCTAGAATGTTGACATTAAAAAAAAATCCCTTGTTTTGCTGCAGACATATTGATTTATAAAGATGTGTGGGGCTTTTAGGTGTGAAACTGTTGTCCTACTGACAAGCTCCTGGCTCTTTATCCTATTAGAAGGCATTTCATGATCTTCCGAGGTTGAAGTAATTTTTGTCAATAAATGTGATAGAAACCATCATCCTTTTGATGGAAGAGTTGAACATGGGCAATCAGAGAACCCCAATCTTATTATGGAACCATCCCTCGGGATTCAGAGTTGTAGATCCTCATTTCTATGGGGCATGACACGCGATGACCAGACGATTAGGAACCAGAAACGCATGATCGCAGTGCTTTCTCTCGCTATTTCTGGGCTGACTTCAATGAAGGCATGCACTTTATCTGTGGACGCCTCATTGGTTTCCATTCATGTTACCCATTGTAGCATTCTGCAATGCACTTGCATCCGATTCATCTCGAGTCCCATCTGAGGACCTTTTTACTAAGGTCACTTCCGAGGTGACCTCTCTTTTTTTTTCTAAGGGTACTTTCTACATAATATACAATTTAAGTTAAGCAAGAAACGGGTCGCCAGATTCCAGCTTTATTCCGCTGCTAAAGCAAGCAACTGAATCATATTATGCTTGAAGAAATTTGAATTATATGTTTTTATTTTTTATTTTTTTGCTATCAAGTTTAGTCGATAAGTGCACTTTTTTAAACTAGGGCTGTGCGTTTTCGGATATTTTTGGAACCGGATACCCGAAATCAGGAAAGTTCGGATACCCGGATACCCGTTTTCATTCTTGTTGAAAACATGCCTCCTTTGGTGTACAAATACATGTAAACGTTAACAAAATTGACCTTTATAATACAGAGGATATCATATTTAATTCGATCTTTATTAACCCTCCTATGGTTTGACCTTTCAAAACCTTTCAAAATCTGCTTACGGGCCAAAATGGCTATCAATTATTATGAACCCTTTAAAACCCTCCAGAATTTGTTGCTACTGAACAACCACACCTTTCAATACCCTTTGAAAGGTATTGAAACATTTCAACACCAGTTTGTTCAGAGAGTTGTTACACCTTTCGAAACCTTTCATAGGTCCCTTTTGTCAGACAGTTTTCTCACCTTTCAAAACCCTTCAGTACAGCAAACTTGAAAGGTTTTGAAAGGTCTGACAATTCTATGGCAACTGCACTGTATATAGGAGGGTTAAAGTATAACATCTTGGTGACAAAATATTGTATTAATTTACGGAAAGTTATTTCTGAAATAAAACCGTAAAAATTGATCACACGCGCGCACGCATGGCCGGTGCATCACGCAGCTGCAGCGGCCTCCCACGTGACTGTGTCAGGGATCGGAGTTACTACCATCATCAGAAGACAATAATCACCGGTGCGTGCGTGATCAGAGCGCATGCGTATAGCAAGTTGACTTTAATGTTCATGTCACAAAACACGTGTTGAATAATGTCATTGGTCAAAGGCGATGTGGGCGGAACTAACCCGTTGTGGGAAAACGATTCATGTGCTTGCGCCTTGCCGTGCCCTGCCTTCTAAATAAGGATATCCCGTACGCCATGTTGGCTTTGGATAAGGACATGATTTTGCGTACTAAAATATATTTGATATTATTAAACTAACAAACTGCAAAAAATTTACGAATCTAAAATCAGAACTTGAATATTAATATGTTTCTATCACAATGAACTTTAGTTAAATGTCAATAAACCTGTCAATAAACATTGTTTCTTGAAAGAATGAATTTTTACCAATTTGGGCACCTTTTTCTCAAAATGGGACCAAACTTGACTATTCCCTGTTGAACGTGGCATCGTGTTGATCAGTCAGTCAAAAAAATGAGTCTAAAATTTAGGATGCGCACTCATCAAAAAATAACTTAATATAACGTATCGGTGTAAGTTTTGTCTACTTTTTAATTAGTATTCAGCCAATTTGTCCCCTCCATCAATGTTTGACGATCCATAATTCGCAGCTCATCATAAGCAACCGCATTTCGTCCCTCACAAACGTCTTTTCAACTGATAGGAGATTAGGTGATTGTAAAAATTTTGTCTCTCATAAACGTCTTTTCAACTGATAGGAGATTAGGTGATTGTAAAAATATGCTGCCCAATTGAAAAGATCAAACCCGCAACCAATAATACCTTTCAAATCTGACTGATTATGGATCCTACTGTTGCTTTCAAAGACAATGACCGACTTAACACCTCCTTTTTTGTCTTTCGTTTGAAACAAACTGTCACCTTGTCGGCAAATGTAAATGTTGGTGATATGCTGAGGGATGGTCAGTGGCACATCAAAATAATTACACAACAAAACCAATTTCAACACTACTTTTTTATTACGACAACAATTAATGTGGATGTCCCCGATAATAAAATCCCCTCTATTAACACATCATGGTGCACACTCCAGTGCAGACATAAACCAGCAGTTATTGTCCCACTAATCCAATTACTGTGAACAATAGGCAAACATTGCATCCTGAGCAGCTAGTTTGATACTTGTTTGTAGCATACGCAGCCAGGCTATTTGAGTCTTAATGATTGGATACAATGTATCGGTTGGACAAAAAAAGGCTTTATCTTGAATAAAATTGCTCCTAAAAGTGTAAATAGTACATTGTTCAATAGTCAAAGATTTCTGTTCACACCGCTGAAATGGTAAGTCCCAATTTTAAAAAGTCGTTTACGGGTACTCGGAACCGAAAAACGGAACCGGGTAATGACAGTTTCGGTCGGATACCCGGATACCCGGCACAGCCCTATTTTAAACTGTTCATGTTTTAACCAGTTCGCGTCGGGAATAAAAAAGTTTTTCTGGGCCCCTGTGCGGGTTTCTTTTCCCCACACAAACACGTTAATGGAAGCTTCCACAGCGCGTGGCCACGTCTACCGAGCATGTCACTGTACACTCGGCTCATTGCCACGTCAATCGAGCATGCATACAAATATTCTGGAGTTTCCTCTAGCGTTTATAGACGCTCTCCGATCCGTGGTACAAAAAAAAATTGCGTGTATACACGGCCTCCGACGCGAACTGGTTGAAGAGAATGTATACCATTGGTAAAGGGAATAACTGTTTGTCGCACGGTTTTTATTGCAGGTTAACAACGAGGTCCTTATCACCCGTGACCACGCACAAAACCGGCCGTTAATCTGCAGTAAAGACCAAGCATCAAACTGTTATTCCCATTCATAAATGCCTGTGTCAATTTCGTTTTCAAAACGTAAAAAAAAAAATTAATATTTGCTGAATAAAGCCAAATTAAAAATTTTTTAAAACTCACGTTTTGGGGATGCACGAAACACTTCCAAAGTACATGCCAATTCTCTGTCGCTATGATTGGTTGAACCCCACCTCGCACGTTACACAAAACAGCTGGCGAACATCTGGCACAATCAGTATGTGCTGTTCTGATTAAGATAAACTATGTTTATACTAACCGTTAATACGTGTACACCCCCATGTGATATCAAAACGATGAATTGTAGCCAGTTCTTTTCAGAACTAATTACTACTCAATTGAGAAATTCACATGGTGTCACCGTAAACAGTCTTTACTTATATACATCTTGATTCCAAGAAAGTAAGCACACCCATAGAAGTAGTTTTGCCAACATGACCAATTCAGGCCTGTGATTTCTCATGATTTTTCCTTATTTTTCCTGATTTCAGGATTTTGTTTTTGCCTCAAAATTTTCTTGAAAGAAGAGAAGTAGCCACCAAGGAAAGAAAGAAGTAGCCTGTATTGTGTCCAAACCTCTAGTTTCTTGTTTGTGGGGATGTGGAGAGTCTGTGAATCCTCGTCAATTAAACATCGAGGAGGTTCAGGGGGCTTTGTCCTCTAGACCAAAGGGAGACCCAGGCCTGATACCCATTTTCAGGATTTCTTCCTTTTCTCAAATCACACCCCCTGTAAATTTTATACATTTTAAAAATTATTATCAAAATGTTGATCTGAATTGTCATTGAACAGGGATAAAACATTATACTGGAGAGTACACTGGATGTTTCCTCAAAGTGATGCAGAATATGTTGACAAAAGGTAAAAATTCTTATTACTTTCTCTCATTTTTACCAACAAATCTCGCCCCCTTGCAAACTCGCCCCTTACAAACTCGCCCCCCGACAAACTCGCCCCCCGTTGGTACAAACTCGTCCCCTACAAACTCTCCCCCTGCAAACTCGCCCCCCACAAACTCACTCCCCACCCATATTACTCTAAATTATGTGATTAGACTAATTTAATTAATCATGTCTTATTATGTCTTGCGGTAAATTATTTGGCACTATTGGCGAGTTTGCCAGGGGGCAAGTTTGTAATGGGCGAGTTTGCGAGGGGGCGAGTTGACTGGCACCCCTTTTCAAGACCCCCCTCCCCTCAAAGAAGTACTTATCAACTTTTTATTTAACGCAAGAAATATTTTCCTGTTTATAAATATCAATATTTTTAAAGAAGTACATGACCTCCGACCCTCCTTGCACTACCTTGAAAATGTTGACAACTTTGGATGGCCCCTTTAATATATTAAAAAAATCCCCTACCCCAAAAAATAGAAAATAAAATAAATTAATTTGAGTTCCTCTTGTTAAAGTCTCATTCCAAACTTTAATATATCTTCAAGGTCTTTTCCAAAGCAACAACATTTATACCAGACTTAAGAGCCCTGGAGAAACCATTTCAAAATATGAGCAAAAATAGGAGCAATGTCTCGTGACGAGATTGCAAGATGAGCCTCCCCTGACGAAATCCCTCAGCTCCCAAACCGAAGTAGAAAAAAAATTGGCAGAATTGAACTCTGCCGTTTCAGAAGAATCAAGGATTTTAATGGGGTTTGTGAGTGGTGTTCCCTCAGGGCCTGCATGCCATTTACAACCAAAAAAAAAAGAAGTTTGATGGATTCATCAGACTGTTTGTTAATAGGATCAGTCAATAGTGTCACTTTCTTGATGCGGCGTATATTAAAGGGAAAATTCAGCATTGGTTCATCGGTCATTTCAACCCTCTAGTTTTCAAGAAATATATGAAAAAAAAATAATAACCTGCGAAAGTTTCATTACAATAAGTGCTCAAATTTCAGGGGAAAACAACTAAAAACTGTAAATATTTGTTTATGTTTTCAAGTTTTACAAAATGCAGCCAGATTTTTGTTAATTCCTGTTTTCTGTAAGATGAAAGCACATCTGACAAAGTCATTTCTCAGGAGGATTGCTACGTGCACTAACTTCACACCAAGTCAATCTTTAAGATGAATAATTTATTGATTTGATAATCGGGTAATTTTTTTTGTTCAGTGTCTCAAATGAAAGCTTGTAACCCCAGAAAAATAGCAATTCAACATTTAAATAGATTTGTTTACTGTCAGATCGACACCAAACATGGGCAATATATCTTTAACCCTAACCACCCCATAACCTGCAAAATCCTCCCAAAAAAATTTGGGAAAAAATTCAGCACTGTTGGAAATTGGTAACTTTCACATCTTTAAATGGGCCAAAATTACTACCTGGCAAGAAGTACAGGCCATAAGTGCTGAATATGAAAGATCGACGAAAATGCATGGTGCATTTTGAAGATAAGGGCATGTTTCCAAAAGTGCACTGATGGATTTTGGAGGATTCAGGAAGGTTCCTAGCCAGAATACCTAGGGGGTTAGGGTTAAAGAAGTAGTTTTGCATGTTGAGTGTGATGCAGTTAAACCAAGTATAATAATCTCTTCTTGGTTTGATGACTTCTGAAAATAACTTTCTCAAGTTTATATATTTTTTTTCTTGTGTAGAATGTTGGCATTAAAAAAAATCCCTTCTTTTGCTGCAGACATATTGATTAAAAAAATGTACCGGTATTTGATAATAGGGTAATTATCGATGTGGCACTTTCCTTTAAATTAAAAAATTTCTGGGACTATCAAGTGACTGATCGATATCCCTCATCTAGAGAACCTTATTCCTAATCTTCTTGGATGTATTCCCACTGGGACTAGCGGTAAGATTTTAGTTTCACAAAAAAACGTTGAGTTATTCAGGCACTGGCAGGATGTTTGGCCAACTAATGCAGAAATTCTACCGGGGACAGACAGATACCAAACCATGCTTTAAGGAATAATCAACCTAAAAGGAGAAATTTAACTCTTCAGCTTTGCCATTTTTTTCAGTGTTCTATTTTCATGTTTTTTTCAAAATGCACATTAATTGATAATTTTGTGCTTGTTCTTTTAAATTTCAAGCTATTTTTTGTATAAATATATTGAATGTTTGTCATTATTTATCAGCAGTTTTCAACAATTACGTGTAGGGGTGGATGATATCACGATAATATTGTAACGATACGATATTCAAAAATTATCGGCTAAATCGGTTATGGTTTTGAAGATATCGAAATATCGCCATATTGACGATATTCCAAAAATATCGCCGATATTAAAAAAATATAGCCGATATAATTTATATCGCTCTTTTTAGTTAAAATATTGCCGGAGTGATAATTTTTTTCCAAATTTCATGTCATTATACGGTACCGTGAAGAGCTAAAAAGCAGTTGGAAATCACGACGCGGCGCCGCTCATGTTCCCAGGGCCGTACCATTATGAAAATGCCATTATTTGAATGGGGATAACAAGGGGATAATTTTCAGAAGTGTTTATTACCTATACAACTTCCCTGTAGAACTTGTATGTAAAAGTAGTTCATATTTCGGTGTCCAATGTCGTTAAGGTACGATACATACATTTTTTCATTTTCATACATTTTTTTTCATGTATTTAAAAAAATCCGCATATTGAAATGATAATATCATGGCCATCGATAATTGTCTATCAAAAAAATTCAGTATCGTCATCCCTAATTACGTGTAGCGTTTTTCACCAGAGAGTTACCATTTTTCCTTTTCAAAATGAAATTAATTACGTAGTCACCAATGAGATATTTAAAAAAAATCAATTGCAGAAGAACAGTTGAACAGTTTTGAAATGTTAAATTTTATGAGGGGTCCCCTATAAATAGATTTCATCATTGTTGATCAATGTTAATTGTATAAGCCAGGATTTGGAATGAGGGCATCCAAATTTGTTATTTTATTTTTAGAAAAACAGGATGTCCAAATATTTAACTTGGAATACTTGTATTACAAATAAAACAGTGGTGTCCACTTACAAAATACGGCATTCTAAAGACACCCAAAGGTATTGCTGGTTAACACTCTGGTACGCCTATAAATCATCCGGGAAAATGATTCTATCTGAAGTGCGTTCATCTTAGGAAAAAAAAGTTATGTTGAATTTTATAAATGTCGAATTTCAAAAATATGTTTTAGTTTTCTGAATAAAAGTTGAGTATCTTTATATGATGAAAATTTCATCTGTTAGTTTTTATGATGCATATCTTGGAACAAACTAGAGGGTTGAAATGAACCAAGATGCCACTGATCATTGGCGGATCTAGGGGGGGGGGGGCTAAGGGGGTTGTAGCCCCCCCTAAAATCGTAAAAAAATAAATAAAAAATAAATAAAAAGGGAAAGAAAAAGAGAGAGAGAGAGAGGGGGGAGGGCCAGGGGAGAACGCACTCCCATTCCCTCACTGTGCTTTGTTTTTTCTCTCCCTTTGATTATTTCATTGTAATTTTTGTAGTACTGAAAAAAAAAATTTTTTGATTCTCAGCTCCCCCCCCCCCCTAAAAATGTTCTGGATCCACCCATGCTGATGTATCTTCTCTGTAACATTAATCATGTTTCAGGGTCTGATGTTGGAACTGAAATATGCCGTCTTTTATAGTTTATATTGTGAATATTAAAGCATCAGGTAAAACTACCATTATTCATATGGGAAAGATGTGAAGAAACAAAGGCTGTGTCGGGTATCCGGATACCCGACCGAAACTGTCATTATCTGGTTCCATTTTTCGGTTCAATTACCCGTAAACGACTTGAAAAATTTCGCCTGAACAACCAAACTGGTTGAAAAAAAATAATAAAATTGTAATCATTTACTCAAGTTATCGCCTAACCTAACCTAACATAACATAACAGTACAGTACAGTTCCTTTATAACACTTAGAATATCATACATATCTGTCAATGATGTTTACAGTGGTACAGGTGTAAGGTGTGACGGCGTAACGTTTTGTTATAAGTCAAGGCTGACCAGGAGACAGTGTTCCTCACAACACCTCACCTGTTTACATCATTACTTCAAACTTTTTTTGGGGGGGGGAGGGAGGTGTAAAAGCGTTAACATTTACATAATATTGTCCATCAGGGTTGAATGATGACCGGTACACTGCATCACTCATGACGCCTCACTCATGCCATTACACTTTTGGTACAAGTGGGAGGGAGATGTAAAGTGTACCATTTACATAATATTGTCCATCGAGGTTGAATGATGACCGGTACACTGTATCTCTCACGACGCCTCACTCATGCCATTACACTTTTGGTACAAGTGGGACGGAGGTGTAAAGTGTACCATTTACATAATATTGTCCATCAAGGTTGAATGATGACCGGTACACTGTATTCCTCACGACGCCTCACTCATGCCATTACACTTTTGGTACAAGTGGGACGGAGGTGTAAAAGTGTACCACTCACATGATATTGTCCATCGAGGTGTAAAGTGACCATTTATAATGTTATCAATCATGATGATCTCACAATGCCTCACTCAGGTGGGAAGGAGGTGTAAAAGCATTCCATTTACATGATGTTGTCCATCGAGGTTGAATGATGACGGGTACACTGTATTCGTCACAGTGCCTCACTCATACCATTACACTTTTGGTACAGCTGGGAGGGAGGTGTAAAGTAACCATTTATAATGTTGTCAATCATGGTTGAATGATGACTTCACAACGCCTCACTCATACTTGGTACAGGTGGGAGGGAGGTGTAAAAGCATTCCATTTACATAATATTATCCATCAAGGTTGAATGATGACCGGTACACTGTATCCCTCACGATGCCTCACTCATACCATTACACTTTTGGTACAAGTGGGAGGGAGATGTAAAGTGACCATTTATAATGTTGTCAATCATGGTTGAATGATGACCGGTACACTGTATTCTTCACAACTCCTCACTCATACCATTACACCTTTGGTACAAGTGGGAGGGAGGTGTAAAGTGACCATTTATAATGTTGTCAATCATGGTTGAATGATGACCGGTACACTGTATTCTTCACAACTCCTCACTCATACCATTACACCTTTGGTACAAGTGGGAGGGAGTTGTAAAGTGACCATTTATAATGTTGTCAATCATGGTTGAATGATGACCGGTACACTGTATTCTTCACAACTCCTCACTCATACCATTACACCTTTGGTACAAGTGGGAGGGAGTTGTAAAGTGACCATTTATAATGTTGTCAATCATGGTTGAATGATGACCGGTACACTGTATTCTTCACAACTCCTCACTCATACCATTACACCTTTGGTACAAGTGGGAGGGAGATGTAAAGTGACCATTTATAATGTTGTCAGTCATGGTTGAATGATGACCTGTACACTGTATCCCTCACGACGCCTCACTCATACCATTACACTTTTGGTACAAGTGGGAGGGAGGTGTAAAGTGACTAATTTATAATGTGTATTTATAATCAGTCAAGGTTGAATGATGACCTCACAACACCTCACTTATACCCACCCTCATTACATTACACATATAGTACAGGCTGGAGAGAGGTGTAGAAGCTTAAGGTTGAATTACCAGGCAGATATGTACAGTAGTACCAAGTGTTATATATTGTACAGTGTACCAAGTTTTATATTACAATAAAAACAGAAAAGTCAATACACACTTGAAATTGAAGGTACAACATTGGTAATGTTGGCCAAACTGCTTCTATGAGTATGCTTACTCTCTTTGAATCAAGATATACATTGAAGGGAAGGTACAACATTGGTAGTGTTGGCAAAACTGCTTCTACGAGTATGCTTACTCTCTTTGAATCAAGATATACATTGAAGGGAAGGTACAACATTGGTAGTGTTGGCAAAACTGCTTCTATGAGTATGCTTACTCTCTTTGAATCAAGATATACATTGAAGGGAAGATACATCATTGGTAATGTTGGCCAAACTGCTTCTATGAGTATCTCTCTTTGAATCAAGATATACATTGAATGGAAGACATGTACAACATTGGTAGTGTTGGCAAAACTGCTTCTATGAGTATGCTTACTCTCTTTGAATCAAGATATACATTGAAGGGAAGGTACAACATTGGTAATGTTGTCCAAACTGCTTCTATGAGTATGCTTACTCTCTTCGAATCAAGATATACATTGAAGGGAAGGTACAACATTGGTAGTGTTGGCAAAACTGCTTCTATGAGTATGCTTACTCTCTTCGAATCAAGATATACATTGAAGGGAAGGTACAACATTGGTAGTGTTGGCAAAACTGCTTCTATGAGTATGCTTACTCTCTTTGAATCAAGATATACATTGAAGGGAAGGTACAACATTGGTAATGTTGGCAAAACTGCTTCTATGAGTATGCTTACTCTCTTTGAATCAAGATATACATTGAAGGGAAGGTACAGCATTGGTAATGTTGGCAAAACTGCTTCTATGAGTATGCTTACTCTCTTTGAATCAAGATACATGTATACATTGAAGGGAAGGTTACAACATTGGTTATGTTGGCCAAACTGCTTCTATGAGTACGCTAAGGCTGTGCGTTTTCGGTTATTTTGGAAATCTTCAGCTACTTGGGTACCTATAAACTACTAGGTCGCCCGCAGGCGGGATCGCCTCCAGATATTCCAATCAACCCTGTAAACAATTTTGTAAAAACACGTAAATACTCCCCAAATGTATAAAATAACAAATATGAACACAAGTTTCTCTTGTTTTATTAGAGTCACAATAAATGTGGACTTACTGTAATAATTTCCCGCCTCTACATGTATATTAAAAACGACTCGTAGCATCTCCATTCCCCACATGCATACAAAAATAATTCATGTGTCCCACCCCCACTCGCACTAATCCAATAACTGCGAACAACAGACACCAAATACCAACTCGTGATACTGGCACGATGACGGCAGTCAACTCAAAACAAACTAGATACATCAAACAAAAGCCGGCAAGTCTGTGAAAGGCTGTCGGCAAATATTACTTCTATACCCTTTATCTGAGTTTTCTTCATTTTCTTCATATCTGAGATTTCCAATTTGTGTGTATAAGTTTTGCAGCCAGTGATCAATATAACCAACTAACAATAATAATAATAAGAAACTTTAAACTAACCCTCTAATAGTTAAAATATAAACATCCTAGCGGGTTAATAAGTCCTGCGGGATGCTGCTTTGCAGGATAAACGTGTCCGGTTGACGAGCTTGCGTACATGTATGCCATAAGTGTTCGTCACCGTATGTGGGCGTTACCCCAACATGCCACTTAAAATAATAATAATAATAATAAATTGACATCACAAACTGAAGTGTGCCCTCGTTCAGAGGCAAAGGAAGGTCACTCATTGGCTGATGTATGCGCGCTGCTTATACACACTTAAAGGTGCTGCACAGATACGCATCGTACAAACCTGAACCAATAAAAGTGACTTTCTCTAGCCTGTGAATGAGGGCGCCCTTCAGTTTGTGACATCATACGCATATTGGGTATATACAAAGAACATTTGCGAGCCTTACTCTTCACAGAGGCTACAAAGCCAATTGCCTGCATTCTCATTCCCTGATCGTTGCCTCGTTACCCCCTTCAAATGTTCCATAGGCATTTGGGTTTTTTTTCTAATGGAAGTGCCACTACCCAAGTGTCACTACAACACCAAAGTTCAAGGCCTGTGTTTGTGTGTACCTCGATGATATTCATTAAGGCGGTGTGGCACTGTAATCATGACTTCTAACGACAGTGTTGCAAAACTCCTCCCATGAAAATGATAAAGGACTCCTCATGCCTACACTACATAGGTGAAGCTATTATGATTCTCACGTAATATACAACATGAGGTGAATTTTTTTACACCCCCGTGGATTCACAGGTTCATACCGCAATTCTAACCATGGCATCGGGGGACAAAATAAGAAATGAAAATACCAGCATGCTTGGCATTTCCAAGCAACGTATGACCTCGCTGCTGTGGTCATCCTTGTGGCTAAAAGCAGGAGCAGGGTGTGAGGAATTCCTCAAGAAAATTAAATTTGCCTAAGTGCCTCTTGCAGTTATCAGTAGCGGTGGTCACTTTTGAACATAAATCTACCATAATGGAAAGTGCATATTTCTCAAGTCGTTGGCTTTCTGTGATTGGTTTAGTGCATAAAGACCCACTGTGGTCTGTTGTGAGGAAGTGAAAGTGGATTTTGTCATGCGTTGAACCACGTGAGAACAATTGATTAAAGTTTTCCATCATTTTGGAAAGAAGAAGTTGACTGTGCAAATGATTGCTGAATAAACACAGGCATAATGAACATATATATCCATGTTTTGTTCATGTACATTGGTATAATCTTTTTTATAGCTCCATGGTATAATCATGGAGGAAGGAATGTTTGCATGCTAATGTAAGCTAGACATCCTGTTAATATATAAACAATTGCCTAGCCCAATTATCACTCACACTAGGTACAATTATAACATACACAACAACTGTTTACTTTGTAATAAACAATTCCCCACTGTTTAACCATTCTGTCAATCACTAGCTAATCATCTAAATGTCAGTGACCTATCCCCTATCCCTTATATATATATATATATATACTGAGGCCCTTTGTCTCTCTCTCACTCTTGGACTCTTGCACTCGTGCTCTCTTGCTCCACACTTCATTATGGTCTTGAGATGTATCTTTGTTAAAGCCACAGATGTACAATAAAATAAGATCATTTTAATAATAATAATAATAATAATGTGTGGACTTATATAGCGCACGTATCCACCAACTAAGTGGTGCTCAAGCCTGTCTCCTTGTTCGTCTCTTCTACAACTCTATACGGCCAGCTCAAGTAATACATCAAATTCTAGTATTACACTAGGCATGGTGCATTCTGAGACAGAAACATTACCACATGTACATGTACATTGATATTAAAGGGACAACATTGCCACGATCAGAGCAGACTTTCAAACAGGGCATGGAATCGGTGTCCTAGTTTAAGATGAACACAGTGACTGAAAATGACTGGCTCATTTTATGAAGCAGCAACGGTAATATGACCTTATCATGTGGGGTATTATTTTCAGTCGGGTAATTACAAATGGTGCATATTCCCTTTCATTTTGAAATGGATTTCTGCGTTGAATCTTGTGGGGCTAAGTATAAACTTGACACAATGCTCCTTGATCGTGACTGTCAGTCTCTCATCCACCCCAGTGTGGTTTATGCAGACATACTTTATTTTTGCTCTCTCCCGGTGGCTTAAAATCGTCACGGATGATGTTATTAGATTTTGCCCCTTTCAAAGAATGAAACATAGACATATTCATGCTGGAAAAGAAAAAAAACGTATACCCAGGGCAGTGGTTTTGAGGCAAAATTTTTTCAAATTTGATTTCTTTGAAAGGTCTTAAAACCTCTAAGTAAGGAATTCAATTTCCTTAATGGTTTTTGTTGGTGCAGGAACAGATAAGGTTAACTTAAAAGAACGGTTTAATTCTGGTACGTCTCTGGGGGCAATCTCCTCTTAGTGCGTTGAGAATGCCCTTTGAGAAAGTCCCAATACACTTTTGGTAAGAGTTAATTAAATCCCTTTTACACTATTGGTAATCTCAGAAAAAACATAAATGATGACAGTTGTATGCGAAACTTTATACTTCAGTAGAGAATAAGCTGTTGCAAACTGCTTACCAGCCTAAAGGACCTGTAGTATAAATGCAGAATAGTAGTTATTGGCCTTAACATTTCGAACCTAGCAGGTTCTTTCTCAAAAGGCAAAATGAGACAGAATACAAACAACATACATACATAAACACAAGAGTGAGCAGATGTAACACAAAAGTAAAATTAATGTGAAAATGTATGTGGAGAAAGAAAAAAAGGAGACAAAAAGGAAAAATGAGTCATTGCCTTCCTGTATGTTGAATCTTTATACTTGGTGTATAGTGGATGATGTCAGGCCAAAATAGGCTTCAGTGTCTGCTCTCAAAGCTGTGTGTTATCATTTTTACTTTTGTTATTTTTTTATATATTTTTTTGCTATGAAACGATGTCCAAATTGCAGCCAAAATTGCTGCCCCGCTGTTTTTTTTTTTTGTTTTTTTTGTTTTTTTTTGTTTTTTTTCCCACATAGGGGTATGAACATTTGACTAATTTGTGTAGCCTCTCATCTTAGCTACCATACTTGTGTGTCTGGGAAATTTCATCTGGTGCAAATAACCATGTATATGTTAACTAGGGCTGTGCGTTTTCGGATATTTTTGGAACCGGATACCCGAAATCTGGAAACTTCGGATACCCGGATACCCGTTTTCATTTTTGTTGAAAACACATCTCCGGTGGTGTACAAATACATGTACTGTAAATGGTAACAAATTGACTTTTATAATACAGAGGATACCATACTATCAATCTTTTCTTTATTGGAGTGTAATCTCTTGAATTTAAAGATAATTGTCTGTACAAGTGCATTGTTCAAGAGTCACAGATTTCTGTTTGCACCGCTCAAATGTTAAACTTGTCCGAATTTTAAAAAGTCGTTTACGGGTAATTGGAACCGAAAAATGGAACCGGGTAATGACCGTTTCGGTCGGGTATCCGGATACCCAGCACAGCCCTAATGTTAACATGTATCAAAAGAAAAGAAAAGATAAAATCTTAATGACAAAAACTGTTGCATGCTTTTATATTTTACAATAAGTTGCTGATGGTATTTTTTTGGTAAATTCAGCTTGACAATTCCCTCTTTTCTCTATGATGAAAACAGTTCACAGAAAATCATTTCTCAGGATAATTGGTACATGTATTGCAGCAACTTTCCACAAAGTTTGTCTTTCAGTAATAATTCATTTGAAAATATGGTTATTACCAATTTTGTACCTTCCCTTTAAAGGGACAGTATTGCAGAGAATGGATCATCTGTGACATGGTGACATTTAGTGACAAAATTTCATTGACCAAAAATCTGTGACATTCTGTGACATTTTGACAATTTTGTGACAAAATGTGACAAAAGGAACATAAACAGAAGTATTAAAAATTGTCTGACATTTTGTGACATGCTTTACCCCTTCACTTGCACTCATTGACACTAGGCCATGTCTTTTATGACCGTGCAGTAATCTTTAGTTGGATTATACTTCAGAGGCACTTTGGGCAATCTTTCACTTTTTCCTGATTTTTCTTTTGTACTTTCGAGTCTTCAGTGTAGATTTACACAGAGTGTAATCTGATGTTGCATTTTAGTGGTGGTTCCATTTTTCATGAAACAGACATGAGTATCACCGGTCAACTGGTCATGATGTTTTAATCTATGCCAATCAAATGCGACAAAGGCAAAACTGATGTGACATTCTGTGCAAAAGGTGCCAAAATTTCTGTGACATTTGAGACATTTATGTGACAGATTTGAAATTTTGTGACGTGACATTTTGTGACGTGACATTTTGTGACAAGCCATCAATCATCAATCCATTCACTGGTATCGTCACGATCAGAGCAGACTTTCAACAGGGCATGGAATCAGTGTCCTAGTTTAAAATGAACACAGAGACTGAAAATTACTGGCTCATTTATGAAGCAGCAATATCTAAAACTAGCATTCCGATTACATGCCATGTTGATCGTGACGATATATTGTTCCTTTTAGTATATAGAGTAACAACGACATGTCTGAATTCCACAACAGGTTCTTTGAAACACTTACTCTTTTAAAACCGTCCAGAGGATAGTTCGGAAGGCTTGATTTCGTCACGTATTACATGATTCCAGTGCTTGAACCGACATTAACTGGAAATTTACCCCGTTTTACGACAACTTCGCTGTGTAATCAAACAAAACGAAAAATAGACGAATGATCCAGCTCGATGTGAAGTTGCACACACCCGATGCGAAATTCAACTCCGGGGACTCCAACACACTGCATGTAATTAGGCAATCTGTTGTTGCTAAGTACCACTTATCGCATAGTGTTTCCTCCGCGAGCGTCCGTGAGATTGCAACCAGCTGAAATTGTAATCTATCGTTGGTTTTTGTGGGTCACTATTCGGAATTATTTCACCTGCCCGTTAGTTCCTGTATTTATCCACCCCTGGGAGTCGTTTTATACAGGAGTTTGGAGGGTGTTATAGAGGGTTCTTAAACCTTGTGAAGAACCCTGGGAAAGTGCTCAAATTGTTATTTTACTCAGGAAAAATTCTAGGAAGGTTGCTTGAAAATCCTTGAAAACTGTGTGGTAACAATACAATAAATTGTTTTAGGTGGATCTCACCCCAATATTTTTTTGTTATTTTGTTTTTTTTAGTTTTTGTAAAAGGTTAAAATATTAATTTTTAACAGTAGGTTTTTTATATAGCACCAACTCCATCATGATACGATGTTACATTATTATTATTCCTGTCGTCAGGCTACTTTAAATCATTCATGGGTTATTCTCAACTTACTGGGAAGTTCATGTATACAACCCCGGCAGCCTGTAAGGTGCCCATTAGCTAATCAAAACTCAATTACCATCTCTGCCCTCACTAGTTGCCCATTTTATGCTCCCAGGTGAAGAGAAACAATTCAGGGTTATTTAAGTGTCTCGCTCAAGGATACAAATGCCACATATAATGTATTCATACTCAACAAAGAGTAAGACATTGTAGGGAAATGGCCCGTGAATTTTCACTGTGAATCAGGTCTACACAGTTTTGAGAAATACATTTCCTGATAATTGGCCAGTAGTATTTGATATATTACAGGCATTTTATTCTTCCTACTTTTGTAGGAAATCCTACCTTTTGATTTTGAAAATCTCAACTTCAGACCATGGAAACTTTCCTTGTGTATCATTTTTATTGTAAATACCAAGATAAAAAACAGTTTCCTTGCTATACATGGCTATAGAGGTAAACCGCTATAGGCTAGTATATGCCTAATGATAATGGCAAACATTTTTCTGACTTTCATTTTCTCACAATTTCATCCCTGATATAACCACTAGTATGCATTGTAGAGAAATACATTTAGTGATATTTTGATTTTATGTATTATTATTACATATTTATATCTATCAGACGAAATAATTGTTCAGGATGATTTTACCTTTACCAACATCGGATCAAAGATAGCTTTCAGATAATTAATTTTGTGATCGGGTAATTTACTGATGTTGTACCTAAAGAGAGCCTTCCAGCAAAAGGGAGTGATTAGTTTATACTGTTCCACCTAACCGTACCTTTGGCCGCACCACATGTTTCTCTGCTCATTCTCATCCTTATACTGTATCTGTCCCCAAAGCAAATACTTGGCGGTACTCATCCAGTTTCTTCCCATGTACTGCCTTACTTTGGAATTCATTACCTGTATCCTGCTTCCCTGCCACCTATAACCTGTCTCAATTCAAACGTAACATCAATAGTCATCTTTCTACTTTTTGATTTCTTCTTCTCTTACCCCCTTTCCCCTATTTAGCCCTCACCTTGAGTGGCCTGTAAGGCCTTGTGATTGGCAACCGTCCTTCGGATGGGACGTTAAGCCGTAGGTCCCGTGTACTAGATTAAGTAATGCACGTAAAAGAACCCAGAACACTTATCGTGGAAGTGTAAGGGGTTTACCCCGGTGTTTCTGGTTCACATTGCAAGCGCCCTTGTTTACAGGTTTCCTCAGGCTTTCGAGCTTACAGTGCTTAAGTGCGCTTTTCTGAGGCATCCCTTGGTTTCATTACCAGAAATGATTAATAATAATAATAATAATAATAATAAACAATTTTTTTTTAAATGATACATGCCCATTGCATACTCAACAACTTTCATCCAGCAGATACTACATGAACTGTTGTCTCAAAATTTAAAGGGACAATATCATCACAATCAACAGGGCATAGATTACCTTGATGGCTGAAAATAATACCCCACATGATAAGGTCATACCGTTGCTGCTGCATAAATGAGCCTATAATTTTCAGTCACTGTGTTCATCTTAAACTACGACACCGATTCCATGCCCTTTTGAAAATCTGCTCTGATCGTGACAATAGAGTAATTTTGGCAAATTTGCTTGTGCTACTACACTTACTCTCAGTTGAACCATTTAAAACAACCAACATATGAATATCTCTGCTTATTACTTTGTCCTTAATAATGAGAATTTTTTTGAAAATGCATTCATATTTTTTGTACACATTCTAATGCGGAATTTAGGAAAACTAATTGAAATTAAAATTTGAACTGAATTGAATTTCAAACTGGAAGTTATTTCACTTTTCTTTAAAGGGACAGCACCCCATAAAATAATTTTATGGTGACGATTTCCTAATGAGAGATGGTTTTAAGTTAAAGGGGCAACATTGTCACGGTCAGAGCAGACTTTCAATAGGGCATGGAATCGATGACCTAGTTTAAGATGAAAACAGTGACTGCAAATTACTGGCTCATTTATGTAATTCTTTTTGTGTATTCCTAGTGTCAGCGAAAACCTAGCCTTACATGATGTCCTAGCTACTTACCTTGATCCTGTCAAGGGAGATCCGGTCAGAAGACAAAGGTAAATATTTTGTTTTAAATGATGAATGCAGTTTAGCGTATGTTGCTCCCAAACTGTGGAGCAAATATCCCAGATGTAATAAAGAGTTCAAACACTGTCAATAAATTTAAGTCCCAGGTTAAAACGTACTTGTTTAATAAGTAAATGTGGGTTCATTGTAGTCAGTTATTGAAAAATATAGTAATATGATTGGAAAGTCAGTTGGGACGTGTAATTTTTAAGCGCATAGAGACATTTATTCAAAGGTATTACGCGCTATATAAGAACTGTTCATTATTATTATTAATGATTATAATATTAGCCAATCAGAAGGAGCAGATTTATAATGAACCAATCAGAAGGAGCAGATTTATTATGAATCAATCAGAAGGAGCAGATTTATTCTGAACCAATCAGAACGAGCAGATTTATTCTGAACCAATCAGAAGGAGCACATTTATAATGAACCAATTAGAAGGAGCAGATTTATTATGAATCAATCAGAAGGAGCAGATTTATTATGAATCAATCAGAAGGAGCAGATTTATTATGAATCAATCAGAAGGAGCAGATTTATTATGAATCAATCAGAAGGAGCAGATTTATTATGAATCAATCAGAAGGAGCAGATTTATAATGAATCAATCAGAAGGAGCACATTTATAATGAACCAATCAGAAGGAGCACATTTATAATGAACCAATCAGAAGGAGCAGATTTATTATGAATCAATCAGAAGGAGCACATTTATAATGAATCAATCAGAAGGAGCAGATTTATTATGAATCAATCAGAAGGAGCAGATTTATTATGAATCAATCAGAAGGAGCACATTTATAATGAATCAATCAGAAGGAGCAGATTTATTATGAATCAATCAGAAGGAGCAGATTTATTATGAATCAATCAGAAGGAGCAGATTTATTATGAATCAATCAGAAGGAGCAGATTTATTATGAATCAATCAGAAGGAGCAGATTTATTATGAAT
Organism: Zoroaster sp. YZ-2022; assembly: GCA_029582265.1. Classification (NCBI taxonomy): domain Eukaryota; kingdom Metazoa; phylum Echinodermata; class Asteroidea; order Forcipulatida; family Zoroasteridae; genus Zoroaster; species Zoroaster sp. YZ-2022. The sequence continues at coordinate 20,092,248 of CM055835.1, read as the reverse complement.
CAATCAGAAGGAGCAGATTTATTATGAATCAATCAGAAGGAGCAGATTTATTATGAATCAATCAGAAGGAGCAGATTTATTATGAATCAATCAGAAGGAGCACATTTATAATGAATCAATCAGAAGGAGCAGATTTATTATGAATCAATCAGAAGGAGCAGATTTATTATGAATCAATCAGAAGGAGCAGATTTATTATGAATCAATCAGAAGGAGCAGATTTATTATGAATCAATCAGAAGGAGCAGATTTATTATGAATCAATCAGAAGGAGCAGATTTATTATGAATCAATCAGAAGGAGCAGATTTATTATGAATCAATCAGAAGGAGCAGATTTATTATGAATCAATCAGAAGGAGCAGATTTATTATGAATCAATCAGAAGGAGCAGATTTATTATGAATCAATCAGAAGGAGCAGATTTATTATGAATCAATCAGAAGGAGCAGATTTATTATGAACCAATCAGAAGGAGCACATTTATAATGAACCAATCAGAAGGAGCAGATTTATTATGAATCAATCAGAAGGAGCACATTTATAATGAACCAATCAGAAGGAGCAGATTTATTATGAATCAATCAGAAGGAGCAGATTTATTATGAATCAATCAGAAGGAGCAGATTTATTATGAATCAATCAGAAGGAGCAGATTTATTATGAATCAATCAGAAGGAGCAGATTTATTATGAATCAATCAGAAGGAGCACATTTATAATGAACCAATCAGAAGGAGCAGATTTATTATGAACCAATCAGAAGGAGCACATTTATAATGAACCAATCAGAAGGAGCAGATTTATTATGAATCAATCAGAAGGAGCACATTTATAATGAATCAATCAGAAGGAGCAGATTTATTATGAATCAATCAGAAGGAGCAGATTTATAATGAATCAATCAGAAGGAGCAGATTTATAATGAACCAATCAGAAGGAGCAGATTTATTATGAATCAATCAGAAGGAGCAGATTTATTATGAATCAATCAGAAGGAGCACATTTATAATGAACCAATCAGAAGGAGCAGATTTATTATGAACCAATCAGAAGGAGCAGATTTATTATGAATCAATCAGAAGGAGCACATTTATAATGAACCAATCAGAAGGAGCAGATTTATTATGAACCAATCAGAAGGAGCACATTTATAATGAACCAATCAGAAGGAGCAGATTTATTATGAATCAATCAGAAGGAGCAGATTTATTATGAATCAATCAGAAGGAGCACATTTATAATGAACCAATCAGAAGGAGCAGATTTATTCTGAACCAATCAGAAGGAGCACATTTATAATGAACCAATCAGAAGGAGCACATTTATAATGAACCAATCAGAAGGAGCAGATTTATTATGAATCAATCAGAAGGAGCAGATTTATTATGAATCAATCAGAAGGAGCAGATTTATTATGAATCAATCAGAAGGAGCAGATTTATTCTGAACCAATCAGAACGAGCAGATTTATTATGAACCAATCAGAAGGAGCACATTTATAATGAATCAATCAGAAGGAGCAGATTTATTATGAATCAATCAGAAGGAGCAGATTTATTATGAATCAATCAGAAGGAGCAGATTTATTATGAATCAATCAGAAGGAGCAGATTTATTATGAATCAATCAGAAGGAGCAGATTTATTATGAATCAATCAGAAGGAGCAGATTTATTATGAATCAATCAGAAGGAGCAGATTTATTATGAACCAATCAGAAGGAGCACATTTATAATGAACCAATCAGAAGGAGCAGATTTATTATGAATCAATCAGAAGGAGCACATTTATAATGAACCAATCAGAAGGAGCAGATTTATTATGAATCAATCAGAAGGAGCAGATTTATTATGAATCAATCAGAAGGAGCAGATTTATTATGAATCAATCAGAAGGAGCAGATTTATTATGAATCAATCAGAAGGAGCAGATTTATAATGAATCAATCAGAAGGAGCACATTTATAATGAACCAATCAGAAGGAGCAGATTTATTATGAACCAATCAGAAGGAGCACATTTATAATGAACCAATCAGAAGGAGCAGATTTATTATGAATCAATCAGAAGGAGCAGATTTATAATGAATCAATCAGAAGGAGCAGATTTATAATGAACCAATCAGAAGGAGCAGATTTATTATGAATCAATCAGAAGGAGCACATTTATAATGAACCAATCAGAAGGAGCAGATTTATTATGAACCAATCAGAAGGAGCAGATTTATTATGAATCAATCAGAAGGAGCACATTTATAATGAACCAATCAGAAGGAGCAGATTTATTATGAACCAATCAGAAGGAGCACATTTATAATGAACCAATCAGAAGGAGCACATTTATAATGAACCAATCAGAAGGAGCAGATTTATTATGAATCAATCAGAAGGAGCACATTTATAATGAACCAATCAGAAGGAGCAGATTTATTCTGAACCAATCAGAAGGAGCACATTTATAATGAACCAATCAGAAGGAGCACATTTATAATGAACCAATCAGAAGGAGCAGATTTATTATGAATCAATCAGAAGGAGCAGATTTATTCTGAACCAATCAGAAGGAGCACATCTATATTATTATAGTGGGGTTTTTTTTAGTTTTTTTTTTTTTTATCCTTCCATGCAAATCCTCAAGACCAAACTGATCAAGGGTGGAAACACAGACTTACATGGTCCTGTGCTTAACTCTAACCTTCCCAAATCCTCCAAAATCCTCTGCTAAAGTGAAGGATTTTGAAGGATTGAGGTTACATGCTACATACTCTTTGATAAAGTGAAGGATTTTGAAGGATTGAGGTTATTAGGCATACTTGCCTTTCCATGGTACATGTACATCCATGTTTATTGTAGTGATTGCAAGGTCAGTGCTTGGATCAGTGGACACTGTTTATTGCTCCATGCATGCAGGGAGGGTCCCTGGCCATGTACATGTATCACAGATTAGAAATACATGTGTGCATACATGTCATGTGCTTGCTTTACTACTGAAGGATTTTGGAGGATTCAGGTTATGTGTAAGCAAATGGGCCTAGGGAGTTAGAGTTTTTAGAGTTAGGGTAAGGAAGTTTTTGAAGATGATTACCGCATATTGAAATATGGCTATAATGTAATTTGTTATCCCATTCAATATATGTTATTCCTGCAGTTATTTGATCTCAGCTACCTGACTTGCCAACTGCTCACTGTTTTTGTTATATTCTCTGAACCCCCCCCCCCCGCCCCCCCCCCATATTGACGTTTGTTAACTCATCCAACAGTGACAGTAACTCTCATCAAATTTTATTTATATGCATTATAAAGTGTGAAATATTTTCCTGAGCTCGCTAATGCACAAATTGCACGCCATTCTTGGACATTTTCTTTGAAGTTGTTCAATAATATCTGGTCATTTCTTGTTGAGCAGTAAAGGCTCATTAGGTTAGGACATATGGTTGATTAGCTAGTTGTTATGTCCGGTGTACTCTGGCCTGGTCATTTGCTGGACAATGCCCTACCCCGAGGCCCTTTAAAATCAGTTCCTTACACATATGAGAGCTTCAGTATTTTTTAATAATAAATCCTTTTTTTTATTTCGTTGAGGTTGAAACGATATTGTCAGGAAGGAATCGAAGAACTTGGACTTTACATGAAGGTTGAAGGAAGACAAGCTAATTCTGTTCGGTAATTTTTTTTTTTTTGATAAAGGTTTTTACTTAATCTGAGTTTTTAAACCCTCAGGCCTTTCCATTAATTATTCATTCGTGATTGCACAATTTGTTATATTGTAATTACGATGATGCTTCATATAAATGTTTTTGTCCTTCATTTTTAATTACATTTGCAGTTAAACGAGTAGTAAATCAGTGCAGTATAATTGCCATTTCTTTGCCCACCTCATCCTCCCTTGCCCACCCGCTCCTCCCTTTGCCCACCCCTCCTCCCTTTGCCCACCCCACATCCCTTTGTCCTCCCCCACCCGCCCCACCCCCGTATAACATCACATGTATAACTTCATGGAAATTGGTGTTGTTTAAACGACATTCAATCCCCCGAAAAATGGGACAGTTAAGAGGTTGAGAGGAGATCATTTAGGCAAATTAAGTTTAGCAGAAATGGGCCTCTGAAGGGCTGTTCCGAAAGAGAAAAAATTCCCGTTCGGCATCCGATGTCTCTGAGCTCATTTTTCAATGCTCAGTCACATTTCTCTTCTCCACATTCTCTTCCTTCTCAGATATCACAAGTTGGACACGAGGAACACGCTTCGTGGTAATCTCACCTACAAGTCAATCATTGAGTTCCCCACCATCCACGTTGTACTCCGAGAGTTTGCTGATAGCTACCAATGCATTGGACAGGGTGAGTGCCCTTTCCAAGTCGGCGTGTTAACCCCCAAACAAAATTGATGTGTGTAGCGTATTGGAGAATGGGAGAAACCATTCGGCGCATGTGTCAAATATAAAACTTAGATTTTGACATTTTTGGGAGGTGGCCTTTTGAAGTCTGGATCTGGCACTAGGATGGCAAAAAAAGAGAGAGAGAAAAAAAAAGAGCAATAATCACAACTTGATAAAGCCAATAAAGTCTTTTCCATGATATTTTTGTAAACGCTTATCTCACCAAAATTATGCTGGTGAATTAATTCGCTCTCGCAGGAATGCCAGCTCATGATTATTAGCCTTGAGTAGTTGCCAAAGCAAAGACAATCGTGAAGTGATGTGAGAACATTTTCCAGCAAATTACATCTCATAAGCACAGGTGACCTTGAAGCTGACGGAATGCTTTCACAAGAAAATCATCCATGTAGTGTAATTCGCTGAGGGGGCCAGGCGACAGAGATAAAATGTCTATATTTTCTTGTATTGTCAGGATTTTTTTCTATTTGGTCACGTTTTAAGATGGTGTTGACGTGTTTGCTCAGTTAAAAGCCCAAAGTGGGAATCTTGTGAAGTGTGAAGAGGATAGAAAAATAATAAGCGGACTGAAGAGGAAGCGTGTTTAGTCGAAGGGATGTTTGTAAAATGTTCATCTCTCTGTGGTTAATACTCTCCTGTTCATTGGAGCGTGACTCAATTTATCCATTTATTACATTGTGAGGTATATGGGTTGTCATTCAAGTGTTTCCCTACGTGCTAAAAGCTTAGCCAGGGTTCGCGACTAGCTGCTAAACTGTTCTCCCGAGTTTGCGCACTGACTTTCATCCTGCAGAAAACCCTCCCAAGGACAAATAATGAGTACAGCTAAGGATAGGCAGTTAACACTTACATGAAAACATTCCGTGTATTTCAAAGTTAATATGCGATTTCTTATGCCTCAAATGTTCTTGAGAAACCAGTACAAATATGCGCATATTTAAAAAAATTAAAAATACAGAATAACGCCCACAAATGAAGAGTAAATCTACAGTAGCATTTGGCATAATATTACTTCACCATTGGATATGTTCTTTTTTTTATGCAGACAAAAGCAAGAGCCCATTACGACCCGAGTCTGACCCACGAACAAATCCTTCGGTTGAGGCTGCACTATACCCGAGCAACGAGGGCGCCGCAGTCAATGTGAGCGACGATGCTGTGGAGACACACGACCACGACGGGGAAAATCTGAACCCAGATCAGGAAGTGCATCCTGGGAAGCCGACACCTGGCACGGAGCAGTGCACTTGAGCTGGGAATTTGTGGGATGAATTCGGAAACTTCTCCTAAGAGCGAACCGCATCCGACTGGAAGGGAAGTTGAATAGCATCCAAAGGAAGAAGCAGTGTATATGTAGAGCAGCCATTTTACTTTTCTAATGCACAAGTCTATGGGAATCAAAACGAGGCTCTTGTCAAAATAGACTGGTGCCTTTCAAACTTTTGTTTCTGTTACATTGATTTTATACTGGCAATCGTGGAACCAGACAAAAAAATAATAAATAAATGCACTGTGATAATACACCTATCTAGCCTGTCAATCAAACGGCACAGATTTACATGACAATTGTTACTATGCCGACCATCAGTATACACGTGACTGAGTTTTCCAACGTTGATGAGGGTGGGCGGGGACTATGACTACAACTGGAGGTGTGTATTTGAAACTGTACTGATGAAAATGATTTGACTCATTGATTGTCTAAATAACTCAGACAGAGGTGTGATTTGTCCGGATTTTTTCGGATTTCCAGATTTTTACAAATCGCAATGTTGTGATCCTCCAGATTTTAAATATTAAAGCAATAAAGGAAAGCAACGCAAACACTCAGAACTATAGATTTCACCCCTACCATAATTTTCATTTTTTCAAAACTGCCTAATGACACCCCTGAACTCTCTAGAATCATCCGTTTCCACCACCATTTCCGAGTTATTTTATGTAGTTCAAATTATTGTAAATCATGGGGAGGGGTCTGAAGGGTTTGCTTCCCTTATTCATATTGTCCTAATCCATTACTTTATAATACAATACCAGGCCTGAAATTTCATTCCTGTAGTTGCAAGGCCACATTTCCTGTGAAAAAAATGAAAAAAAATAATTTAAAAATAGGCACGGGGTAATAAACTCGTTTTTTCTTTTTGATTTAGTGTTTATTAATTATCACCTATAAAATAACGCCATCATAACTTGGTATGTCAGGGATCCTTTAAAGTGCACTTGCATTAGTATTATCAGAATGTCTATGGGAACATATTTAAGGGGCACCAAGGCCAAAACCCAGGGCAATGGAGGCAGCGGCCACAGTGACCTATGCGTAGTTCCAGGCCAACAATAGACCTTTATGCATATGATGTCACAAACTGAAGACTGCCCTTGTTGAGAGGTGTAAACGAAAGTCACTCATTGGTCCATGTATGCGCGCTGCACGTACGAAAGATCTGACATCACGCTTTGAGGCTTGTAAGTTACACCAGATACCGGCAGCGCACGCGCACAGCCGCCATGTTTTTTCCCGGAGATTCAACTTTGACCTTGGTTGGTAGCTAGTGCACAAGCCTTAGAGTCGAAGCGTGACGATCTTCCACACAACATACCCAGTGAAATCCTTTGAATGGTACCCCCAGAGCCTGTCTCCTATCCTTGATAGGATAAAGACAGGGCACCAGTCTACACATACATGTGCCACGCTTTTTGAGTGTGTGTGTACCCCAATGAATGACCGTCTTTTCCCTGTGAACGAAGGCACCCTTCAGTCTGCGATGTCATTGCATATAAAGGTCTATACAATTTGCTGATAAATATATTCAACCGTGGAGGAAGGAATGTACTCTTTAGAAAGAGTGTAATGACAAGGTCGTTGAACAATCCTCCTCCCCTTCAGAGAAATTTCCAGAACCCACTGATGCATCTCAACTCTATACTGCCCGATTTTTATTCCAGTAAATTTAATACAGTCATTACTTTCTCAAAGTACAAGCACAATCATCTGACTCACTCACATGATGAGTGATTTCCCTTTTTGAGAAAGTGATGGTAAGCACCTAAGGAGAAAAGGAAACAGATCGTGTCTTAGATTAGCCCTGACCTTGAAAGTGGACTCTGGAGTGACTGACAACGTTAGCACCAACCGTGATGCATTTCGGTCAAGCATGTTCCAGTAATGGAATATGTGCTTCATCTGCACTGATAGGCATACAGACAGCTAAATGAGTAGTATTAATTGCCTCCAGGCACAAGAGAAGGGATTAAACAAAAAAAATTACAGAGGAATACGTGGGAGGAAGACCGTGATGTGGGGGACAGTCAGAGGCCTTGTTGGGAGGGGAGTACACTTTTTTTTATTAGAGGGAAAGAGGGACTAATTGCTTTGATTCTGTGAATAAAATGCATATTAAAATGTCGGCATGATTTGTGTGACAGTGATTCACTCACAGTTGCATGGACATGATGATCTGGCATGAAGTACATCACCGTTATAGTCTAGTGACTCTATTAGGGCTACAGATGAATGCAGTGTTGGAACTAGGAAGATGTACATGGATGGAAACGGACTGACTGATGGACTGACTGATGAAGTGTCTTAAAGAATGGATGTATAAATTGCACTGGCTTATTCGGGGAGTGGATCCCGGGTCTTGCCAAAGGGGGAAACATGGACAGATGGGGGAGGGGGGGGGGGGGCACACTGCCCAAAAAAGGAGGGGAATACACAAATAAAAACGTTTGGTAACTCGTTCTGTGACTGGGAGAAGGATGTAACAAAAGTGTGACCGGCAAAAGGTCGTAAGCAATTAATGAGCAATATTGTGTTTCAAGAAAACTGAGTGTGAAAGTTTGGTCGTTTTTCTGCCATTTATAAGTCAATGTAGGAAAGTTAAATTCCGCATGGGAATGCAAAAACATGTCTTGGGAGTAATTCTAGCAACAAATATATAACAGTTATGCCCTACTTTTTTTTTTTCAAAGGAGCCATTTTATTGCTTACGATCTTCTGCTGGGACAAAAATTTGTACTTTGTGTGCCCGGAAGAAGTTCGTAGAGCCTTACGATCTTCATCCAGGCACACAACGAAATATACATGGATTGATGATAAATGAAGGGAACAAATCCCCACTTTGAACCCGTCCTATCCCCCCCCCCCCCCATCTGCCAATTGGCTTATTGGTTTACAAGATTAATCAATCAAGCTTTGAGTGCTTGCTTACTGACTGACAGACACATTATTAATTGATTGATAGTTGAGTTAGTTGATTGATCAGTGGGCCAGTGTTAATGTTTAAAGGGAGGGTACATTATCAGTAATGTTGGCAAATTTGTTTCTATGTGACTTCACTTTACTCTCAATTGAACCAAGACATTGGCGGATCCGGGGGGGGTGGACTAAGGGGGCTGTAGCCCCCCCTAAAATCGTATAAAAATATATATATATAAAAAAAATTAAAAAATAACAAAAAGAAAAAGAAAACGAGAGGGGGAGGGGAGAACGCACTCCCATTCCCACAGTGTGCGGGATAAACATAAGGAGGTGACCTACTTAGTACTGTACTAACCGTTGCGCATAGGAAGTGGCGGCACCCTTTATAGTACTGAAAAATAATTGTTTTTGATTCTCAGCCCCCCCTAAAAAATGTTCTGGATCCGCCCATGCCAGATATACATTAAAGGGATCGTCACGATCATCAGGGCATGGAATCGGAGTGCTGGTTTTAGATTAACCCAGTGACTGAAAATAATACCCTACATGATAAGGTCATATTGCCCTTGCTGCTGCATAAATGAGCCAGTAATTTTCAGTCACTGTGTTTATCTTACACTAGGACACCGATTCCATGCCCTGTTGAAAATCTGCTCTGATCATGACGATATTGCCCCTTTAAAGGGTAATTTTAGCAAATTTGCTTGTATGACTACACTTACTCCCAATATGAACCAACATAATGAACATCTCTGCTTATTATGTTGTGTCCTTAATGAGAATTTTTTGAAAATACATTCATATTTTTTGTATACATTCTAATGCGGAATTTAGGAAAACTAATTGAAAATAAAATTTTAACTGAATTGAATTTCAAACTGGAAGTTATTTCACTTTTCTTTCAACGGACAGCACCCCATGAAATAATTTTTAGGGAAGATTGGTTCCGTCATCAGCTATACACAAAGTACATTATAGTTGTTGTTTTTGGTTTTTTTTTTTGTTTTTTTTGTTTTTTCCAATCCTATACTTTTAAGAACTGTTGGGTTGACAGTGATATTCCTCTCCATTATTCTTAAAGGATTCATCATGAAAATTACTCATTTTCTAAGAGTAATATTAATAATAGGTGATATTTTGAAGAAGAAAAAAAGAGTACTTGGTTAATTCAGCGCGAAAAATCGTAATTGGTATTATGTATTATAATGAATGCGCCGTGCTTCAAAAGGCGCCTCATATCTTTAAGGACTCTTAATAAATATGAAATACAGGTTGCAAAATTGCCGCCGGCTACCCGACAAAAAATAATCGCCACACCACTGAATTATGTGTGTTGTTTTCCCGGTCCATGCAATCCGCGGGGTCGCGATCTCGTCAGGAAACTGTAAGTCCCCGCCGGTATGCAAAGTTGTAACCGATACGCGGCAGCGTCGGGGCGTACGGCATCGTTACCCCCCGCGACTGTCGCCCGCTCACTGAGGCACTTGCGCCCCGTAATGCATCCCGGCAAAAAGACATGCTCTTCACGGCGGACGAGAGGCTGCAAGTGGGTGAGCTCTCGATGCATCGATTTCTCGGTGGTCGAACGAGAAAGGCTCATCAGCAGTGTCGTCCAACACTACCCGGGGTCTCTGGTTACTTTCTCCGGGCGAAATGTGGTCACGTCCCTGGTGCCGTGCCAAAAAAAGGAGTTCCTGATGCTGTTCTTGGGGCTTTAAACAAAAATACAAGAAGTCGCTCAATTATCCACAAGCCTATCCCTCACACCCCGCTAATCACACTAATTCGCAATCAATCGATGTATATGGATTGTTTTCACCCAGATTTCAAAGTAAAAATTCATCATTTTGGATTGGGTTTCCAGGTAAATCTTGACCTGTGCTAAGAACATCTAGGTTGATGTATCAATTATTTTCTTTCAAGCATAACTGTGAACAACAAATATTTGCCGTGTCGTCATAACAGGCCAACCTCGCTCTCAATTAAATAACAGATGGAGCTTTAGAGGTATCGCCTGTGTTTTCTTGATTTTACCGGCAATTTTCAGTAATTTTCTGAAAAGTGTTATTTATTTGTTTAAAAATCGTAGTAGAAAGAAATTTAAGTTTGCCTGTTTTACAAAATTTGATTCAGGGCGTGGTTTGGGGCCACTCCCTTCATCCCATTCTCTCTTATTTTTGTATTCATTGTTTGTACACAACACACAGTGTCCGTACTCACCTTTTTGTTTTCGTTTACACACATACACACACAGTCTTGTCTAAGGTGTATACCGAGGACCTCCTATTGTTCCCCTCTTTTGTTCCCTTTGTTGTTGGACTTAAACTTTTTGAGGCCTCTCCCATTAGATTTGTACACGTTTTTCACCCGAGGACATTTGCTAACAATAACCGCCAACCGAGGACCCATTGTTCCCTGTTGTTATAAGTCCTCGGTTTACCCCTTACACATACCCACACACAGCTTAGCGCACCTTTCACTCTGTGGACATTCCTTTGTTCTCCTGTACTTAAGGATAGGAATTCTTAAAATCGTTCCCATTTCACACAGAAGAGTGTTTTGAGAGCGGTTTTCGTTCTATTTTCCCCTTTTAATAATATCCTTCGATTTAAGTCAAAGAACCTGCCTAGACAAATCACTAATTTCAGAGATATTCGTACTTTCCAAAGTCAAAAATCCTTCTGTGGACGTGTGTAAGTCCACAGAAGGTTAAAATATCCGGCGTTCTGTGGACATCTTTTGTTCTCAGGTCCACAGAGTGAATGCTACGCCTGTCCACATTCTTACACACATTGATTTGTGGGGTATTCCTTTGTTCGTTCTATTATCCCTTTTCTATAGAATTCTCCTGTGGGGTACAAGATTTCTATAGTTAACTTGTGAGGTCCAATTGTTCCATTGTGTTTTGGACCCCACAACGAATAACGTACACGTCCACACACACACACACGTGTGTAAACACCGGCATTCGGGGACTTCCTTTGTCAAATTCCTTTGTCCAAAAATACGGGGACGGATTGTTCTCCATTGTGAGAGCAACCGGGGACCATTGTCCCTTTTGTTATACGTCCCCGGTTTGAATGCGCTCACACACGCACACACACACACACACACACACAATAAATACAAATAAAAAACATAAATATAAAAAAGGAAATTAAAAATTGAAATCAAATTGAAAAATTGAAATTGAAATCAAATATTTAAAGGAAAATTTAAATTAAAAATATATATATTTTGTTATATCGGGGGGGGAAATCACGTGTGTGGCCTAAGTATTAGTTGGGTTCTGTTTGCCTAGAACATAAAAAAAGCTTTCTCCACAGTCATGTGAGTAAATCAAAACCTTGAAATGCAAGGACACACATCCCGAATGTAGGCTGATGTGGAATCAAACGTTTCCCGACCGGAAGGATGTCCTACATTGTACTCCTTCAATTCCCGCATTGACCGACATTAAAAGCCAACATTCGGTTATGTTTCCTCAGAAAGTAACAAAGTAAGTTCGTGGGCTGTACATAAATAGAAATATATCTTCCTTTTTCAAGTGGTTTGCTGTAAGGATATATTCGTTGTTTTTGTGGTCTGTCCACCAGCATTGCCACTCTTGTAATTTTACACTTGATTTTAGGACCTCCTGCGTTACATGCTTCGAAAATTCCATCAAATCTGGGTTTTTGTGTGCAAAACAATATAAATTGTTATTCTGTTTGCTTTGAAATGTTTTATCAAAACCAAAATAAAAATAAATCTTGAAAAACAGAAGTTAAACCATGGAGGAAGAAAACAGTATTCTTCCTCCATGGTTAAACTAAGTATGACGGAAATGTGACGTAAACATGAAAGGAGTCAGGGTGTCACACAATCACCAACCTCGTACACAGGGTCTACAGTTCTCACTACTACTAGACCCTGGTGAGAAAATGATTTCCGCAATACTGGTTGGTTATTCAAAGTAATATGAAAAAATAAATATGCTTGATTTCCTCAATGATATATACGTGAAAATGTTCAAAAATGGGTCAGGAACGGTTCCTTCTGGTTCTGTAACCTCAAAACTGAACAAAATATATCCACATCAGAGATGCTTGGTCCGAGTGTGGAACATTCTTTTCATTGCTGAAAAGCTTCCTGTTTTTGCATCCCAATAAAAGGAATGTACAATATTGGTATTTGGAAACGGGCGCTCATTCCTACCCTCTCGTTTTCAAGAAATGTATGTCTATCATAAAACTAACCCGAGTGTTTAAGTTTCACCACGAGAGAAAACGACAGGAAACTTTGACTTTTTTCACAGACACTCGGAAAGCACTGAGTATGCAGTGCTATACACACGTCGGTGTAGGGCAAAATTAAATCAATTGTTTATCACCTGACGCAAGACCTATATTTACATCACAATGTGTAATATTCTTGTTTTCAAAATCAGAGAACCAAATTTGATAACAGATTCGCACACCATAGCATCATATTTTGTGAATAAAGTAGTTTATAAGTTTTGTATAAAGAACAACAAAGATTTAGGGGTACTCATTTATGCGACCGATATAAATGCTTCTGCGAGAAGAGTACCGGTATTCAAAATCCCAACAGCCGTATTCCATTCCGTCGTCTAAAAGTTTGAGCGTTCTTTGAACCGGGAGCAAATTGCTCTCTAGTGGTCCCTATATAGACAAGGAAAAGATAAAAAATACCCTCAACCAGAAGACGAAAAAATAATACACGTAACCTGACCAGACAAATCCCCCTCGTGAAAAGCAAATGCAGAGTTTAAGAGGCTGGAAATGTGAAGAAAATATCGTAAATCATACCGCGCCATAACACAGATGACTGATATCAACCTCGTATGAAATAACATCACTTAAACATTCAGGAATTGTCCAGCAAGCCTTTTGACATTTTCCACGACCGTGTGGGCTTAAAGCCCTATCTTCACGATCCGAGCAGATTTTTAAAAGGGCGTGGAATCGGTGTCCTAGTTTAAGATGAAATACATTGACTGAAAATTACTGACTCATTTATGCAGCAGCAACCTTATCATGTGGGGTATTATTTTCAGTCACTGAGTTAATCTAAAACTAGCACTCCGATTCCATGCCCAGTTGATCAAGACGATATTGGCCCTTTAAGGGAAGCTACAACATTGGTAAAATTTCTATAAATGCATCTATACTTATAGAATAAGAATGAAAAGGGATATACGTTTCAGCTTGTTTCGATAAAATGGTGAAAATGCAGACAAATGCAGGCAAGCATTGTGAATGAATAAAAAATTACAGCATATCAGACGGAATAATTTCTCAGGATGCACATCGAGTATAGTTTTTAGATTATTATTATTATCATTATTATTTTATTCGACCAAAAAACATGGAACATGTGTACGTGAACAGAAATATCAAATAACAACACCAGGTATACAAACAGATACCTATAACAAATACCGGTATAAACTCAAAAGGACATAAATGTATACAGTTAGCACAAGCAACAAATAGCAAAAACAAGGAACGAACAATGGATGGGGTCATAACAAAACTATGAATGCAAGAAAAACAAGAAACCAAGTTTTAAAAAATAATAATAATAATTTTTAAAAAAAGCATTAAAAAAAAAGAGAGAGAAACCACGATTATGTGGGTCAGGAGCTGCAAAAGTAATTCAGTAATGTTGTATTCAGGTAATTAGCGTACCAAAGGTTTATAAGGAAGGTAAATCGTGGATAAAACACTGGTGTTCTTTAATTACCAATTTATTGTCCGAATAGTTACTTGATTTGAAGATAATAAAGGTATTAATCATCCTCAAATTGTTATTATTTGAGAGATAACACGAAACACAAATGTGACCCGCTCTGGCAAAACCCAAAACTTCTCGGCATTTACCATAATGTGTATGACAGCCATGAAAAGGTCAAAAACTGACCCCAGGGACCAGTTTTCATGTCACCATATAGAGCATTTTCTCTAGGTTTGGATGGAAAAAGAAAAATCCTGAAACGTTGTTGGGAACATTGTTAATATTCACAATAAATTTGGGAGGTCACTTTTGAAAATTGGGTCCAAGTGTAGAGTTTTGCCAGAGCCGGTCACAAATATTCATATTTTCAAAAAGTTGTTTTTTTGTGGGTTTTTTTTAATTTTTTTAATTTTTAATTTTTTTTATGTATATAGATTCAACAAAAGTTATAAGTATACTCGTAGATGCTGTTTTGCCAACATTTCCAATGTTTTGCTTCCCTGTAGCCTATGTCCGTCTCCCGGGTAACTCTCTTAAAATCATAACACTGAACGTAATGATTATAATTAAACGGTACTTTTTAGTCTAGTCGAACGTTAGACAACGACTTTATAAGGGAAGTCAGACCTGAACCATTTGTAATTAGGCCTACCAGATTATTCAATTAATGAATTGTTGGTAAAGCTTGTAGCTTTGTATGGTGAAGAGGATAAGTAAAGACTAAAACTTGTAGCTTTGCATGGTGAGGAGGATAAGTAAGACTAATTGCGGTGACATTGCATGTGAAATTCTCAGTTGAGTACCGGTTGTAATTAGGCTAGTTCTGAAAGGAACTGCAGGTTATCTGTAAACCTACTTGGTGTATGTAGGCTAGTTAGTACAAGTTTCAATCTTAAAGAAATTATTCCGCCTTAGAGGAAGAAAAGGAATTTATCGAATTTCTAAAGGAAAATCATCAAAACCTGTAACAGTTTTTCGTCTTATTGTTACGAAACTATCGCGTGTTATTTTTTTTAAATAAAAAAACAGAGCGTTTCCAAAAACACAAGTAGGGTATCTTCCCTTTAACGAACTAAGTTTTACCGAAGTGCGGCGGCACGACTTTTTGAACGACATCGCGTGACCTGTAGGCTGGAAGGAAACGCTGTCGTGTGTAATAAATTGTCATGATTAATTGAGTGGTTCACTTGTACGTGCCATCCAGAGCCAAATAATGACCAGGCGTAAATTACATGGAGCAGGGGATACTCAGGGCATGTACAGATCTATACTCGGGGCGGGGAGATATCGAAAGCCCGCAATTATTATCCCTCGTTTGATAAAATACAATATCTGAACGCGCCGCAGGTGTATTGAGTAGATTATACTGACGACTCGTGATATAGGCCTAAAGAGCTATTTCGTAACAAAATACAAGCTGTGACTCTGAAATGCCAAACCAATTTCTTTTTCATTGCATTTTCACTTGTGTGTAGCATTGGTAGATTTGGGGGAAGGGGGACCATTCCCCTGTTTTATTGCCATGCGTTGTAAATTTAACAAAACATTCTGTGTCCCTCCCCCCCCCCCCCCACTTTTTTCAATGCTCCGAACTCCCTTTTTTCACTCATGTGCCGCCCTTTTTCAAGGCCCTCGATCCAAATTTATAATGTTTGCGGGTTCAACGTTGGTGATTGGGTTCATCAGTCATTCATCCCACATATTTTTGTGAAGGATGCAATTGCACGCATCAGCATTCTCACACACCCCTCTGGCGTTTTATGGATAACTGGAAATCGAATTTGCCCTTTTCACACCGTTGAATTAATGATATACCTACATGCAGCAAAACAAAACCCACGGTTTTACAGTGGAGGGGAGCTTTCATAATGATGACGTTTTGGTTGTCATATACCAGTATGTTAGGATATTCATTTGTGAAGGCAGGATACTTTCTATAAGGTAAAAGGTTATTTGTGCATTCTTACTTTATGGAGACCAAGTCAAGGTTTCAGCTGAATCAGTTCACAAGTTTATGAGATAATTTTGAAAATTCATTATACCGTTTCCAACCTCAAATTCATTCGCCTTAGTCACAGTAAATATGAAAATGAGGCTGTAATTCTCACAACCACATTCTGTAGCTTACATCAACTTTACATCAAGTACCGATATTAGGGCTAAATCTTATGAAAAACTGTGATCATTTCTGATGTTGCAAACCTCCCTTTAAATGCAGGATTTAGTTCCAAAATATAGGAGTCCAGTGCATATACCGTACTGCATAATAATAGTTGATCTCTTAAAAAGGGATTTCCTTTGGGGAAAGAATGTCGAATCCAACCGCCACTTGTGCCAACGGTATATGCATGTAGTTTAAGCAGACGACAAAATGGCCAACATCTCAACAGATGTGCACAAATTCACTGCTCAAAATGTCCCACAATAATATTGTTTCCAAACCATTCTCCTGAAGACGATCAGAGTATACTGATCGAAACGTCGAGTTGTAACCAACTGGTTCTTTTCAGAACTATTTACTACTCAAAAGAGAATATCTACATGGTGTCACCGCATCCAGTCTTTACTTTATAAAAGGGACATTGACAGTATTGTCACGATCAGAGCAGACTTTCAACAGGGCATGGAATCGGTGTCCTAGTTTAGAAGAACACAGTGAACTGAAATTCACTGGCTCGTTTATGCAGCAGCAACGGTAATATGACCTTATCACGTGAGGTGTTATTTTTAGTCACTGAGTTAATCTAAATTTAGCACTCCAATTCCATGCCCTGTGATCGTGATGATATTGTCCCTTTAAACCTCAATTGACTACATTTTCCTCTCCTTTAGTTTGTCCTCTATCATATTTTGCAGGAAACTTAGTTATATAAATTTGTTTCATAGTTTTCGAAAACAGTGGCGGCTGTCATCTTCATTCTTTCCGGGTTTTGAATGTCTTCAGCTCTTGTTCTAGAATGAAGGAAGTCCCCCAACCCACGGAAAACAGTCAGGGGCGCGGATAACACGAAGGGATTGGCAAAAATATGTTGAATTTAAGTTTTAAGAAGAGTTTTCTCCCAAATATATCGTCAAAGCGATTATTTTGTTTTTAATTTAGTGAGAACAACATTTCAAGATAATGTTCCATCAGTTTTGGTCCTATAGTGGAAACATTTGCTCTGCTACCGAACAGAAACACTCGCATTTTCTTTCGAAATCTCAAATGGTTCGAGAGCGCGTTTTCAGGCCCATTTTTGCAAAATAAACGTTGCGCGTCAGCTTCATTAACCGGCGGACGTTGCGTACTGACTGTTCTCAGAAATGAGTAGCATGTGTTCATTGTGTATAGTGGTGCGATTGGAAGGGGTTGGTGATGTTGTACCAGGGATCTTAATGGGTTTTCAGTTTCCTTTGTTCAATCGTTTTCTTGCTCGCTTGCTTGTTTGTTAATTTGTTTGTTTGTTAATTTTGTTAGTTTATTTTGTTTGTGTGAAAGGTACATTGCAGCGCGCAATGTATACGTCTATATCACTGTAAACAATTACCGTAATTTTACGGTGAAAAGTGGGTAAATTTCTACGATGAATTACCGTAATCATCCCTTCTCATTGTTTTACGACCGAAACCCATATTACGGCCGCTCCCATTGCACTGTGGGATATATCCAATATATAAATGAATGATCTGACCTTAATTTGACCTAGCTTTGTGCACGAATAATTTCCAAGGTTTCAATATGTGAACATGGGTGATTTTAGGCCATTTTCAAATATTTACTGTTAATTTTATGATAAAAATGTATAGACTGTGATGTTCTTTTCTATGTTGATGTAAAAAGTACAATCAAAATTTAAAATATTGAAATGTAGATTATAATTGCATGCCACCATGACTAAACAGAGATTTGGAAAGACATTAAAGGATACATGTTCTATTCATAGTAAAGAGAGGTGGTTGAAACATGGAACCAGACAACGCGTATGTGAAAGCCATTGTGTGAAATAAAATAATAGCATTGATTATAACTCAACCGAGGATGAAAGTATGAAATTACTATACCCGTAAGAAGTTATTTACAGAAATTTGACCGTAAAATTTAGGGGATTCTTTTCACAGTGTAGCCTAAACCCCACCCCTATGCGCTAAAAATAACCGTAAAATTACATACAATTCCAGTGAAACTATGATTACGCTTTAATGAAAACGCTTTAAAATGACAGTGAAATAACCGTAAAATAACAGACAATTTCAGTAAAAACTACGGTAACCGTCATTTCGCAGCCCGTAACTGACCGTAATTTTTACGGTATTTTGTTGGCAACCTGACTGCCAGGTATTTTGACCGTAATTTTTACGGGAACTTTTTTTTACAGTGTAGAGTACTTCATTCACACAAAAGTGCAGAGACCTGCAATAATACCTTATATCAACCCATCTCTTCCGATGGTTGAGCCTTAAGCCTCCTGATATGAAATCGTGAGCCAGGCGAGATAACAAACACGTCGGCTAATCGACACGATGTCGTTCAGCTTGAAAATTGGAGTTAGTTTTAAAGCCTGACCGCGTGTAGAAAATCGATAAACATCACCCAGCGGTGCTCTTTGATAAGAACGGTGGGCTGTATATTGACACCTAGCCAACGGAAACTGACCGATGTCATCTCTCGTCTGATTATGATTTTAGGCGGGCTTTGCAAGTCGGCATCTGAAAAGAGAACTGTGAGAGCAGTTATAATGTTCAGCGGTGAACACTCATGAGTTGGGGATTATTTGGCCAGCGGGGGTTGAACCATAGTTCCGGGAGATGGTTCGGATTCGGTTAACTAACCTTGTTTTACGGTCCAAGGTGGGCAGGGATTACACGTTACCGTTTGTTCAGGATAATTCGATTGCCGTATATATATACGCGTAACAACATTGCGACAAATAAGAAACCCACAGGCTGAAGACTGTGCAGCTTTGCCCCTTTCTCACGCAGTTGATTATTGTCCGATATGTCGTGATGCTTTGTTCTAATGACAAATCACGGAGTGCAGTTGAAAGCTACAACGTTTTTTTGTAAGATGGTTAGACATATTGGCATGGCATTCACGGATCCCAAACCCCTCCTTCTGTCGTGCGTTCTTAAAACTAAAGTGTTGAATCAACCTTTTTAAGAGTTCGATGAGTGACAACTTAAAGTTGTTGACAACTTAAAGTTGTAGATTCAACTTAAAGTGTTGAATTAACATGGGCTCAAGTTAATTGATTTAATTGAGTCAAGTTAAGTCTAACTTTAGCAATGTTAATTCAACACTTTTAAAAGTTAAATCCAACTTTATAAAGAGCTGTCACTGACCGAACACTAAATGTTGATTCAACACAATTAGTTTTAAGAGCGTGGAAGGTATTAAAGCCCAGATCTAGTTCCATTTTTGCTGGGTACAGAATCTATTTAGCTGCCAAAGTAACTTGGCAGAGCTGGAGAAGCCGCCTTTTTGAATTACATGTAATCTCCCTTTAATTTGTTATTCTAATTTTCCCCATTTCTAGCCATTAAGGCTCCGCATCTAATGTTTCACTGTGAACGTCCGCCCAAAGTAACGGGTTAGTCGAAAGAGCGCCAGCATTGACGCAAACAAAACTTACCGCTTAATTGAAAGAGCGCCACCATTGGTGTAATTAAGTACATTTAAAGATGGCGCCGACCACGAGATTGTCAAAACCGAAAAAAACTCCAGGTTCTAAAAAGAAGAATCAACAGAAGCAAGTCAAAAGTGAGTCATTGAAAGACAACGTCATTTGTAAAGATGGTGCCTCCGATATTTCGAGCGACGAAAGTCTCGACACCTATTCAGATTTGGAAGAGCTTGTTCAGCAAACTGTGGAAAGAATGACCGATCGTGTCCGCATCACGTCCACTGGCACTGCTACCGACACTGGGACGGCAGACGGGGCAAATGAAAAGGCCTATAAATCTGGAAGCTGCACGGCTGGGGAGAGTAAACCGGATGCATCTCTCTCCTTTGTGTTGGATGTTGATCCCATTGTAAAAAGTAAAATAAGAATTGAAGTTAATCATGTTACTGACCCCATTTCAAATTCAAGTGATCCAACTGACAAAAATAGTGAGGAAAATAAAGATTTGATGTCATTAAAGGCTATACGAAGTTCTGATGATGTTAAAGATCAGGAGGAAGTATTCATATCCCTAGAATCTTTTGGCGACGCATCATCGAAATCAGAGAAGAAGAGAAAAGATGTAGCACAGTCAAAGAATTTGGCAAATGCAAAGAGGTAAGTCCTAATGTTTTTCAACATGATGCCATTCGATGGATTGGTCACAGAACTTTAAATATCCTTGTGATTTTAAACCATTGTACTGTTAAAAGAATCAGTCATTGCAGTGAATTCAGATATTTATAGTTACTAATGTATGATTTTCCTCTGCAACTTGTGCAAAGTTCATTGTGTTTAAAAACGTGAAGTACAAATAACAGGCAAGTATGTGTACAAATGAAATGTGGTAAATTTTAAATAATTTGAAGTATATGTCCATTATCATCCATATGTTCTCCACCTTACTAGGTAGGTAATATTACATTATTGGTTATATTGAATGAGAAAAAGTGGCGGTCGGATATGACATTCTACCAGAAATCTATAATGTTAATTTGATAAAATTATTTTCATTGAATTGAAGGACATTTACCCAAACATTTCATATATAACTGAACTGCCCCTGTCTGCTCTTGTTAGGATGCAGCTAACTACTGAGCTTGATTCAGGTCTGGACTTCAGTGACACCTATCTGACGTTTGGGGAGGAAGGGTCCCACAAGAGCAATAAATCGGCTGAGATGGTCTTGCTGAAAAGCGGCCAAGACAAGGTGAGAGAGAGAGAGAAAGAGAGAGAGAGAGAGAGAGACACACACATTCCCCTTGCCACTGGATCCACCAATGCCTTTCCTCATGTAAAACTATAGACCTTAAGCGTAGGATGTCACAAATTGAAAGGCGCCCTCGTTGCATGAGCATGCAGAGCAATTTACATGGACCAAGGAGTGACCTTCTTTTGCCTCTGAACGAGGGCGCCTTTCAGTTTGTGACATCAGTTTGTGAGGGCATGATCAAAAGACGTGGGAGGAGTCACCATAGTCCGCGGCATGGAAGTAGATGGTCAATTTTGTATTTATTCGTTTTTGTACTAGGTGTAGCTTTTCATAAAAGAAGTAGGGGTGCATGCCACAAGGCCCTGATTCAGAGAAGTGACGTTGTGATCTTGAATGTTTGATGAAATTGAGTTTATGTCCTTTCTGGGTATATTGAGGGCGCCCTTTTCATTTGTGCAAGTATCGAGTTAATAGGGTGTGCTGTTTAGAATTTTATTTATTTATTTAAGCTTTCTTTATTCAGGGTAGCACCATTCAGTGAGTAACACTGCTTTCCAAGGTGGCCCTGATACATGTATACATTTACAATAATTTCTAAAAAGAATGTACCGGTAGATCAAACACACAGGACTATTTCAGAATACAAGGTTAGATATGTGTGGATATGGATAATATATACACTAGATATAATACAATTGAATAATTGGATATTAAATAATATTACTAATAGTACAATTTTAGTGAATGAGGGTATTATTTTTAAACTGGTTGATTGACATAGTGTGATAGTTAATGCGAATATTCTGTGGTAATTTGTTCCATAGTTGACAAGATCTAGTTATAAACATGCGTTGACCAGAATTAGAGTTACAATGTGGAATAGCGAGTGAGTTTGAAATCTGACCTCTCGTGAGAATAATTATGTACAGAGTGGGTGAACTTAAATTTAGCAGACAAATAATAAGGAG
This sequence comes from Zoroaster sp. YZ-2022, assembly GCA_029582265.1. Lineage (NCBI taxonomy): Eukaryota > Metazoa > Echinodermata > Asteroidea > Forcipulatida > Zoroasteridae > Zoroaster > Zoroaster sp. YZ-2022. Next base: position 20,070,099 of record CM055835.1, on the reverse strand, counting down.
ACGTACCATTTAAACATTTGAAAATCATAATAAGCATTTGGTTAGTCCACCTATCATCTAATTTGAGCCAATTAAGGGAAGTCATCATGTCATTAACAGGAGTTCTAATGTCTACAGATAAGATTATTCTAGCTAATTTGTTCTGCTGTTTTGAAGTCTAGATTTTAGTTCATTGTTGCAATTTGACCATACAGGGCTACAATAGTCAAAATTAGGTATGATCATTGCTTCAGCAAGCATTTTAAGGTACAATTTGGTAAATAATACTTTAAACGGTTTAAGACACCACAGCGTTTTGAAACTTTTGATGATACATGATTAATATGACTAAGCCATGTCATTTGGCTATCAAAAATAACACCAAGGTATTTAAAATTATCAACCCTTTCTATTAAATCATTGTTGTAAGTTATGGAAATATTACTAAACTTATCCAAACATTTGTTTGTACCAAAAAGCATTAACTTCGTTTTGTTGATATTCAATGTCAACTTATTATCTAAGAACCATTTCCCGATATTTTTAAAGTTATTCTTAAGGTCACTCTGAAGATTCTGTGGGTCTGATGAACGAAATAATAACGTAGTATCATCAGCATACATTACAGTTTTACAATTTACAGAACTAGGAAGACTATTTACATATATAAGAAAAAGCAAGGGTCCTAGAAGATTCAGTTATGTATCTTCAGTAAAAACAAAATTTCTCTGAATCAGGGCTGTCCAGCTGTCTGGAAACCTGAATAAATGCGTTCACTGTTTGTTCTTTGTATGCGCTGCTATTAATGAATATATTAATCAACCCAGTTTCATCCTTTTTGAATGACAGCTTCTGAGGAACAGCATACTCAGTCAAGATTTTGAGAAACAGCACAGTGTTCCTCCGTACAGAGAGTCCTTACGGCAATTGAAGCGGAGTAGAAAGGTTTGTTTGGATAAAATGCAGTATTCTGGACAGCATAGTGTTTATCTTTTTTGGTTGATATGATGGTATCAAAAAGTAGACAGTGTGTTCTGGGAGATTTAGCTTACATGCCTCAACATTACTTAACCAGTTTGCATCGGAGGCCGTGTATACACGCAATTTTTTTTTGCACCACGGATCGGAGAGCGTCTAAACACGCCATAGGAAACTCCGGAATATTTGTATGCATGCTCAGTTGAGCCACGCGTGTACGGTGACATGCTCGGAAGTGCCGGCCACCCGCTGTGGAATCTTCCATTAACGTGTGTGTGGGAAAAAGAAACCCGCCACAGGGGCCCAGAAAAACTTTTTTATTCCCGACGCGAACTGGTTAAAGTGTGCATTTAATAATCACTGTGCTATAAGCGCACCAATGTAGTGTACTTGTATGTGTCTCTTGTAAGTCAAGTTTGCGTCATGCTTTAGTTCTGAAACAAGCTAGCGGCATCAAGATCTTATCTCGTGACTCCCTAAATGCAGGGTAATAATAATACACGATTCTTATAAAGCGCACATATCCTAGCGACTAGAACAAGGCGCATTACATTATTACCCCTGCTCATCAGGTACATAAATCGTTCCTGAAACCATCTCATCAGCTCCCTGAGGAGTATACAGCTCAATTGCTGCCGTTTCGGCGCATATGTTGGGCTAATCAAACACAACAACCAACTCTGCCCTCACAGGTACCCATTTACTCCTGGGTGGAGAGAAGCAATTATGGTAAAGTGTCTTGCTCAAGGACACAAGCACCATGTTCGCAGCCAGGATTCGAACCCACATTCTGACGACTCAGCCATCTGACAACTCGGCCATCAGAACGCAAATCCGATGCACTAAACCGCTCAAACGTGGCACTCCATAGGGTAGCCAACCTAGTTACCATGCTCATTGTGTGCGCATTTGGCATACAATGCTGTGTAATAGACTTCTGTTCCAATTTTTGTCAACAAATTCTTCATATCCGTAAACTTTGCTCCATTATGAGATTTTTTAAATTTTTATAACACTTATTTATTTTATAATTGTAAATACAAAATACAAAATTATATGATACATGTATATATTTTTCTTAACCTTAATAAACAGAAGGAACGAGAATCAAAGACGGGTGGTGATTGGTACAACATGGCCGCCGCTGAGATGACCGATGAACTACGCAACGACATCAAAGCGATTCGTATGCGCTCTTCTCTGGACCCTAAAAGATTCTACAAGCACAACGACATGACCGCACTGCCTAAATTTGTACAAGTTAGTACCAAGATCATTTGATCAATTCGATTTAAAAAAAAATTCAAAAAATTCATTCTCTCAGAGTGATCCCCAGACTGGCACTTCCCAGGTTTTAAAACCCTTATATGACTGTAAGGGTCAAGGTCAGTCAAACTGTTGATATACTTGCCAAGGTATATCTAGTGCACTTAAAAGTCGAACACTGTCAAACCTTACGTGTAGTAAGTACATTTACAGGTCAAAATGAGTCGACCGTTTTTGACTGGTAAAAGCATTGTCTGGTATTGTTCAGGGTGGTCAAAATGACAGTCAAAACCAGTCAAAAATGCCCCTGTGTGCACATTTGGGTCAACAGTCAAAACAAGCAGTTGACTGATTTTGACCACAATGGCTGCTTGCCACAGAAGTTCAGCCACAGAAGGAAGGTTGCATTATAATTTGGGTCTTGATTCCTGATGGGCACATCATGTATGGGTTGTGTGGCTTCTGACTAACATCCCCAGAACCAAGATATTGACAATTTAGGAGACCATTAACCATGGGGCAGGGCTGGATGGCTCACTTGATCAAAGCACTGGTATGCTAATCATGGTGGTCTCTGGTTTGAGTCCCACTGCAGTCAATTTGTCTTTGTTCCCCCCCCAATAAATTAACCAAAAATAACGAAATCACAATAAAATCATTGATATATCGTCGTGTGCCCGGAAGAAGGTCGTAAGGCTCTACAACCTTCTTCCAGGCACACAAAGTACAACTTTTTGTCCCAGCAGAAGGTTGTAAGCAATAAAATGGCTCCTTTGAAAAAAAAAGTAGGGCATAACTGTTATATATTTGTTGTTAGAATTACTCCCAAGACATGTTTTTCCATTCCCATGCAGAATTTAACTTTCCTACAATGACTTATAAATGGCAGAAAAAAATGACCAAACTTTCACACTCAGTTTTCTTGAAACAAAATTTTGCACGTTAATTGTTTATGACCTTTTGCCGGTCACAATTTCGTTACATCCTTCTTCCGGGCACACAACGATATATATTTATCAATATTTGTGAACAAGATCTGATTTTTTTTTCTCCCTCCCCTCCTCCAACAATTAGGTTGGAACCGTTGTGGAGAGCGCCGCCGATTTCTACCATTCCAGAATTCCCAAGAAGCAGCGCAAGCAAACCATCGTGGAGGAACTCCTTGCGGATGCAGAGACCAGACGGTGAGGGCTTCCTTCTTGTTATCGTCAATCAACCATTGCCATATGCGTGGTATCATTGCTTTTATGATATAAAAATGGGAGTGTCAACCCTGACCACCCTCTCATCTCCTTAACTCTTTCTCTCCAGAATTGTTTTGATACTGTAAACAATCAAGGTCAAGTGTGGAAATTATTAATAATTTGGTTATCTTTGGACTATTGAAGAGAGTAAGGCATCAAAATAAAGGTTATGATTTGTATTGGTCAATTGTGTGGTCTGTTGTCAAAACAAGTCAAAACAAGACTCACTGTCATGACGCTCAAGCCTTTTAAAACGCTCATTGTCAAAACACGACGTGCGCCCGAGCCTTTTAAAAGGCTTGCCGTCCAGAAAGAGTTCATGGAGGGTCTCAAAACCTGGAACGGTCTTGTTCCATTTATGAGAACACAGAAAGGAATGTTCTCTGATCCCACAGTGAGTGGCTGTTCCAAATGGGAATGGCTGATGATACCAGTGTACAATTTTCCTTTTGGGAACACCAAGCATTTCCATAACAGAAACAAACAAAATCCTAATACCTCCTTGCATTTTTCTGTCTCAGGTACAACAAGAAGAAGTACTTGGAGCTTCAGGAGAGGCAGATGCGCTTCGGTCCGAGGTCGGGCAGAAGAAAGAAAGGCAAGAAGAACAAGAAATGACAAGGCTTACCGATTCCTTGGCTATCAATCTATCCTTGCAAATGGAGAAAGTTACCATCATCTTTAACCCTCCTGCTACCAGTTCCTTTTGCCAGCAGGTTAACCGACCCCCCCCCCAAAAAAACAAAAAAACAAAAACCCTTTCTCTGTCAGTTTTTGAAAGATGGAATAACTGTGTAGAACATGTTACTATGTACGGTGTAGATGCATTCCCACACAAAACCACTACATATTGCTGGCAGGTACCTTTTACCTTTCAGAGGGTTTTGCGGGATCAAACTGTGAAGGTTCAAGGGTCAATGAAATGACATTTTATGTAGATCCTTATTTTTGCAGGTGTGCATGCATCTGGACACTGGACAATTATCAATGTGGAGTATACTTTTGACATACAGTGAACATTAAGTGTACTATTTCAATTGAAATTTGCAAAAAGAGTAGCGAAAAAGACTAGAAATTCTTTTTTGCTTGCACAAAACATACCATGATTTTGCATCTGATCTTGCCATGACATCACAGATGTACTCGTGAATATTCAACATTTCATTTGCATAGATACTCAAAGCACACAAACCAACCATGGTGTTGCATCTGATCCTGCTATGACATCACAGATGTGCTTATGAATATGCAACATTTTCATTTGCATAGATACTCAAAGCGCAACAAAAGGATCAAACCATCCATAAATTTGCAATTAAAAGGAACAAGGTGATGTCAACTTAGGTACAGAGTTGTGCATTATGTTTCTAATTTACAAAATCACTATTTCATAGTCCCTTTAAAACAATGAGAAAACCATGGAAACCAATTTTGTTATTAATTGGTTTGATTTTGCCATTACATTGACGTATTGAATGAAGCACCGATACTCAGTGCTTTCCGAGTGCATGTGGGAAAAAAAATCCACAGGCGACTCGGGTGGGATTCGAACCCACGACCTGCTTACCAGTGCAGACATCTTACCTCTCGGTTCGACCACCGAGCTTGCCCAAAACACGATTGGCTGGCGAGAATCCTATTATAGCAGCAGGTACCCTAATATGCAAGGGCAAAAATCAAATCAATTGTTTATCACCCGATGCAAGAATTTCATCAATTTCCTGGTACAAATGGGTTGCTACTGGTATTTATTTCATGTGGTAGAACAATAATTATTAAGCAAGATTTGTGACTTATTTGAAAATAACCGAAGAATTTAAAAATAAAACAACAGTTGGTGATGTGCTCAATTATTTAATTGTGACTTTTGAATTACTTCAAAATTGTATTTATTGTGAAATTTTTTCCAGCTCTCCAGAAATCCATCAATTAACCTGATTATTTTTGTCATTCATAAATTCTCAACCCAGAACCACCCCACCACACCCACCACTCCCACCACCCCCACCACCCCCACCACCCCCACCACCCTGCCTTTACATAAAATTTGACACTTCTGATATAAAGTTTGTTGTCCACGCTGGGCCAGAGGGCCTCATCCATAATACAGTTGGTGCCTTTATACAACACTGGTCACCCAAACTTGCAATTCCTGACCACATCTCTGAATGGTCTGAATTGTCTGAAATCTTGAATGTATGGTTCCACAATGCATCACAATAGACACATGGTGTGCCCAGCATGGGAGCTCTGGCAGAGGTGTCCACTTGTTTGTTCAAACGGTTCCAATTCAAACAAGTCATACAATTTACTGCACCCTCGTGGGTCCTGTCTGCTCTCCCATGTCTGGATAGGTGTTGTTTGTCTGCAGTGTATAGAATCGACATTCTCTTATATAAGATAATTGAGTTCTTTCGGGTGACACCATGGAATAATCTCTTCTTGGAAGAAGTGATGGCTCTGAGAAGAACTTGTTGGTTTGTTCTCAACGTTTCGACTAGTCTGCTCTAGCCATCATCAGGAGAATGAAGAAGTGTGTAGAATGCAGGAGCTTTTATCTTGTGTTGGAGGATCTTGCTGTAGGTGGGGGCTGCTGTGATTGGTGCTCGGTGAAGTGTGTCGACTGTCTGTGGGTGATTGTTTTTATAAAGTTACTTGTATCATTAAATCAATGAAGTTTTCAAATGGATTGGTAGCATAGTGGTTTTGAATCATCCATAATTAAGATGTTTATTTCAAAACATAAAAATAAATTAGTTAAAAAAATTATTCAAAATAAAATCCTTTCTGTATTATAGTAATTCACGGTGGTGGAGGATTTTTTTTAAGGTAAAAAAAAAATTTTTTTGGAATACAAATGCATATGGGCGAGTGTACAGTAGCAAGTCTGGCCTGCAGAAGAAAACAAATCGTGTCCTGTATACTGGTGTTGTGAGGTTGCCATACATTTTTTAACGTCTGGTGATATATAAGGATGTTTTGATTTCAGGATTTCTATATATAATCCCTTTGCCATTTTCCATAGACCAGCTAAATTCAAACTGGAAATAATTTCTTGAGAATCACAGACTTCTGATTTAGGAAGATTTATTCCATCATAGGCATTACACAAAGTACGTCTTGGGTTAAATCTAGACCACTTTGTTATATAGGAATTACCAATCCTATAAAAATGTTCTTATTTTTAGTTTTCAAAAGAGAGATTAAAATGTATTCAATGAGAACTAATGCGTCGAGAGATAAACAATTGATTTAATTTTGCCCTATACACACGTCAGTGTAGGGCAAAATTAAATCAATAGTTTAAGGGATATTGTGTCGAACCCTTGCTTTTCCCCATCTCCCTCTTCAACCTCTCTTCCAGTTGTCCACAGAACCTATATAAATCTCTTAAAGGAAAATAAATATAGAAACTACTTTCTCATTAAAACCTTGGAGACACTTAAAAAGCAAACATTTACAAAAGAGCCGGCCTTGCTATTTTCGTGGGACACAAACTATCAGATGAGTCCATCCACCCAGCCTATCCAAAGACCCCCACCCAGCCTATCCAAAGGCCCCCACCCAGCCTATCCAAAGGCCCCCACCCAGCCTATCCAAAGGCCCCCACCCAGCCTATCCAAAGACCCCCACCCAGCTTATCCAAAGACTCCCACCCAGCCTATCCAAAGGCCCCCACCCAGCCTATCCAAAGGCTCCCCCACCCAGCCTATCCAAAGGGCCCCACCCAGCCTATGCAAAGGGCCCCACCCGGCATATCCAAAGGCCCCCACCCAGCCTATCCAAAGACCCCCAAACACCTTTTTAACTTCTAAAACACGGCTCTGGAATTCATTAAGCACCATCGGGTAGACGAAAGCCGATTAAATCTGCTATATAATAGTCTATAGCCTTCTGTTTTGTTCCAGCAGACGTGGTTACTACACAGTGAAGTGACAGAAGCGATGTTGGAGACTGGTTATAGAAATCTGTGTTTGTCTATAGGTATTTCTGTCCGTTCATTCGTTTGTAATTGTATGTATGTTTGTTTGTTTCTTACTTACTTCAGGCTAGTGCCGTTGGAGTGTCGTGGCCGAGCGGTCTAGCTTACCGGACTCAAGTTCTGGTGTTAGCAGCAGAATGTGGGTTCGAATCCCGGCCGTGACACTTGTGTCCTTGAGCAAGACACTTAACCATAATTGCTTCTCTCCACCCAGGGGTTAAATGGGTACCTGTGAGGGCAGAATTGGTTGATTAGCCCTATATGCGCTGCAATGGCAGCAATTGAGCTGTATACTCCCCAGGGAGCTGAGATGGTTTTAGGAATGATTTATGAGCCTTATGAGCAGGGGTAATAATATAATGCGCCTTGAGCACCACTCAGTTGGTGGATACGTGCGCTATATAAGTCCACACATTATTATTATTATTATTAGTGCACCGATGATACTGTTTGTGGTGGTAGACAGTTAGTCATTGGCAGTGCATGGCCTGAAATCTTTGATGTTTTCGGGACGGTAGAAGGCAGTCCGCCCGATCAACCAACCGACTGTCCCTCCCCCTGCTGAGTGAAAGAATTGACGTGATGTGGTGTAAATGAAAGGGCCGTAGCGAGCGTGGGGGGGGGGGGGTGTGACACCCCCAATAAATTTTCCCAGTCGGCATTTAGAGCCTCAGTCGGCAAAGGAAACAGGTACTAGAACAAGGTTTGGTCCAGAATAAATTTTCAGTCGGTAAACCTTGAGCTATGGGGTTTGCCGATTGCAAATGCATCGTGTTTCGAAGCCCTGAAGATTTGCCGGGTTGTTTAATTGTTATAAGTCGTTTATAAGCTGCAGTTTCGGGTGGCAGTTGCCCCCCATCCCTCCCCCCACGTTGAGTGACTTTACAGAGTGTCCATTTGGGGGGAAAAGCAAGTAAATTTGTCTGGTCATATTACCAGCAAAAAATGTTGCGCCCCCAACTCTGACGGTCAGTCGGCAAATTGGCTCCACAACCCCCAAAGAAAATGCCTTCGCTACGCCTCTGTTTATGATGTATAGTGTGTTTATGATTTTATTATTGATAAAGTGTTTCTGAACTTAATGGAGTGGAGGCAGTAGTGTAGCCAGGATTTTCAAAGTGGGATTTAAAAAAAAAAAATTGGGGGGGGGGGGGGTAACACAAAACTCAAATGAACCGACAACTTAAAATATGTCAAGATGCAGATTGAATTCTCAACGTTCAGAAGTTTGTGAATTTACCAACAGACATTATTTGGCCAACAAATCCGGGAAGGCCGCCCCCTGTCCCACCCTTTGGCTACGCCACTGAGAGGAGGGTTAAAGAGGACTTTGTCACCGCCCACCGGGGTCATGCCGCCACGCACCTAGCATTAATAACGCCCATTCTTATGGGTGTGGTCAAATATCTGTAAATGCATCTATATATTACAAGAATCAAAATACAACCAACCTGCGAAAGTTGCAGCTTATTTTCATGGTGTCGTCGTTAACGAGAATACAGTGATAATGCATACAAATAGCTCGAAGAATTTCTGTATTCGGATGACAGAAATACATTTTGGCATCACTAATTGACTTGAGATTTTTTTCACAAAATAATTGTCAACAGCTTGGCTTATCTGTAAATACGCGCCCGAATGAAATTATGACATGAAATACCGTCATATTATATATTTCACGATTATTTTGACTTATGTGTATTTATAAACCTTTTGTGTTGCCTTTCCTCGAGTAAACAAAAATTAAAGCAATGTTCTGATGAAAAAATAATAATAACACAAAATTACGGTAACATAGCGACAGACACTGGCGATACACATTACAAACGATAGCACCTGAGACAGAAAGATTTCAAGGGATGTTTGATATCGTCAACTTTACACCAAGGAAGTTTTTATGTACAAATTTGCTCATTGGTGTTTTTTGAGAGTACCTATAGTGTACAATCGTTTTAAATTCCCCCTTGATATCAATTTGAAAAGATCTTCCCGAATATGGATAGAATTGTGGTTGGAAGGGAATCAGCCGTGTAAACAACCAGGCAAACAGACAAAAATACATCTTTGGAAATGATGAAAAGCAGACATAAATTCTCAGCAGTTTGGGAGTTAACGTGTCGTTGGAACTCTATTAAAATCTCCCGCTACCTGGTAAGCACGAGAAACGTATACTGCAGTCTGGTTTGGGAGACTAAATCGCTTTCCATACAGAAGTTTAACCTTCCCTTCATTCAATAATACAAGAGAAGAGTGCTTGATTGCTTCATAATTTCTTTAGCCTTTCTTTAGGCTCTAGCTGTCTCTTTCTCCTTGTCTGTACAGGGGGTAAATACAGAACTGTATCATTTGGGTTGTGGTTTCTTTTTAAGTAAGTCCATAGACACCAGAACGTAAAGGAATCTTTGTGAGGACTAGGGACCCCCGGACCTAGTTTTAGTGCTGTTTTTTATGGGCACATACAAAATGGTGCGATGGGAGGCACGTCTAGAGATGTTTTTCCCACGCCACCAAGGGAGTGAATGTTGGGTTTGAATAGAGTCAACGGAGCAAGATGAATTAATGAGTAATCGCCATTGTGATGGCCGGCCATCCCATTGTTGGAATCCTCTCAACGGATCGATTGAAGGCTTACAAAGGTGAAAACGGTCGCCGGCAGTTGAGACTCATTCTTTCTCTTCTTTGGACGGAATTCGTTAGCATATGGAATCAAAATTGTGACTTGAAGAATGCTGGATCCTTTGATTAGAGAAGCCTTTTTTCTCTACCTTAAGAAGTTACGGTGTGACAAACACCGAATCTCCCGGCACGCCCAACAAGATTAGAACTGGCACCTGGATGTCTCTTGCAGCTCGCCACTTAGACGAGGTGATTCGACGCTGCCGACAGGCAAGCGACTTGTGAACTGCGCTGCTGATTCCTCGTCAAAGTTGGAAGGGAAACGAAACTGGCATAAGACAAGAGATGACTGTAGGAATATCAAGACAGTTTGAGGTACATTATTTCCCCCCCAGGGACTCTAATCGTTGTTTTTTTTCAAGCTGGCACATGTATATTTGGTACGAATCGGTAACCTTTCAACGATTGTTTTCTGATCGTGGTATCAGTTACCGGTAGTTAATTTTGTAGCTGCATTTTTGCAATCCAGGTTTCCAGGTTTCCAGGTTTCTTAGTGGCAAGTAAATTTAGTAACTTACAATTTTGTGCAGTAAATATAAAAACCAAGTTCAAACATAATGCAACTATAATGTAGCACAAGTTATTGTAAAAATAAAAGTATAACTGGTTTGCATTTAAACTTATAAACTGAGTGATAAAATGACAAATGTAATCAAATGAGTCAAAGTGTAACAAACCTCATTACATGTACCATTACTCAAATTAAATTACAAATTGAAATAAGGTTTGGCCCTTCCAGACATTGCTTATTACCTTATAAAATTAGGGTGATATTGCAAAGGAACATTATTTTGGCAAGTGATTTTCCGTTTTAATGAAAAAGGCAAGAATAAATCTCACGAATAGCACCATAACTGATTCCAAATGTGTTGTAAATTGAAAACCAGGGAGTCTTAATTCTTTTCACACATTCAGTGAATTCAAAAGACACCAAGACAACCCTCTGGCTAAAACCATGCTGGTCACATTACTTGTCAAGATGCTGGTTTAATCTCTCAAGTAATGTGACCACTGCACGTTCGATCTTCACATTATCCTGTACATTCAGGATAACTTTCTAGAAGGTTAGCTTCTTCTTAAAACTTGCTGGATATGCCAAGTTGAAAATATAAAAACAGGCCAGGTATCTGAGAGGTCCGAATCGTCTCCTTTAATGTATGGTGCGCCATCTTCCTGTATATCAATGAGAACATAAAAACCAAAAAATACTTTACAATTAGATTGTGCGATGTCTTTTAGGCAAATGATGTCTTTTAGGCAAATGATATTCAACAGATGTTTTGTGAGCGCAACAGCTCCAGTTCCAATGTAGCAGAAAGGAGGTCACAACCAAAAACCAGTGGTTGAACTGCCACTATGCTTTTGAACAGCTCTCAACATGAATCAGGAGACAGCTCCTCATTGAGGTGTAAAAGCATGAAAGAGTAAATCTTGCTGGAATGCCCATGAACTACAGGGCTGGTGTTACCACTGCTGTAAAATGTTCAAATTGGGTTTAACCCTAACTCCCTAGACAACAAAGGCAGTTGGAGGATTTTGAAGGATTTTTATTGTTCAGTAACAATGCTTAGGGAGTTAGGGATAAGCATTCTCAGAGTATACTGACTGGAAAGTCAAATATAAAAAATTCTCAAAACTACTTCACTCCAAAGGAGTACATGCAGTTTCACAGCGTTGCATATAAGGTACCCGAAAACTCCTTAGATTGTTTATAAACTACAGAAGCCTCAATTTATTTTTAAATGTTTAATTTATTCAATACAATATTTTCAAGCTACACTGTAGTTCTTTGCATATCAAACACAACACACATTATGTACTTACACTCTCCTTAGCAAGTAGCAACATACTGCCTGCCTTTTCTCTTAACAAAGCCGGAATACCAAGTATGACTGCGACAGAAGTTGCCTCTGAAACAATGTTTATAAAAGACCACATTTAGTACAAAAATATAATCAATCATTTGACAAAAGCTTCTTATTTAAAGCCCCTCTACAATATTATTTTGGCAACTCTGATTGACTAACCGTGCTTAAGTTTCACCCAAGTGCAAATATGCTCACATTATGGATAAAAACCTAGAAAAATTGAAATGGTGATTGTCTGTAATGTTGAGGTGAATCACGCAAGACAGCAATTTCGCAGATTCTGTTTTTCTGCCTGAATCTTATTTTCATAATTTCTCTTAAATGTCTGCACTTCAGGCAGAATAACCTTAATATCACATAATCTTCACATCAATTAAGACTTGCTTACATTTATTTTATTCTGGAATAGTGGAACTAATAATGTTGTATAGGGGCTTTAACTAGGTTTATCATCCTAAAACCAACTGACCTTTTCTAGCAATTTCATCCCGTTGCAGAGGGATGTTATCCAGAGCCTTCTGGTGCAAGTCTTCCAATTTCTTGGCCGACCTAAACAGCTTCAGGATGGCACTTTCATACTTCTTCAGGCCTTCGTCCAGAAGTTCTTCTACTCCAGCTCTTGTTCCCTGCAGTCTCTTGAACTCGGATAACATCTGTTAATATCAAATCAAGAAAGAAAAAAACATAAAATAAAATTACAAATCAAAATATGAAACCCACATTTGCTCTTTAAGTTACAGGCCTCTTTACATGTAATGTCCACTTTATATTTAATCATTTTATTATTATTTCTGTAATAAATATTTATTTGCTTTTTACCACTGATTGACTGAATACATTTTTTTTTAAATGGAAGCGATATAAAGCTCATAAAAGTCGTAGGCCTAGTAGTCTGCATTTCTTTATTTAATGAAAAAAACAGTAACAATTATATTTACATTTATTTTATGCAATTAAATTTTTCTAAGTCATTGACCAAGCTAAACAAATGTATTTATCAAAACTAATGAAATAAAAAATAAAAACAATTGAAAATAATAGAAAATAATAAAGAAATAAAGAAACTTAAATAAAGAAATCAAATAAAGGGACTTGCAGGCCATCAAAATGTTAAATCTACAGTTTTCTTTTTCGATAAAGTAAAAAAAATTGACGTGTTTTAACCCTTCTGTGACTGTAAGGGTCAAAATCAGTCAAGAGGTATATCTAGGTGCACTTAAAAGTCAAACACTGTCTAACCTTACATGCAGTTAGTACATTTACAGGTCAAAATGAGTCGACCGTTTTTGACAGGTAAGAGCATTGTCTGGTATTGTTTGAGTGTGGTCAAAATGACATTAAAATCCAGTCAAAAATGCCCCTGTGTGCAGATTTGGGTCAACAGTCAAAACAGTTAGTTGACTAATTTTGACCACTATAGCTACTTGCCACTAAAGTTCAGCTATAGTAGGATGTATAAACGATATATAATATAGGCATGATATCAAGCAAATCTAAAAGTTTTATTTTACAAAACAATCATTACACGACTGTGGAATTTTTTTTTGATGGGAAAAATGGTCTAGATTTCATTTTGAGTATACGAATGCATGTGAGCGTGACTGTGTATAAGTGACATTTCTGACCTGCAGAAACAAATATTGGGAACGGGAACGGGGTGGGTGTGGGTGTGGCACTCCTGTTATGGGAACATTTTGTAAATGCATAGTTAATTTTCTTACATGATCGTCGGCAACCTAATTATCCACTAATTAGCAAATGGTTGATCCCATCAGTCTTGGGCATAACAAATAATTTGGGACTTCCCTGGCCGCCCAGGTTGGGATGGGGGAGGGGACACACAAATATTGACTTTGTACGTGAAAATCTGCAAGGATCCCTTTTCTCTCACACTCACACTCACACTCACTCTCTCTCTCACTCACTCTCACACTCACTCACTCTCACACTCACTCTCTCACTCTCACACTCATCACTCACTCACTCACTCTCACACACTCACTCACTCAAAACAGTGATGAACATTATCAATATCATGGTTGATTGAATTGTCCGATGGAAAGGGGGTCCGACTCCTCACAGTGAATATTTTGTACGCGCTTGACGGTATAGATGGCAGTACCAATCTTAGTATCTCAATCACTTGGCCCTTCATCGTCAGCGGTGTTCGCCCATGATTGTCCAAACGCAATTCTTGTTGAACTACCTTAAATTCAAGAACTGTGTATGGACATCAGTGGCTGGCATAAGCACAACACCGCCATCAGACGTCACATCAACAACGACAATAAATGATAGGCTACGTCCAGTGAGTTTGCAGAGGATACTTTGTCTGTCTCCCTCTACGTCAAAAGTAAGACAATGTTTTTCTTTTCTCATTTAAGTACTCGCAACGTATTGCTGTAAAAGCAACTTAGCTTAAACTGTGGAAAGAATGTCGTATCCGGCCGCCACTTTTTAAGGGCTTTTTTGGAATTTTTTTTGCAACCACTAACCAGTAAAAAAATCATTCTATCGATTTTAGGTGGTACAGAAAGCGAAAACTATCTTTAAAATCCACTTTTATGATGGTTTTCGGACTTGATTTCCCTTCTAAAAAAATCCCCCCTTCAGAAAATAGAAGGATCCTATTATAGTTTCCACTACGCATGACTAGTGTGTTGGTCACTAATTGTGGAGTTTACAAGATCAGACTGACATGACTGAGGAAGTCATCGTATACCAAAAATGCCTGATTTTTCATGAAATAAATATCCTGGAATAATTTGAAGTATATGTCCATCATCATCCATATGTTCTCCACCTTACCAGGTAGGTAAGATTACATTATTGGTTATATTTAATGAAAAATAGTGGCGGCCAGATACGACATTCTACCCTAAACTGTAAATGAATATAATTAGTACAGGGGCGCGTTTTCGCGACTGTAACCAGAAACATGTTTGGGCTTTGGTCATTGGTTAAGCGTTTTCGCGAGTTCGGTTTTGCTGCGATGACGTCATTGTTCTAACCAAACGTGAACCACTGGAGCGCGTTTTCGCGATCCTAACCAGAAACTTGTTTCTGACGTCATATTCTTGACCAGAAACAAGACGGCATAGCCACGCGAAAACGCCAACGAAACCAGAAAATTGTTTTCATTTTCCAATGTGTTCAATCAACGTTTCTCAAAATATACGGTGTAATTCAAATTTTTGCAAAATAGAACTTACTCGTGATTGCTAGTAATAAACTTGAAAGATATACTGATATTCGAACAAAAATTCCATCATGCTTTAACAAATAATTAACGAAACTTTTGTTACAATCCGCCATCTTGAAACTACGAAAGCCCATTAGTGCCATCGCTATTTTTATTTTCAAGAGCAGCTATTTTTATTTTCGAGAGCAGCTATTTTTATTTTCGAGAAATTTTTTATTTTCGAGAGCAGCTATTTTTTATTTTCGAGAGCAGCTATTTTTTATTTTCGAGAGCAGCTATTTTTTATTTTCGAGAGCAGCTATTTTTTATTTTCGAGAGCAGTTATTTTTATTTTCGAGAGCAGCTATTTTTATTTTCAAGCAGCTTTATTTTTGTCTTTTTTGAAGCAGCTGTCCGATTTCCGGAAGCCATCATCATCCATGGCTGCGGCGGCTTCGGACGCACGGAGTCTGCATTTGATCAGGCGCCATTACTTTAGTTTAGGACTTAATTATGACGAAATAATTGCTTCACTTGCTCACCTAAACCGTAAATTGCGAGAACTTTGCCTTTATCGCCGAAAACACCACACAGACATAGTTGATGTTGCATGTTTTATAGAAGGGCAGTTGAGTACCTCAGGGCAACTTTGTGGTTACCGGTGGATGCACCTGAGCTGCCTTCAGAATGGAATTCTGGTAAGCCGAGAAACAGTGCGCCATCTTCTGGGATTACTAGACCCAGAGGGAGTCGAGCAAAGAAGGCGGCGGCGGCTACAGAGAAGGACATACAACGGAAGAGGCCCAAACTTTGTGTGGCACCTGGACTCTTATGACAAACTAAAGCCTTACGGGGTTTGTATTAACGGTTGTATCGACGGATATTCAAGACAGATCCTCTGGCTTGAAGCCTCTCTGACAAATAGTGACCCTGGCGTTATTGCGGGGTATTTCATGGAAACTGTGAGAGACAAAGCAGGTTGTCCTATAGACTACTTTGGGGCGACGCTGGAACGGAAAACAGTTCTGTTCGACAGATGCGACAGATGCAACAGTTCTTGAGAATAAACTCTCAAGATGCGTAGAATATTACAGCTGCGCTTTTGAGGAATGTATGCAAGCTGCATGCACTAGCTACACTGCATACACAGGCTAGGCGTCCGCCGCGCGCGAAACATGTGCTTCTTGAAAATAAAAATAGCTGCTCATGGAAATATAAATAGCTGCTCTGGAAAATAAAAATAGCGGTAAAACCGAAAGTTACTAAAAATAGACTGCGCGTCATATGGCCTTTCCGCTATCAGGCCTGTAATCGTTGTTGTACATAAAATAAGGCAAGGCCCGCGACCAAAACTTTGTTTCGTAAAGATGGCACTAATGGGCTTTCGTAGTTTCAAGATGGCGGATTGTAACAAAAGTTTTGTTAATTATTTGTTAAAGCATGATGGAATTTTTGAAAATAAAAATAGCTGCTCTCGAAAATAAAAATAACTGCTCTCGAAAATAAAATAGCGATGGCACTAATGGGCTTTCGTATGAAACCAAGCGTAACCGATCACAAACTTCGGTTGACGTTTGGTCAGAACAATGACGTCATCGCAGCACAACCGAACTCGCGAAAACGCTTAACCAATGACCGGAGCCCAAACATGTTTCTGGTTACAGTCGCGAAAACGCGCCCTTGGTTTCAAGATGGCGGATTGTAAAAAGTAACGAAAGTTTTGTTAATTATTTGTTAAACATTATGAAATGATTGTTATTATACCAGTATATCTTTCAAGTGTATTACTACTAAAAATTTGAATTACACCGTGTATTTTGAGAAATGTTGATTGAACACGTACTATCACAAACTGAAAACAATTTTCTGGTTACGTTCGCATTTTCGCATAGCTATGCCGTCTTGTTTCTGGTCAAAAATATGACGTCAGAAATAAGTTTCTGGTTAGGGTCGCGAAAACACGCCCCTGGTAGCTTATCAATACCTTCGGAAATCGTTTAAAAAAAAACAAGTTATCGTTGGGTAACTTTTTGAAAATTTGCGTATTTGCTCGTGTTTCCTCTAAAAAGCTCTTCAGACAGAATGATTTACAGGATGATTGGTGTCTCTACCATACCATGGAGGAAGGAAATAGACCTTCCTCCATGACCATACAGAGGAAGGTTTTCCTTCCTCCATGCCTTGACCAACTTCAGTCTTCACATCAAGTGACACTTGGATTTTTAATTTTTTGTTGTTGGTAATATGTTTTTTGCCAACAGTGAAATACGTGATATGTGTATACGCCCTTATTGAAACCAGACAAAATTTCCCACACACAAAGTACAGGGGCTACACCACACAAATCAGGCAAATGTTCATACCCCTATGGGGGAAAAGTTGTTTAAAACACTGCGCTGTAGATTTCTAATTAATCCAGCAATTATGGCTGCAATTGGACATCGTTCCATAGCGGGAAAAAAACTTTAAAATGCCGACGTGCGGTTCTGAGGCGACGCGCGTGGAGACCAGAAATCCGAGACTATTTGGGGGGCATAGGCCCTAATCTGCGATTTTTTACCTTTTCACAGACACTTTTTTGAAACAATTAGGGAGCAGGCTGTTAGCGGTGATACCATGTGAAAAAACTCTTTTGACTAGTAATTAGTTCTGAAAAGAACTGGTGGCTGAAGTATGCTTCACAAAAAATTATTTCAATTGTTATGTGTTGTTATTGGTGCTCAAAATCTAAAAACCTGATTAAATTTCGTGCAATTGTAATAGAGTAAAAAAAAATACATTGTTACAAAATAATGATGATTTAAAGTCATTAATAATCCTTCCCAGTGACTGATTTCTTTCAAATATTTTGCATAGTAAAATTTGTAAGCAGAAATGTTTGTATTTAATGTTAATTTTGAAAAGCATTTCACTATATGATACACACTTCCTTTTGACAAAATTTTGGCAGGGAAATATGGACCAAATCATGAAGTAAGTCCCTTATATTTCTTGGAGTTAATGTTGGTGAATTTACCTAGTAAAAGGATGTGAACATAATTTGTGTCCAAATTAATTATTCTTAAAAAAATGTTTAAAGTGATATTGTTACGATCAACAGGGCATGGAATCAGAGTGCTAGTTTTAGATTAACTAATTTCATTGACTGAAAATAAAACCCCACATGATATGGTCACATTACTGTTGCTGCTGTTGCATACACGAGCCAGTAATTTTCAGTCACCGTGTTTATCTTACACTAGTACCCTGATTCCATGTCTGCTCGTGATGTAAAGATATTGTCCCTTTAACCCCCTGGGTATTCTGAAACCTTCCTGAATCCTCCCAAAATCCTCCAGTGCACTTTTTGGAAACATGCCCTTATCTTCAAAATACACCATGCATTTTTGTTGATCTTTCATATTCAGCACTTATGGCCTGTACTTCTTGTCAGGTAGTAATTTTGTCCCAGTTTCCAGCAGTGCTGAATATTTCCCCTTGGAGGATATGGGGTGGTTAGGGTTTTTAATAATAGTGTGAATACAGACACATTCTCACCACGCAGTTGTATTGTTTATTATTCATGTTTATAGTTTAATACAAGAACATAGTACAGCAATGTCTCTACACAGTGTCTTTTCCATACAAATATATAGATACATTGATATATATTGAGTTATTATAAATAAATACTATTAATTGAATAGCGTTACCAGTCCTAATTAGTTCAATCTCCATTCCAATTGTTTTATAAAGATGTATATTGTGTTTGTGAATGAGAAACAAACGAAAATAAATATGCATAAATTAGTTTCAGGTACATTAACCCTAACAGTAACTATTTTGGCTAGAAACCATGCCAAATCCTCCAAAATCCATCAGCATGCAGTGAAAATGTACCCCAATTGTTGGACTTTGATGGAATTGGTACAGTAGCAAATGCAAAGCATCCATGGCTTGGCTATACACAGTCCTGAATCCAACAAAAGCAGCCGGTGGAGTTTGATGGATTTGGTACAACATGCTCTATTCGCGTACAGTACTGAATCCACCAAAATCAAGCAAAACCAGTGGGTGGATTTTGATGGACTTGGGGGTAGATAGGGTTAAAGGTCGAGTGTATAACTTTGGTATTCTAAAGAACTGTTCCGAGTTACCGTGAGGTTCTTCTCAGACCCACACAACCCAAGATAGACTATAAGATGGTGCTACCGCAAACCTACTCTATTATGTCTTTGTTCACATGGAGTGAGACCTATCAGAATAACAGGTTACCAATGGTATATTTTCCCTTTAATAAGAATATACTTATGATGAAAAAAGCACAGTATCGTCACGATCAGGGCATGGATGAACTTGGTGAATGAAATTTACCGGCTCATTTATGCAACAGTAATATGACTGGCGTTTTATTTTTTCTGTCACTAAGTTAATCTAAAACTAGCACTCATTCCATGCTGATCATGATGATATTGTCCTTATATGAATATGAATATGAATATTTGTTAAAAAGGTTTTTATTTCAAAGTGTCATAAGATTTACGCGACATATTTCTACCAAGATGCTGTAAATAAAGTCGCACACACCAACAACCAGCTCACACACATTCATAGCAAAAACGTAACCCTTGCATATATCCAAGATCAATAATTGAGAAAGTTAAAAATCGGTGCCTACTTGACTACTGAGCCATTGGATTCAATGCTCCTTCAGAGCTCATGTTTATGACAAGGGTAGAACAAACACATTCAAATCTGCATTCACTACATCTTGTGTAAGCGTGCCGAGGTCATAGGAACATGAAATTACTATTGCAAATCACTTTTCTTCTACTAATGAAATGACTTAGTTACACCATTTATACACACAGAAAATATATACACCCTCGTTATATTTATTAACTTTGATGTTTTAAAAATTCCAAGTTCCTTATGCAATTAATTATTTAATGAAGATCATTATCTTTTCATAAGGTCAAAGCTCATATTGCATCGGAATATTTTGCCTCTATTAAACAATATAAACCCCTCAAAAAAAGTTCTGCAATTCAAGTTTGAGGGATGATATCTTTCTTGTTACTGATGTATGAAAAAAGAAACTGGTGTCATTGAAAAGCTTGATTATTCCTCTTTACAATGATGTGCCATCTGCCGTGATTATGTAATCATGGAATGTGCAGTACTCCTGAATATAGGGCAAAGTCTGAAGTGAAATGTTGCAAAAAGCATTGTTTTCAACACCGAAGTCTCCATTTCTTGTGAAGATGCAATGTGTTTTGAATAGTGCCCAGATGACAGTGCATGTCTTGCATGAATGTCAATGGTGCCTTCAATAATGTTTGTGTGAGGTAGAGCTGCAGTTTACTGAGTGGTCGTTTGTAAGATGTTTAAAGATGCCATGCTTATCGAATCTCCTAAAGGCCCAAGCAATTGGACAACTCCGGCTGATCCTTGTTGAAGAGTGGAACGCCATCCCACAGCTTCGTGTGACGAGGCGTCAGGCCGTGGTTGCTGTGTTCGGGTCATCTACCCGCTACTGACTTACTGACATGTAACCATTTCTCAATAAAAGGAGAGGAGAGAGTGAGAGAAAAAAAATTGTCTGTGTCATCATTGTTTTGTCATTAAAGTTTGGATGAATTAACTATTGAAAACAACGAATTTTGCAACATTTCATTTTTGACCTTGCTGCATATTCAGAAGGATCATGATTCCATGATTGCATAAGCATCACAAATGACACATCATTGTAAAGAGGAATAATCAAGTTTTTCAATGACACCAGTTTCTTTTTTCATACATCAGTAACAAGAAAGATATCATCCCTCAAACTTGAATTGCAGAACTTTTTTTGATGGGTTTATTATTTCATTATTTCAAACAATATTGCCAAAATCGAATTAAAAAAAAGATATCGTGTTGTTGCCCAAGTTTAAATTTCATTTGTTGATATCACGTTTAATTAAGCTGAGTTAATTAATTGGCAAAATAATTGAAAATTTGAATTTTTTTTTTACAAGACCGAAATCCACTGTTTACTCATCGTAAATGTTTTCATCTTATAAAAACCACCTATGAATTGTTTACATAATAACACTGCAAAAACGCAGTCGGGAAGTTCCCCTCATGAAAAAAATACCAAAGTGTGAGGTCATATTGCCATGGTAACTGGTTCTACACAATCTTCATGACCTAGTTGTTCTATGATACAACACTAAGAAAATGGTTTCTGAAAATTTGTTAACATGATGTTAATGCGCCCCAAAAAAAGTGGGTGCAAACATTTTCAAAAATTGTTGATTTTGTTTTTGGTTTCGGTTAGCAAATTTCTAAACGGTTAGTGCAGTTTCAGTCGGTTAACCGTCCCAACACTACAAGGCTTGTATAAAAGATATTATCGTCGTGTCAGTGCAAAAACGTCGTATCTCCGAGTTACGACGTTTTTGCACAAAACCAGTTTGTGTCAGTGCAAAAAGGTCGTATGTAACAAGTTCCCGGATGAATGCACAAAAGCAATGGCTGAGATACGACGTTGTTGCACAATCATTTTTTAATGTATGTAAATTTATGCAGATTGACGACGCGCTGTACATACGACCTTATTGCATTGTGAACATATGTTATGTTAGCACACTTTGAACTCACTTCCCTGTGTGGAAAATATGACCCGTCAGTGCTACATATAGAGCAGAGAGGAAGAAAGAAGTTATGTGATAAACTAAAAAATAAAAACCTGACGTTGCAACAGCTGCAGTAATAACATATTATTCTCGAAATAATTTTTTTTTATAAATATACAAATAGTCAATAATAACAGTATAGGTTTTGTTTTTTTTTACGGGGGGGGGCACAATAGAGGTCTTCCAATTTGGTGCTGTTTAAGTTCCACACAAAATCCATGTGCCCCAACACTCCTACCCCCGCCCCCCCAACAAATCCTGGCTTCGCCACAAGTCAATAAATATCTTCCTTCAATTAAATAAATATGGCTGCTATGGAGAAGAACAGTGTTTTGATGACTAATAACCTTAATTCTTTATGGAGTGGCAATATATTGTATATTTAAGAAATATTCTTTCAGTTAAACGTTTGTTGTTTTCACACCTTAAAATGCACAGGGAATGTCATGAAAACCCCAAATGAATGCAATGTCAGTAGAAATACGCTACATTGATTTTTAATATTGGGTTGTAGTTTTCCCCTTACAAGGGCAGTTTGAACCACATATATACAACCTATCTTGTTCGTAAGTCGATACGTAATACCCGCACGTTGTTGTAGTACGCACATTCTTTTCGCTACTTTCGGTTCCACAGCTGGCATACCATTGTGTGTACTTCAATGATCAAAAGCGAATCTTGAGGAAGAATTTGACTTTATTAATAAGACTTCGAGTCTTTACAAGACGTATGTTAAAGGCAAGTCCCAAGCTTTCTAATTTCTTGCGGACATCCTTAAAATAAAAGGCCATGGGCTTCTGATGATCGTTGGAGCCAGCACGTGCGAAGTGGGCGTGGTTTGTTGGAATTATGTCACACTTACCAACAGGATACACGGACAGCAGGGCATCGTAATGGTGACCGCGCCTGACGAGGGAACGTCATGCGCACGGATGCTCTATGCCTGCGGTTGTAGAGAATGCGAGATTACGGTTTGTGCGCATCTATAGGTCACATATGTCAGACAGCTGACTGGGTGTGGTCCATCGGGGTGGGGCAGTTCAGATAGCAGACTGAATACCGATTATCTTACAATCTACAATTGGGTTTGTTCTGTGGGCTGGAATACTCTTCATTGGAGGCAGCTGACGGGGCTTGTAATCCATCAGGGTGGAGCAGTTGAGATGAATGATTGAGTACAGACAACCGATTATCTTACAATCGGCACTTGGGTTCCTCCCGTGGGCTGGAGTTCTCCTCATCAGAGGCAGCTGACTGGGTGTGGTCCATCAGGGTGGGGCGGTTCGGGTGAAGGATCACCTCAGGTCCGCCGTCGTATATGGAGTGAAGATAGTACCACATTTCTTTGGAAATCTGACCGTAGTCTGCTCCTGTGGGAGGAAGAAAAGAAAATAATTGTTGGCTTTGGGTCTAAAGAGTCAATTCTATAATGCTGTTTGCTAGTTTACATGCAACATCAGGTGAGATTTTTACTTCTAGGATAGCAATGGAAGATTGTGAATTTTGTGTATATTGGAAGAGGAAATCCAAAATCAAAATTAAACAATTCGGGAAAAAAAATCATGAAATCTTCCATCATATGGATAAAAAGGCCCAGTTTTCACCACAGAAATGATTCCTCAGAAAGGAACTAAACTTCCCTAACTTTCCATTCTACCCCCCAAAGAGGCTATAAGCTTTCTATTAACTTCCCAGCCTCAATTGTAATCTAAACGAACATCAAAAACTGATATGGAAATGACACATTCCTGCACAAGGTGATCGCCAGGATTTAGAAATAGGGTGTCCAAATTGTTCACTTACTACAATATTTGTACATGTAAATGACAGATGAAACGGGGTGTCCAAATTGTTCACTTACTTCAATATTTGTACATGTAAATGACAGATGAAACGGGGTGTCCAAATTGTTCACTTACTTCAATATTTGTACATGTAAATGACAGATGAAACGGGGTGTCCAAATTGTTCACTTACTATACAATATTTGTACATGTAAATGACAGATGAAACGGGGTGTCCAAATTGTTCACTTACTACAATATTTGTACATATGTAAATGACAGATGAAACGGGGTGTCCAAAAGACACCCAGACACCCCTCTGGCTAACACTATGTTCCTACAAAATGAACATTCCAAACTTGGATTTGGAGTTCAAGAGTGACTTACTGTGTCTGACTACAGCGTACCCTCCTTTCATGATTGCGATTGATCGGTTGTCGATAGGGCCTGGTGGATCTGTGCCATGAAAAAAAAAAAAAATATCAAATCATTTGTACACAATGTGTGTTGCCTTAAACCTACAATACACTCAAAGCCCCTATAAAGAAATATCTCATTCATGTATAGCGCATTTCACATAATGCTGATACTAAGCCAGCAAGAAATCCAAATTCAGTACTTGTTTTTTGTTTTTTTGAGGAATAAACAATTTGAGTACCTTTCTGTTTAGCTTTGACGAATGCCTCCCACAACTTGAACCACGCCAGGCTGATGCAGTAGATGACAGAGTCAGGAGAATCGTCCCTTGAGAAAGCTTCGTTCAGCTGCAGACAAAATGATATTGTACAACCAAACCGAGCCAGGGAAAGGAGAGAGGGTGGGGAGAGAGTTATTTTTAGTTTTATTTTGTTTGGGGGAGAGGGAGTTTGTTTTTGTTTTTGGGTGTTTTTTTTGGTGGTGGGGGGGGGGGGGGGGGGTTGGCAAGTTAACTAAGTTTTCCTGACTCAAGAAAAGACGTCAAGATGAGTTTCATATTTCAATAGATTGCAGCATTTAGGACACAGGTCACGACAATCGTTTTCTGTTGATTATTGAAATAATGAAACACGCTGTAATTTGACCCCTCAACAACTCGGCTCAGCACTGTCTACTACTAGTAAATCCCTCCTAGGTCCTGTGGAAACAAATCTGCAGATGACTCCGGTGGGACACGAACCCACAACCTTCTGCCGACTAGTGCAGACATCTTAACTTCTCACTTTGCCCACTTTGCCGATGCTCGAAAGCACT
The DNA here is from genome assembly GCA_029582265.1 of Zoroaster sp. YZ-2022. Lineage (NCBI taxonomy): Eukaryota > Metazoa > Echinodermata > Asteroidea > Forcipulatida > Zoroasteridae > Zoroaster > Zoroaster sp. YZ-2022. The sequence continues at coordinate 20,045,252 of CM055835.1, read as the reverse complement.
GAGAATACTAATTTTTTTATTAATTTTTTTTGTATTATTCTCCTGGATGTATCTTTGATAATGATATCTCTGATGTAAGATTTCATCAATCATTGTTTAAGTTGTCCTGGGATTGTCCAGCCTCCCCCTCCCCCCTCCCCCTCCCCCCCCCCCCCCCTTACCCCGATAAATGTCTCCATCTCCTCCTTGCGTCGTTTCTCAATCTGCTCTGCCTCTGCCTGACAGGTGGGACACCCATACAGATGGTTGACGGCCGGGCCACCACCATACCTAAACAATCACATCAAATAGTTGGAACAGGTTACTGATCATGTGGAGTGCCATGGTCGAGCGGTTTAGTGCATCGGATTTGTGTTCTGATGGCCGAGTCGTCAGAATGTGGGTTCGAATCCCAACCGCGACCGGGGTACTTGTGTCCTTGAGCAAGACACTTTACCATAATTGCTTCTCTCCACACAGGGGTAAATGGGTACCTGTGAGGGCAGAGTTGGTTGTTGTGTTTGATTAGCCCTATATGCGCCGAAATGGCAGCAACAGAGCTGTATACTCCCCACGGAGCTGAGATGGTTTCAGGAATGATTTATGAGTCTGATGAGCAGGGGTAATAATATAATGCGGCTTGAGCACCAGTTTGGTGGATACGTCCACATTATTATTATTAATACAATATCCTTCTCTATGTATACAGCGGTTAATTTCATAGTGCTACTAAGCAGAACACAATACTTAGCAGAATTGGTTACCAGGCAAATGCTCACACAAAAATAAAGTAAAGCTGGTTGTCTGTTTTTTTGTTGTTGTTGTTACTGCTTAACACAAATGTGGGAGCTTTCGTCACTGTTTCTCAACATGGCAAATGCCAGATTTTGAGCTAATGGGATTGAATCCAACCTGAATGATCAATTATAGGCCCCCAAAAAAGAAACCAATCTGGTTTCTGGTCTTTAAACCATCACTATAAAACGATGTCCAGTTTTAAACAACTTTTTTTTCACATAGGGGTATGAATGTTTGCCCGATTTGTGAGGCCTCTCTTAGCCACCATACTTTGTGTATGGGAAATTTGGTCTGGTTCCAGTAACAGCGTATACAAGTGAACATAACACTTAAATAAATAGATTTTGAAGCCGACATATGACCAGAAACTGGAGACTTTATTTTTTTTAGCCACAGCTACAAAGTAGAGGTTTTCCATTGCAAACAATAATCTGTGATGTTACTTTCGCAGGTTTGGCTTCTACAGCCCAAAATTATACAATCAATTCACGATTCTACGAGTTTGGGTTTCCATACTATGGACATTGTAAACGTAGTTCGTGCTCATTAGCATATCACTGTACTGTCACTGACTCAAACTATATTTGACTACCAACAAGTCGGATGTTTCCGTGGGAAATCACACATTTCGGGTGAAACAAAATCATGTATGAAATGGTCAGTGACTGGATATGTAAGACTAATGACTGACCCCTGATGTAGGTACTCCCATACAGGCTGTGGTACCTTGACCACCAACTGATCCACATAGGAGGCTTTGCTTGGAGGAACACCTGTACATAAAGGAAGGAACAACGTCATCACCTTGTGTCATCATCACTGTCTATCCTTCATATGTAATATATTATTATTATTGATGGTTTATTAAAATCCGACAAAGCAGCCGGTGGACAGAAAACAGTCAAATTTACACCGTTAGGAATACTATAAAAAGTTAATGCTATAATATACTGGTATAAATGCATATCGTCGTGTGCCCGGAAAAAGGTCGTAAGGCTCTATGACCTTCTTCCGGGCACACAAAATACAACTTTTTGTCCCGGCAGAAGGTCGTAAGCAATAAAATGGCTTCCTTTGAAAAAAAGCAGTGCATGACATTATTTCACTTGTGCGAGAGGTCCCCATGTAACACGTGGAAAATAGATGAACACTGTATTAGATCGATTAAGTTGGAACCTTAACATCTCAATCGGAAACCACTGCCAATTTGAATCTCTGAGACTGAAGTATAAATAGGACATTTACCTCCATGCTTGCATAGGAAGTCGTTGTTCGAGATGGGCCCGGGCTCGGTGAAGCTATTGAACTTATTCAGCCATTGTAAGGAGACGTAGAAATGTAGAAAGCTCGGCTGTGGGGGGAGGGGGCGGGGGGGTGGGGGGGGGGCATGAGATTAAATCTTGGACATATTACACTGAAAGTATACAGAATTTTAAAGTGATTATTATAGAAAACAGTCATCTAAATTGAAATATTCTTTTTTTTATGAAGCAAAAACTGACAGGGATGGTTACCTGCTTTTTAAAAAACTTTTTAAAAACATTTTCCTCTGTCTAGGTCAGAAAAAAGGAAGAATTTTAACCCGAGGCTGAAACTTTGATATTCTACATCAATCATGAAAAATTGAATTATTAAGCCTAATACAAAATATATATTACACTGCATTCTAACCAGCAGACATCTTATTTTTTCTAATACACAAGTCTATGGGAATCAAACTGAGGCTCTTGTCTAAAAAATAGACTGGTGCCTTTGAACTGCAATTACCCTTCCAATGTGGCTTTTGACTGTGGCTTCTGACTTTTGACCAGACATATATGGCTCCGGTTTCTGGTCTCCGCTCGCGTCGCCTCAGATCCGGGTGTCGGCATTTTTAATTATCTTTTTTTTGTTGCTATGATACGATGTCCAACTGCAGCCAAAATTGCTGGATCGATTGGAATTCTGCCGTGCTATGACTTTTTCACATAGGGGTATGAACATTTGCCCAATTTGTGAGGCCTCTCTTAGCCACCATACTTTGTATATGGGAAATTTGGTCTCTGCGTATACAATGTATCATGTATTTCCCTGTTGGAAAAAAAAAAAGATGGCCCAAAAAGAAAGAAAAAAAAGCGTGCCACTGCACCGATTTTGAAGCTGACCGATGACCAGAAACCGGAGACTTTTATTTTGGTCTAAGGGTCAGCTTGGATTTTTTTAATTCTTGGATTTCTGTCCTGACGATCTTGACTTGGGAAAATGCTTTTCAGATATTGCAATCTGGATGTTTGTGTGAATTCTTCAAGTCTCCACCCACCTCATGCTGCTCAAACAGGTCTGATACCTTCTGCCTCTCCCTAAGTGCATCCTCGGACACTTTCCTGAAGGAAGATAAAAATAACAAAAATTCATTCACATACTTTGCAATATCAGAAGCATATTACAGACACTATTAAACATATAATAATAATAATAATGTGTGGATTTATATAGCGCACGTATCCACCAACTAAGTGGTGCTCAAGGCGCATTATATTATTATCCCTGCTCATAAGGCTCATAAATCATTCCTGAAACCATCTCAGCTCCCTGGGGAGTATACAGCTCAATTGCTGCCATTTCTAGCGCATATAGAGCAAACCAACTCTGCCTTCACAGGTACCCATTTAACCCCTGGGTGGAGAGAAGCAATTATGATTAAGTGTCTTGCTCAAGGACACAAGTGTCACGGCCGTGATTCGAACCCACATTATGTTGCTAACACCAGAACTTGAATCTGGTAAGCTAGACCGCTCGGCAGAGTGCACCCCCCCCCCTCCCATTGTGTCTTCATTGTGTTCCAGGAATCTTAGGAATTCTTTAGAGGATTTTTTTTGGGGGAGAGGTCCGTGAACAATAGAACAACGGTGTGATAGTGTATAGGGACATTTGGGGGGGTGGCTCTCTGCAGCATATCGAGCATGGTATCCTATTAAATGTCTTTGTTGTGTAATAACCTAGTCCATGGTGTAGTACTCCAAGAACAAAGGATTTGGCCCATTCATGATGTTGTATTGCACAGACTAAATATGCAAGCTCTCAAAATAAAGATTTGTAGCTTTGCACGGTGAAAAGGATAAGTAAAGACTGTTTGTGGTGACACCATGTAGTGAGATTTGTAGCTTTGAACGGTGAAAAGGACAAGTAAAGACCGTCTGTGGTGACACCACGCAGTGAGATTTGTAGCTTTGCACGGTGAAAAGGATAAGTAAAGACTGTTTGCGGTGACACCATGTAGTCGGATTGGTAGCTTTGCATGGTGAAAAGGATAAGTAAAGACTGTTTGCGGTGACACGACGTAGTGAGATTTGTAGCTTTGAATGGTGAAAAGGATAAGTAAAGACTGTTTGCGGTGACACCATGTAGTCGGATTGGTAGCTTTGCATGGTGAAAAGGATAAGTAAAGACTGTTTGCGGTGACACCACGTAGTGAGATTTGTAGCTTTGCATGGTGAAAAGGATAAGTAAAGACTGTTTGCGGTGACAACATGTAGTGAGATTTGTAGCTTTGCACGGTGAAAAGGATAAGTAAAGACTGTTTGCGGTGACAACATGTAGTGAGATTTGTAGCTTTGCACGGTAAAAAGGATAAGTAAAGACTGTTTGCGGTGACAACATGTAAAACATTATCTTTTGAGCAGCAAGTGGTTCTGAATCAGAGTATAGTGATCGAAACGTCGAGTTGTAACCTTTCTTTTCAGAACCTCTTAACTACTCAAAACACAATTTTTTACATGGTGTCACCGCAAACGGTCTTTACTTATCTCAAAAGAAGCAGTGCATTCTGGATGATATGACAGCGTGCGTGAGAACTCCACTAAGATTACACGAGCGTTTAATGCATACTTCATAAATCTGTAAAAAAATTTAAATGTTGAAGATTTGTTCACTTACCTGTAGAAAAGGACGTATGCCTCGCAGTTGGCTACTTGCAGGTCGTTGACCTCCGTGACATACATGTCGTCATATTCATACCACTGACTGCTCAACCAGTTCTGGCCATAGCATGTGTAGTGACCGCCTGTGGTATGTGTATGAGTTGGGGAGAAATTGAAAAAAAAGTCAATGTTTTTGGGGTTTTAAAAAAAAAAAAATTATGTATATTCGCCCTGATCGAGGCTAAAAGCTACTCAAGGTACAGGGCTACAATAGAAGAAAAATAAAAAAGTAAATAGACTCAGAGGAGCTGAATGTGAGAATTTGAGATTCCTCTTGAAACAGGATAGATCGTAGGATGAAGGGAAACATGCACCAGGCAAGGAATTCCAAAGAGATGCTGCACGTGGGAAAAAAGCTATTATTATTGCTTTTTGTTCTACATCTAGGTATAGCTAGGGTGTGTGGGTGAGAAGAGGCGGAAGGCCGAGTTTCACGCTCATACACCCCAAAACAGGAGGAACCAAGTTGGATTGACCGGTGGAACATTTACCATGATAATATCTGTGGTGCAGGCAAGAGAGTCTGAATCCAAGCTCCTTCCCCACCAGCTCCCTGATTTCCCTCCATACAAGAAAAGCCTTTTCAATGACAATAATTTATGTATTTTTCATATAAACCCCTAAAAGAGGTATGTGATAACATATATATATATATATATATATATATATATATATATATATATATATATATATATATATATATATATATATATATATATATATATATATATATATATATATGTTTACACACTACATCCATTATTGTCTAGTTCCCCGAATACCACTCAGAAATCACTATGAACAAAAATCAACATTTGAAAGGCACCAGTCTATGTTTGACACGAGCCTCGTTTTGAATCCCATAGACTTGTGTATTGAAAAAAACCAAGATGGCCCCTCTATCATAAAAAAGTCTATTGATATTTTGAATACATAATAGGGTATCATTTCTTTGTTATTGCCAGGTGCAAAATTCAGTAATTACTTGGGTGAATATGATTGATAAACTTACCCCCTGCAGTTCCGTGATGACAAATGACCGCCGTTAAGTCGTAGATGGAGCACTTGCTGTTGCATTCTGTGGACAAAATTACGACGACATTGAAATCAGTTGACACAACTGAAATATTGAGTTCGGTGATTGGGGGGGGGGGGGGGGCGGTGTGGAAGCCAAATTGCCAACTGACATCAGTGGCGTAGCCAGGAAATGTTGGGGAATAAATTTACCTACACAAAACTAATATGAACAGACAAACAACTCTGCAAATCTTCAGTGCTTACAAACACAATACGTTTGCAGTCAGCAAACCAATAGCTCTAGGCTTGCCGACTGCAAATTTATTCTGGACCAACCCTTGTTCTAGTACTTTTGATGCTTCATTTGCCGACTGAGGGTCTAAATGCCGACTGAGAACAATTATTGGGGGGGGGGGTGGCCTCCCCCCCTGCTCACTACGGCCCTAATTGTCAATCTCTGTGGGATATAGCAGGCCTATTACCGTTGGGCAAGCTTGGTGGTCAAAACATGTCAGATTGAAGGGATGACTGGAGAGAACAGAACAAAACAATGCAGTCATCACAGTCAGGTTCCCTGAAGGCATAGTAGGAACCAGACTATTTTGGACACAAGCCTCACTCTGACTCTCATAGACATGTGTGTTTTAAAAAAATCAAGATGGCCGCTTGCGTGGTGAAGGACTATAGAGGGGGCTATGATGAAAGTACAGTGATTAATACATTAACCCTCCTACACTGATCAGTGCAATTTTTGAAACAACCCATTCAGGTCACTCCAAGCTGTTGCAGTTGTTGCCAGTGGCCTCCTATGGTTACCCTTCTGTGCACTGTCACACCACTGAGATTGCAGGGTAAAGTGGTCTCCCATTGATACATTGCAGACCATACTAATATGTTCAAACAACCAGCTACAAACCTGACCATGTATTTTTGACTGTAAACACACCTATACAAAACCACTAAAGACTGTGGTTTGTAATGGCCTTCACTGTGTGTATTGAGTATGTAATCGGAGATGGTCTTATTTACAGTGGCCTTGGGTGGCACTCAGTTGATTTTGTAAGATTACTTGGAAAGGACAGCAGTGGCTTGTATGCTTTAAACCTAACCACCCCATATCCTGGAAAATCCTCCAAGGGGCACTTTTTTGGAAAAAAATCAGCACTGTTGGAAACTGGTACTTTCACTTCTTCAAATGGGACAAAATTCAAGTACAGGCCATAAGTGCTGAATATGAAAGATCAACTAAAATGCATGTTTCCAAAAGTGCACTGGAGGATTTTGGAGGATTCAGGAAGGTTCCTAGCCAGAATACCTAGGGGGTTAGGGTTAAAAATTGGGGAAGAACATATTGGAAATTTAGTGGATCGGAGTGGCCTCCATGTGTGGTAGGGTTAAAATCTGCCTACCTTTAGCAAGATATGGCGACATGTCGAGTCCCTCCATAGGGAAAGAGACATAACTATTGATCTTTGATGAGTAGGAGGACATAGACTCGTGACGGAATCGTTTCAGATGAATGCACAGAACCTACACGCAAAACAAGCATCTTATGGTTACAATTTCAAGAAGAAATCACTCAATACTGAAGCTCCTCCAGTAGCAATCAAAACATTTCAGGGCAGTCACAAGGAATTAAGCAATTTTTTTAAATTTTACGGTAACAATGTTATTCTAAATAAGTGCTGTGCATCCACGGGTAAACAAATATTTTCAATAATTCCTTGCGCGATGCACAGGCCTAAGGCCAAAAAAAAAGGTCTCCGGTGCGCTGACGCACTTTTTGTTTGTTTGTTTGGTAATCTTCTTTTTTTTCCAACAGGGAAATACGTGATACAAAGTATGGTGGCTAAGAGAGGCTGCATAAATCGGGCAAACGTTCATACCCATTTAAAACACAGCGTGTTAGAATTCCAATTGATCCAGCAATTTTGGCTGCAATTAGACATCGTTTCATAGCAACAACAAAAAATGAAAATGCTGATACGCTGGTCTGAGGCGACGCACGTGGACACCAGAAACTCGATACTTTTTTGGGGGGGCCTAACGCAGCAGACAGTGGCATTCAGTTCACCATTTGTTCATCACCAAATGTTACATCGGATTTTATAAAGTGGGTTTCGGGTACCCGAACTGGTAAAAAGGAACCGGGTAACCGGCACAGGCCTATTCTAACATGCTTATCACAAGGAAACATGAGTAATGGATGTTCTAGTTTAACACTGAACACATTCGCATCATATTTCCAAATACAATCCCAGTAATTGCCAGTTTCTTTCGAACTCCTGGCTAAAAAAATCTTCAACAAAAATGAAAATATATATGTATTTTTGTTAAGAACATTACCTCTGGTAACTCAAGGACTTGTGAGAATTTTACTCCATTACGAAGTCTGTAGAAAAATAAAGGAAACAGTTAAAAAACAAAAAAAAAAAACAAAAAAAAAACACCACAAATGGCTAGAGAATGAACTTCAAATAAAACTGTTCTCTTTGTTGAACATTGTGATATATTTAAAGGGACAATATTGTCACAATCAACAGGGCATGGAATCGGAGTGCTAGTTTTAGATTAACTCAGTGACTGAAAATTATACCGCACATGATAAGGTCATATTACCGTTGCTGCTGCATACACAAACTTCACTCTTACTTCACTCTTAAAAAGGTGTACACGACATCCAACACTTACTTTTTGCACTTATCACAGCTGTACATGTTATCCCCTGAAAACAAAATAAATACAAGAATTAATCCTCGTACATAATAGCAGTTTAATTTCATAGTTTGGTCAAACATTTCATGGCAGTGTTCTACACAAAATGGTCCAAGTATCTCTTCAACAATACACAAGAACATGCAAACATACATCAGGGGTGTGGCTTGACAAAAGTGAAAAATCCTGATAAATGGGTAGCGGGCCAGGGTCTCCCTTTGGTCTAGAGGACAAAGCCCCCTGAACCTCTTGGATGTTTTATTTTGGAGGATTTACAGACTCTCCACATCCCCACAAACAAGAAACTAGAAATTTGGACACAATATTGGCTACTTCTTTCTTTCCTTGGTGGCTACTTCTCTTTTGGGAGATTTGTAAAAAATCCTGGGAAATCACAGACCTGATATGAGCCCCTGGGGAGGCAAAGTGGGCTATCCCACAAAAACCACATTTTGAGTAAATGAGGTTTAAAGTTGGAACATTATAGAAAAATCTGCATATCTGAAGATGTTGAGAGTGATTTTTAAAACTGTCAATAGAGGGCAGTAGAGTACAATTCATGATAATGCTAGTGGGATCAGGACATGCATTGACCCTGAAGCTATAGTGTAGTGTATGTATCTCATTTTTGACCTACATGTGGGATAGCCCACTTTGCCTCCCAGGGGCTCATATATGAACAACCAAAATGCTTAAAGACCAGCAATGTTTCAGAGGAGCAGATCACGCAACTCTGAAAATAACCAAGAGATGGAGGCTGTTCTTGGGGGGGGCTGGACTTCCTTTTTACCTTTGAGATCATCTGCAGAGAAGAAAGCTGCAAGACAGTTATCGAGGGTGACATGTGGTCCCCATATCCACCTGCAATGAATTCACATAAGTGTAATAAAAAATATACAATATGTAATAAACAGATTTACAAAATACACACAAAAATACACAATATAAACCTTCTACAAATAAAAACAAAAAAGAAATTAGGATTTTTTTTATTATAAACCTGCTCAAAAGAGCACCCCAGAAAACAAGCAAACATTCCAAGAGGATAACAAAAGCTGGTTTTTATCCAACCAAAAACTCCACAGTAAATACTTTAAACATTAAAACCCTCCTACAATGAGTGCAATTTTTGAAACAACCCATTCAGGCCACTCCAAGCCATTAGCTGTTGCCAGTGGTCTCCTATGGTTACCCTTCTGTGCACTGTCACACCACTGAGATTGCAGGGTAAAGTGGTCTCCCATCGATACATTGTAGGCCATACTAATATGTTCAAACATTTACAGTGGCCTTAGGTGGCACACAGTTGATTTTGTAAGATTACTTCGAAAGGACAGCAGGCTTGTACATGTATGTACTGAAGGTTGCTCAAGAGCAGAATTTTGTGGATCGGAGTGGCCTCCATGTGTAGGAGGGTTTTAATTGTGAAAACCAATTTACTCCGTGAATGGTATAATCAAAACTATATTTTGTTTCTTCAAACTCTGATAACAGAAACTTTTGACAAATATCTATCTTGAAGTAGTTCAGTGTGCGGCAAGAATGCTTACAGCGTGATGCTAATGGCCATATTTCTCATCACTTTTTTTTTAGTGGGAAAGACTTGTCCCTGTACATGTAGCATGTTTTTATTTTATTAACCCTCCTACTATTGCTGCACTTTAGTGGGAAGTTGTTACAGATGGCAAAACCAGTCAACTGCCCGTTTTGACTGTTGACCCAAATGTGCACACAGGGGCATTTTCGGATTGGTTTTTACTGTAATTTTTGACCACCCTGAACAATACCAGACAATGCTTTTACCAGTCAAAAACGGTTGGATTCATTTTGACCTGTAAATGTACTTACTACATGTAAGGTTTGACAGTGTTTGACTTTTAAGTGCACTAGATATACCTTGGCAAGTATATCAACATTTTGACTGATTTTGACCCTTGTAGTAGTAGGAAGGTTAAGCAAGGAATTGAGTTGATATGCATATATAGCATGCGCAACTGCAAAGACAATACATCAGTAAGACAAAGTTAAATTTTTGTCCAGTCTATCATGTACTGACCTCTGATCCCGTGACAGTGTACTTTTCTACTATATTCTTCGTAAATTTAACTTTTGGGGGTTGATATCTAGATGAGTTTGGAAAGATCTGTGAATATTTTGGTGTGTATAGAGCATAGTGCTGGAATGGTTAACCGGTTTACCGACCGAAATTGCACGAACCGGTTATAAATTTGCTGACCAGCTATAACTGAACCCAATATTTAAAAAACAGGACCAACAATTTTGGAACAATTTTGCCGCCCATTTTGTTGTTCTAGACTTTCTTTTTTGGCGCAATGGTTATTAAACAATCGTTGCATAAAGTTTATTGATGCTTTTTGACTGAAAATGTCGACGCATTGTGCCATTTGCTGACGAATCTAGTTTGCCGACTTTCGGCTAACCGGTTAACCGACCGTGACAGATGCGGTTAAGCGGTTATCGAACTAATCGTAAACTCCCAGCACTAACACAGCATGATAGAACAGGGCATGCCTAACGGAATTAGCCAATTTTCCTCCCTCCCCCTTCCCCCTCCATGTTTCTTATCCTCACCCTGAGAACCAGCTATAGAACCAAGACAACCATCCCTGCTTCCCGTAGACATCAGAGCAGGGCGTTGAACTCTTCACAGGTAGGCCGTGGGACTTGTGGATGCGGGCCAGGTCCTCCTTGCCCGGGATGGGGAGTGATAGATCTTGGAATGTCTCCTTGCGAGTCGAGATCTAACGAGTATTAGGGAGACGGTACAATGTCTTAAAGGATGGAGGAACAAGCTAGAGTGGTTGTCAAGTCTTTACCTCGATCATTTGTAACAAATCCTTTTGGTTGTATGATTTAAAAAGGCTCTTGCTAAAAAAAAAAAAACAAGATTTCAAAATGCTTCTTGAAATTTGATTTGCCTTTGTTAAAGTCACAAGAGTTTTGGATAGCTTTCTCTAGGCACAATCTTATATAGGCATCTTTGATGTGGCTTGAAGCGATGTCATATTTTTTGTTCTATGTACTGAAGTTCTTAAACCACCACTGATGCACGCAATTTAACACAAAACTCACGTAGCACATAATGTACATGTGACAATCTATACATAACAGCAAAAGAAACGTCACCCTCTAAATTTTGATAAGTCTGAGAACGTGTTTAGCTTATGTGTCCTCAGACGTCATGCATGACGAATTTTGAGGTCAACCAAATTTGCCACATTGTGTTCGTGTTACACTCCATACTCATAATATTCTTCATTAAACAAATTATATTAATTATAAAATGAAAATAATAAATATTTTTAGGGGTGACGTTTCTTTTGCTGTTATGTATAGATTATTGAATAAATGTTTATAGTCAATGACCAAAACGATGGTTGTTCTGTGTTGCATAATGTGGAGTCAATTGAAATCCCTCGACAGAAACATGTAATATGTAAAAAAAACAAAAACAACTAAAAGGTTTTGAGTTTGCCACTTACCGTGTCACATGTAAGACACTGCACTGAGCTCAGGATCTTCCCATCAAAGACATCGGATACGATGCTGCGGTACTTGATGCTTAGCTTCTTACCTAAAGAAATGAATATTCATAAGGAACTATCTTCCTCTTATCTGGTTGGTTAAGTGTGACGTCATTTCAATATAAGCCACGCCTCCTTCACATGGAGTGATTCCAACATATACTAACATATGAAAACGCATTGCTCACATTTTCTTTATAGAATTGCAGGGGAAATCGTCATGAGTAAAGAGATGATTGAGGAATCCACAGTAAAGACTGTGTTCCATCCGTTTATCATATCGGTGATTGCCACGGCATGGGATTTTGTGCATTGGAACTTTTGTGTATATATTAACCCTAACTCCCTAGGTATTCTGGCTAGGAACCTTCCTGAATCCTCCAAAATCCATCAGTGCACTTTTGGGAAACATGCCCTTATTTTCAAAATGCACCATGCATTTTCGTATTTATTTCATATTCAGCACTTATGGCCTGTACTTCTTGCCAGGTAGTAATTTTGTCCCATTTGAAGAGGTGAAAGTACCAGTTTCAAATAAGCCCCCTACCTCTGTTAGAATCCACCTTCCTGAGTGCCATCTCCTCATGGCTAGGGCACCGTGCCATCTTGCCATGACCTCCGACCTTGTACGACCTCTTCTCCTCCTGTAGCATGCTGACCCCCGAATCCTCCGTCTCCATGTCCTCATCTTGGGCCTCATTGCAGGGCTCTCTCCTCATCTCGCTCTCATCGACGTCCTTCTCGGTCGCCTCCTTCTCCCGGTCTTCCTTGGAGAAAGCCTTCCTCGACGAGGATCCCCTCGGGGTTTGAAGGATCTGTGCGTCCCCTGATTCAGTGGGTGCGTCTGGGTCTGATTCTGATGATGGACGCTTCCAGTTCTTCCTGTTCTTGTTGGCCTGGGTGTCCGTGTGGCTCGTTCGTCCGGAGAGTCTCGGCACAGCCTCGTCCGACGTCAAGCTGGTGTTTTCGCAGGACATGCTGCTGTGGTCTTGCATGCTGTACTCCCCGTCCGACTGGCACAGGGAGTCGTTAGATCGTACCCGACGAGGACGCTCTACCGTTTGGCTGTTGGTGTCTTCTTCCTCGCTTCCAGAGGGGTTGTCATCGTTCTGATCCAAGAGGGGCTCTTTCAGCTCGTCGTGAAGCCGGTCCATGAAGCAACGTAGGAACTCTTGAGTGTCCTGATCAGTCAAACAGACAAAATATAACTCACTGTAAAATTTAAAATAAGTTGAAACTTTAGGTCTCAACACATGTTGGATGCACACCTGATGCGCACGGGTTTTGACCCCTATAGCTACTTGCCACTAAAGTTCAGTTACAGTAGGAGGGTTAAAGCACTTTACAAAGTAACTACTGTGTAACTACTCAACAAATCCAAGATTCCCAAGGTTCGACTGCCCCTTTAAGTTTCTGGAGACAATTATAGTATATATTCTTCTATACACTGAGTGACATCTTACCTGTTGTGTGAATCCTTTGAATATGGGGAACACAGAACGGATACTGTTGATAAGACTGGATGGGGTCAGATAGCTAGGTCTGTTGTTAAATTAAACAAAAAATATCTTGGGTAAAAAATTTACATATCTTCCCAAATAAAATGACTTCCAAACTAAAAAAATGACTTCCAAACAAACAAATGAGTTTTTGTTTTCCAATTGTGCTGATCTCCGACAATTTGTAACGTGCAGTTCAAGTCAATGACAGAACAATGCAATACCAATGAGCATGCACTACACATGTACAATGTCTACAGTAAGTGAAAACTTAACTTATAGACTAATCCGTCGACCTGTTTACTGGGCGTCGCCATAACTGCGGTGGTACCTACATTCTGCGACAGGCATTCGTTTTCTACACAGTCCAGTGCTTCTTCAACCAATCTGAGCACTATGCTTGACCAAACGCTAGTTGTACTGCGTATTTGAGAAAGCGTGTGACGCGTGCGCGTGCAGTGTGGTACCACCACAGTAATGGCGGAAAACAGTGGTTACCGGATTAGTCTTTAGAAACACAAGTCGATTGTATCATTTTGGCATGGTAAGGATTGAATCAAATTTGCTATGTGAAATGTTCTAAAGAATAAAACAGTAAGTTGCACTGTAATTTCCTTACCTTCTCCTTCCCCATATTTCCTCCATGATCTTCTGGTAGCTCTTAGCAAGATAAGGTTTCTTCTCTGTCTTGACGTAGCTGTCACACTCCAAGAAGAAATGGGTAAATGCTGGACTGTTGGCCAAAAAAAATTAATAAATAATTTTTTTTTTTTTTTAAATGTTCAAAGCGGTCATTTAATCATTGTGAACTCCAGGATAATTTAATGTGATTTGAAGCTTTGCATGGTGGGTTGGATAAGAAATATTAGGTTTACAGGTAAAATCCATGTGTAATAATCTCTTCTTGGAAGAAGTGGTGTGATTTTGAAAAGAACAGGTAGTGCGGATAGTTTTGTAACATTTCGGAAAGGGTGCTCTGTCTGTCTTTAATCCTATTTAGTCACAAGTTATATTTGTTTGTGCACCAAGTAATTTCAGGGAGAAGTTACAAACCAATTTGATAACGCTTGGATACCAGCACTGATATAACAGGTGTTGCCAAGGTTACGCAGTCCCGTTAATCCTGGATATTCAGGAGAAAGACACAAACATATAATGAAATCAGAATAGAATTAGAATTTGTCTCTTTATTGGGGTTTGTTATAAACCTATCTAGTACACAAAGTGAATGAGGGAAGTGTATGATTTAATTTCAGAAAACACAATCTGAATTGTTTACACGTTCAAACATATGTGACCTGTTCCCACAATGAGCGTAAAGTCGCACAGTGTTGTTTTCTGGTATGGATTTGCAAAGTAAATAATTTTCAAATGAAATGATAAGAAAACGTGAAACTTTCATATATTTTAAGTGCACCCCAAGTGTTTGGTGCCGTTGGAAAGCTCTTTTTCTACAAAATTCAGAAACACAAACATCTCAGTTTTGAAAAACACCGACTTTACTCTCATTTTGTGGGAGCTGGACACATGTTTTTCATACTCAAAAAATAAGCACTTTATACAAATATAAATGGATTTATTGTCTATGAATCACCATCTTAAAAGCAGGTAGAATTCTATTAAAATTAAATCGTCATCAAATCAAATTTAGCTGATTGAAAACAATTTTCTTTCAATTTTATTTCAAATATTATTTTTAAAGGCTCTGATAGAGATCCTGCTAGGTTCAAAATGTAAGGCCGCTAATTAAGATTTGTTGAAATTTTGTTTACAGAAAAAGAAAGTAAGTTAATAGTTACTAAAAGTCTCACCTCTGGGTTTAGGGTCCTTGTTAAGAAACTCATCCAGGGCTTGAGTGACAGGAGAATCGAGGCGGAACAAGAAAGGAGTACGGCTGAGAAAATAATAGGTCACAATTACAGCTTACAATGTTTTTTTGTTTTTTTTCATCTGAACATTGATTAATACAATACTTTGAAAATAGCTCTTTCAGAGAAATGTTGTCAGAAGCTTGGTAGATATATTTTGGGATACATTTACTGTAAAACCACGCTTCTCACAATTATTTTGAGAAATTTAACAGCAATGTTTTGATAAAAATATTGAAAACAAAATCAGGAAATTGATGGTAAAATAGTAATAAACATGGGCGATACATTTAGCATTGAGGATGGACTTCTTCAACAAGACGGCCAGGATAAGCCAGGGCTTGGAAATAGGGCGTCCAAAAAATGTTACTCTTTGAAAAACAGGGTGTCCAAAAGTTGAATACTTTTGCAAGGGTATTGCAAATAAAACAAGGTGTCCATTTAGCAAACAGGGTGTCCACTATGAACTCAAGAGATTATTAAAACCCTCCTACAATCGGTGCAATTTTTGAAACAACCCATTCAGGCCACTCCAAGCCATTAGCTGTTGCCAGTGGCCTCCTATGGTTACCCTTCTATGCACTGTCACACCACCGAGATTGCAGGGTAAAGTGGTCTCCCATTGATACATTGCAGGCCATACTAATATGTTCAAACATTTACAGTGGCCTTGGGTGACACACAGTTGATTTTGTAAGATTACTTGGAAAGGACAGCAGGCTTGTATGTACTAAAGGTTTGTGAAAAACATACTAAAAATTTAGTGGAGCGTAGTGGCCTCCATGTGTAGGAGTGTTAATAACAGATTTAATAATCTGTTATTAACCCTCCTACACATGGAGGCCACTACGCTGGTTGTCATCACATGTATACCAACTTACTTCTGCGGTAGTTCCCTTGTGATGCGCTGGTGCTCCACCCGCTGAACCTCTCTCTCTACCACCACACGGTGGCGTGTGGTGACCTCGACGTCGCCCTCCTTGATGACACAGTCCGGGAAGGCTTCCTTCTCGCAGGTGGAGCACCAGACGCGTAAGGTGTGTAGGTTGAGATTGAGCTGATGGTCTGTCAGCTGTAACCAGATCATAATGAAATCATTCGATAATCCAAAAGGGGAACCGACTGGGTAATCAAAGTGAAGTTCCGGCGTGAACAAAAGAGAATTGACTCAGGAAAAAAGATATTGCCAATTTGGAAGACCACCAACTGTAGAGCCGTATAACTGACTTGGCAGAGAGCAATACGATGGTAGCTGGTTCAAATCCAGCAGTAAATTATCTTTTCCAAATACGATTTCTGAAAAACGATAGCAGCCGAGACAGAAATATTTCAAGGGATGTTTGATACCATCGACAACTTTGATCACATATATATTCCTGTGAAGTTTTTTCACAGACACTAGGAAAGCATCGAGTATGCAGTGCTACGCACACGTCGGTGTAGGGCGAAGTTAAATTTCATCAACCTATAAATATCATGGAACCCGCTGCTATATAGGATTCTAGCCGGCCAATCATCATCGGGCAAGCTCGGTGGTCGAGAGGTTAAGACGTCTGCACTAGTAAGCAGGAGGTCGTGGGTTCGAATCCTGCCCGAGTCGTCTGTTAAGTTTTTTTCACAGACACTCGGAAAGCACCGAGTATGCATTGCTATACACACGTCAGTGTAGGGCATAGTTAAATCAATTGTTTATCACCCAACGCAAGAATTTCATCAACCTACAACACATGCCATGTGTTGAACCAACCACAGCTAGAGCTTCAATCATTGACTATGTCATAGTTATTTCAGGTCTGTCTGTGATTTGGCTTCCCACGGGCCACATGTATTCCATGTGCTTAACCAGTTCGCGTCGGAGGCCGTGTATACACGCAATTTTTTTTGGACAGCGGATCGGAGAGCGTCTAAACACGCCACAGGATTCTCGGGAATATTTGTATAGATTCCTGGTCGACGTGGCAACGAGCCATAAGCATACGGTGGAAGACGCGGTCTCCCTGGTCACGCTCTGTTGAGCACCATTGGTCGTGTTTGTGCGGTAAAAATAAACCTGCCACGGGGTTCGGAAAAACTTTTTTATTCCCGGTGCGAACTGGTTAATCCAATCACAGGCGCAGCTTTGATCAATGACTTTGTCCTAGTTATTTCAATGAATTACTAAAAAACTGACTCCACAATGGATTTTACTACCTATCTGAAGGATCCCCATGGTTGATTCTTACCTTGGTGTGCTCTGAGCTGTGATCATTAGCCGTCTCTCCACACCCAACATACCCACAGTTCTCCTAAAGCGAAAGATAAAAACAACAAAATTTAAAAGCAAACTCAAGTTGCCCTGCAAAGGTTAACAGCATCGTATTTCCCTGTTGGCAAAAAAAAGAAGAAAAAAGATAGCTGGAAAAAAAAAAAAAAAAAAAAAAAGCGTCAATGCACCTATTTTGAAGCCGACCGATGACCAGAAACCGGAGCCTTTTTTGGGGGGGCCTTAGTTGCACATAAGTGATTTTTCCAGTAATATTAAGATATTTTACTTACATGAAGACACATCCACACATTTGGACCCATTGCGTCACAGGAGTTACAGCGTCCCTGCACAATGAAAAGAATACACAAAATATTACAGATTAATTTGATATAGAATTCTTGCATCGGCTGTGTCCACTGCTTTTATCATTATAGGGATCTCTCGAGTGCTTAGCAAAAATAGGTCACCAGCCAAATTGTCACGTATTGTGTATTGCTTCTAGCTGATTTCAATTTTGCTTAGCAGATTAATTGCTTATGCTTAACCAGTTCGCGTCGGGAATAAAAAAGTTTTTCTGGGCCCACTGTGCGGGTTTCTTTTTCCCACACAAACACGTTAATGGAAGCTTCCACAGCGCGTCGCCACATCTACCGAGCATGTCGCTGTACGCTTGGCTCGTTGCCACGTCAACCGAGCATGCATACAAATATTCCCGAGTTTCCTATGGCGTGTTTAGACACTCTCCGATCCGCAGTGCAAAAAAAAATTGCGTGTATACACGGCCTCCGATGCGAACTGGTTAAGCAATGTTTTCTGCTGTAGTTGGCACGAATATTTGCTTACCGCTCAGCAGCACTATGAAATTGGGCCCTGATTGAGGTCAAGTGTACCCAGTCTTCGTTTCCCTCGTGGATCATTGGCTGATTTAAACAAAAATATGGATGACCCTTGGCTATGGGCTTGCTGAAAGTTTTCCCGCTTGTATTACATAGCTAAATGCCAGGGCCTGCATTTTCATTCTTGTAGGGGCAAGGTCACTTCTCCTGAGTAAAGGGCACTTCCATTAGAATATCAAAATGTTTATGGGAATATTTTCAAGTGGCACCAAGGCCAAGACCAGGGAAACAGTGGCCATGGCCTCCATGAAATGCTAGGCCTGAAATGCTTAACAAAATTCACAATTTCCTTGTGAAAAATTAAATATCACTATTCAAAATTAGTATTTCCAGAAGTCTTACCTATATGAAGTGTGCCAGCCTGCTATAATGCATACCACGGCATTGTACTCCAAATGCGCACACGCACAACGAGCTTGGTTACGAGTTTTGCTCCCCCTGCCCGGCCTGCCGTGGGGCATCATGGGATAGGCGTTTCTACGAGAAACCAGTTTCAAGAGAACTAGACGCAAACGCTAAGGTGCGTGCGTGAGATATAGTTCTCTCACACGTCGGTTGAGTCTCCCAGATTGCACCGCTTCTTTTTGAGACTTTACACGTCAGTTTGTGGAACAAAACGTCACGAATGGGCCAAATCCATTGTTCTAGGTTATTACACGAGTGGCACACTTCATTTAGGTAATAGACTTCTGGTACTGTGCCGTGGACTAGGTTAGTACACGAGTGGCACGCTTCATGTAGGTAATAGACTTCTGGTACTATGCCGTGGACTAGGTTAGTACACGAGTGGCACACTTCATGTAGGTAATAGACTTCTGGTACTATGCCGTGGACTAGGTTAGTACACGAGTGATACACTTCATGTAGGCAATAGACTTCTGGTACTATGCCGTGGACTAGGTCAGTACACGAGTGGCACACTTCATGTAGGTAATAGACTTCTGGTACTGTGCCGTGGACTAGGTTAGTACACGAGTGGCACACTTCATGTAGGTAATAGACTTCTGGTACTATGCCGTGGACTAGGTTAGTACACGAGTGGCACACTTCATGTAGGTAATAGACTTCTGGTACTGTGCCGTGGACTAGGTTAGTACACGAGTGGCACACTTCATGTAGGTAATAGACTTCTGGTACTATGCCGTGGACTAGGTCAGTACACGAGTGGCACACTTCATGTAGGTAACAGACTTCTGGTACTATGCCCTGGACTAGGTTAGTACACGAGTGGCACACCTCATGTAAGTAATAGACTTCTGGTACTATGCCGTGGACTAGGTTAGTACACGAGTGGCACACTTCATGTAGGTAATAGACTTCTAGTACTGTGCCGTGGACTAGGATAGTACACGAGTGGCAACAGACTTCTGGTACTATGCCGTGGACTAGGTCAGTACACGAGTGGCACACTAATAATAATAATAAATAATGTATAGATTTATATAGCGCACATATCCACCAACTAAGTGGCGCTCAAGGCGCATTATATTATTATCCCTGCTCATAAGGCTCATAAGGCTCATAAATCATTCCTGAAACCACCTCAGCTCCCTGGGGAGTATACAGCTCAATTGCTGCCATTTCTAGCGCATAGAGAGCAAACCATCTCTGCCTTCACAGGTACCCATTTAACCCCTGGGTGGAGAGAAGCAATTATGGTTAAGTGTCTTGCTCAAGGACACAGGTGTCACGGCTGGGGCTCGAACCCACACTCTGCTGCTGGCAACACCAGAACTTGAGTTCAGTGCGCTAGACCGCTCGGCCACGACAATCCACTTTACGTGCATTATACAACACACGGGACCTACGGCTTTACGTCCCATCCGAAGGACGAAGCAATTATGGTTAAGTACCTTGCTCAAGGATACAAGTGTCACGACCGGGACTCGAACCCACACCCTGCTGCTGGCAACACCAGAACTTGAGTTCGGTGCGCTAGACCGCTCGGCCACGACACTCCAGACTTCTGGTACTGTGCCATGGACTAGGTCAGTACACGAGTGGCACACTTCATGTAGGTAACAGACTTCTGGTACTGTGCCGTGGACTAGGTCAGTACACGAGTGGCACACTTCATGTAGGTAACAGACTTCTGGTACTATGCCATGGACTAGGTTAGTACATGAGTGGCACACTTCATGTAGGTAACAGACTTCTGGTATTACTTATACACAAAAATTACTATAAATTGTTTGCCATGAAACTGTTTCTGAATGAAATCGTTTTCCTGATTCTTGCCACACTTGGCATGTAATACGTAACCTTGGCACGTTGCAGTAGGTCCTCCTCATGGAAGAGAGCTGTCCTGGATGCATGGGGACACCCACTGTTCTTCCTCATCATGACGTCAATGGTCACGGTTTATACGTTCACTGCCAATGGATGGAGATGTGTGCTGTTGTAAGTACTAACTGTCAAATAATGTACAGATTCATTAACCCTCCTATGTACAGTGCAGTTGCCATAGAATTGTCAGACCTTTCAAAACCTTTCAAGTTTGCTGTACTGAAGGGTTTGAAAGGTGAGAAAACTGTCTGACAAAAGGGACCTATGAAAGGTTTCGAAAGGTGTAACAACTCTCTGAACAAACTGGTGTTGAAATGTTTCAATACATTTCAAAGGGTATTGAAAGGTGTGGTTGTTCAGTAGCAACAAATTCTGGAGGGTTTTAAAGGGTTCATAATTATTGATAGCTATTTTGGCCCGTAAGCAGATTTTGAAAGGTTTTGAAAGGTCAAACCGAAATTACTGGTCTATCGCAAGGTGTACAGTATTGGACAGGTAATAACAAAATGCTGGTTCCTTTTATTGGCATCCAGGGTGGGGGAAGCAGAGGGGGGAATGTATCCCTCTTTTTTTCGCCGTTCATGTAAATTTACCACATGTTTTTTTGTGTGCCCCCTTTTTTCATAGTTTCCCCCACTTTTTTGGAGACCCTGTATGTTCTGAACTGCAATAAAATTCTTGGGTCACTTACCCCCCCCCCCACAACAATGTTGTTTGCACATTGCATATTGAACAATTCTTCTGTTATGGTTGAAGGGAAGACCGCATTGTAAATAATTGATTACAACATTATCAAATAATTACATTATCTGAAGGGAATGAATGTGGAACCCAACCGCCACTTGTGCACAATGTCAAAGCATGTGTTCTTAGCAGACGACAAAATGGCCAACATATTACTGGATGTGCATATATCCAAAAATATTGTTAATCCTCACTAGACGACACTTTCCCCTCCTTAAGTGAGTCCCATAGTATTAGCTAGCAATACCTTTGGGATGTCTTTTGGACGCCCTGTTTGCTAAATGGACACCCTGTTTTATTTGTAATAAAACAGGCAAAAGCATAGACCTTATGCGTATGATGTCACAAACTGAAAGGCGCCCTCGTTCAGAGGCAAAAGATGGTCATTCATTGGTTCATGTGCTCTGTGTGCTCATACGTGGACCAATGAGTGACCTTCTTTTGGCTCTGAATGAGGGCGCCTTTCAGTTTGTGACATACGCATCAGGTCTATTGGAAATTAAAGTTTTGGACACCCTGTTTTTCAAAGTTCTCTCATTTTACAGAAAGCACAAAAAAATATGTACATTTACAAAAAGTTGCCGACTGTAATAATTCTAGGGAACACAGTGGATTATTGTTACAAGACACCATTCACAATGTGCATAACACATATATTCCAATGTTTTTTGTATTGTCGCACACATACCCGTCGATGAGATGTACCCAAGACTAGCCCCATTCTAGGGCCAATACACTGGACTCCCTCCGTATCCTTGGCCCCTAGCCCCACATGTACAAAAAAAAGGAGCGATTTTTCAACTTTTGATCTGCTTATTATTACGATCTAAAATTTTGTGATTAGGTAAGCTTGCCCAAGCACACACTTTTGGCATAAAGTTTACTATTGTGAGATCGGTAATTTTGGTGAAATTTAAATTTTATTATTATTTGTTATTTAATTTTAAAAAAATTTCAAAAATTTCATGAAAATGAGATATCCCAGAATAATGGATTTTATGCCAAAAGTGTCTGCTTGGGCAAGGTTACCTAATTACTAATTTTTAGGTTGTAATAATTAGCAGTTCAAAAATTGAAAAAAAAGGAAAAAAAATCACTCCATTTTTGGGGTAGAATGTCGTATCCGTATCCGACCGCCACTTTTCTCATTCAATATAACCAATAATGTAATCTTACCTGCCCAGTAAGGTGGAGAACATATGGATGATGATGGACATATACTTCAAATTATTCCAGGATATTTATTTCATGAAAAATCAGGCATTTTTGATATATGATGACTTCCTCAGTCATGTCAGTTTGATCTTGTCAACTCCCCCATTAGTGACCAACACGGTCATTCTACATGTGCAGTGGCAACTATAATAGGATCCTTCTATTTTCTGAAGGGAAGGATATTTTTAGAAGGGAAATCAAGTCCGAAAACCATCATAAAAGTGTATTTTAAACTAAAGATAATTTTCACTTTCTGTACCCCCAAAATTCGATAGAATCATTTTTTAACTGGTTAGTGGTTGCAAAAAATTCCAAGAAAACCCTTAAAAAGTGGCGGTCGGATACAACATTCTTTCCCATTTTTGTACATGTGGGGCTAGGGCCAAGGGTACGGAGGGATTCCAGTGCATTGGCACTAGATTTACTGAGCTGAGGCTAACCCAAGGCCAAGACATTACGTAGCTATGTGACAAAAATTTTCAAAATCAACAGATTCCAATACAACTGGTATCATTGTCAAGGTCTTGAATAGACGATTACAATGATATAAGGATCATCTTCCTGTGGCCAAAAATAAGGAAGTTATGACATGTTGAATCCGGCAATTTTAGGCCCGTAAATGGCAATTATTTTATAAGGAAAAACAAAAGAAATGTAAATTTGACTTGTGACCCGTTTCCTAGATTTTCTCGGATTCCATATCATAACTTTCTTAATTCTTGTCCGATTTTCAAAAGGTTGGTATCACTGGAATGCTTGGGAAAAGAGGAAGAATAATAACCTATTTCCAGGCTAATTCAATGATTAGTTTGTTTTGTAGTGCTGATTTACAAATAAGAATTACCAAAAAAATGTGTTAAAAAAAAAAGATTTAAAATAAAAAAAATAATGAAAAAAAAAAATTACTCAAATTTGAGGATTATTTTCATATTTTTACACTGAAATCTTCGAAAGAGTCTCATCCCTGATTTAATTAAATATTAGAACAATTTATAAATTATATTGGACTGGAAAGATAAAACAAAATAATGAAAATAAATTTTTAAAAATAGAAAAAAAAATTACTCAAATCTGAGAATTTTTAATATTTATACTGAAATCCGCGAGAAATTCTTATCCCTGATTTAATTAAACATTATAAAAAATAATAAATGATATTGGACTGGAAATATGAAGAACAAAAATGAAATAAGTTTATGAGAACTAATATTATTGTGTTACGCCGATGTATATTAGGTTTAAACAGACGATTTATCGGACTGAAAATTGGTAGGTCTAACGCGCGCTGAACGTGGCGCAATACAATCTTTGGTTGACATCGATGTTTGGGAATCCAAAAAACATAACTGGGAATCGTCCAATCGCCGTCAAAATTGGTCAAGAGGTAGAAAACAAATATAGAAAAATGATTTTTGTGGTTTGATAAGTGATTTTACTCAACTTTTGGTAAATCGTCGATGGTTTTGATGAGCAAGAGCGAACCCAAATTTCGAGAATTGTTTTTGGAAATTTCTAGATGCCGCATTCAGAAAATTTGAGAATGAGGTTGAAGTAGAATACATGTATGTGATCTACGTCTTCGAAAAAAAAGCTCCTGGGTACGTCAAAAAGAACGGCCTCAGCGAAACGTTACAAAGCGCTATCTCCACGGTGTCTTCGCCACGGCGATTCAACCCGAGATTGAGGCCGCAGCCAAAAAGATTTGCGACAATGCGTGGGATACGCACATACCTACATTACGATACTGATACTGATCGTCTGATGTCTTGGCTCAAACCTACTGCATGCACTGTCCCATCATTTTGATTTGGCAAAGTTTAACGTTAACAGTTAAGTGTTAACAGTTAGGCAACTTAGGGCCTAGCCCTAGGCCTAGTCCAGATTTCAGGCCTCTCAAACAGATTTTGTTTTTAAACATTTGGTTATGATGTTGTATAACATACAAAATGCTAGGGTCATCCTAGCTAGATGGTGTATTTGAAATCTGAATCTGGGCTTTTTTATGCCGGTAGTTCCGCCTTAATAACGGTGTTACTGTAACGTTAACATTAAGTTATTAACGTTACTCGTTAAGACGTCGTTAGTATCAAGTACATGTACAACCATGACAACTCATTCAACAATTCATCAAGTAGCTCAGAAGTTAATCGTATTGATGAAAATGATGCAGATCTTCCATCAGTAAGAGAAATATTTATACCTCCAAAAACTTCAAGCCCAGTTAAGGAAAAAATAAACTTTAAATACAAACAAGGGGAATTGCGTAGAGTGAATTCAAAATCGACTGCAACACCACCGCAGATTTATGGACTTAACTCACAAAATAACACGACAGGAACCTCAGGGAACCCGACGACTAGAGATAATCCTCTTAGTCACCGTAAAACCACTAGCAGACCAAGAAAAAGAAATACTAGTATTAAGGTAGCTGTCATCAATTGTAGGAGTATCCGTGGAAAAACATCGCTGCTCACTGCATTTATTAACACTGAAAATCCTGATGTCCTGATAGGTACAGAATCCTGGTTAAATGACTTCATCCAATCATCAGAAATTTTTCCACCGAACTTTATAGTTTTTCGTAAGGATAGGTTGGCGAGAGATGGTGGTGGTGTATTTATTGCTGTCAGGGACACGATACCTTCTTCCGAGAGGAGGGAC
Organism: Zoroaster sp. YZ-2022; assembly: GCA_029582265.1. NCBI lineage: Eukaryota > Metazoa > Echinodermata > Asteroidea > Forcipulatida > Zoroasteridae > Zoroaster > Zoroaster sp. YZ-2022. The sequence continues at coordinate 20,019,825 of CM055835.1, read as the reverse complement.
TTCAATGTTGATAATTGCGAAATTTTGTGGTGTCAACTGTCCTTCAATTCATCGGGTGAAAATGAAAATGTGTTAATAGGAGCATTTTATCGTCCACCAACCTCACATGATGAGAGTACACTACAAGACCTGAATAACAGTCTTTCAAAGGTGTATTCAAACTTCAGCTCGCCATTTGTAGTACTCGGGGGAGACTTCAACATCCCTGGCATGATGTGGCAACCAGATGCTATTACACACCCAACTGGTAGTTTACAATCTAGGATAATTGAATTGGCTGACGATTATCACCTGGAGCAGAAAGTGGGGTTTACAACAAGGACAGATCCATCTACCGGGACTGAAAACATTTTGGACCTCCTGTTTACATCTAGACCTGCCTTAGTCCAGAATGTTCGATCACACTCCGGCATCAGTGATCACTCGATTGTGATGGCTGATATTCTTGTTACAAGAACTCATTCCATGAAACCACCTAGGAAAATAATGAAATGGAAAAATGTCGATGAAGAAAAATTTCAAGAAGCAACAGCCGATTTGCAGGAATCCTTCATGGAAACTATTCCTACATCAAACTCTGTAGAAACAAACTGGTGCTATTTCAAAGATGGACTCATAAGAATCATCAACAACTTGGTTCCGCAAAAAATTGCCAAAGGCAAATGTAGACCATCATGGCTTACTACTGGGTTGGTACGCTTAACAAGGAAAAAGGAGCGTTTGTATGTCCGGGCAAAGAAAAGTGGTGACCCATCCGACTGGGAGAAGTTTAAAATCTTCCGGAAATCAGTAGATCGGGAACTACGTTGAGCACGTCGTTCACACATTGAAGAAATTACTTCCACTGATGATCCCAAATTATTTTGGCGCTACGTCAAGTCTCAACGGAAAAATAACAGCGGAATACAGACCTTGAAGGTAAACAACAGATATTATCTCAGACCGTGATAAAGCCGAAACACTAGCAAACCAGTTTACTAGTGTTTTTAACAGGGAGAACTCATCGTCTTCTATGCCAATTATGTCTAATGAAGATTTTCCAGTTATGCCTGACAGCGGTGTCTTAAAACTATTGAAAAGTCTCAACGTTTCAAAATCACCAGGTCCAGATGAAATACCAAACCGGGCTCTAAAGATGGCTGCTAGTGAGATTGCCCCAATTCTTGCGATCATTTTCCAACAGTCACTTGATACAGGGTTACTACCTTCAGACTGGAAACGAGCTAACGTCACACCATTATTCAAAAAAGGCTCACCATCCAACCCAGCAAATTATAGACCGATATCCCTGACATCAACTTGCTGCAAATTATTGGAACACATCGTAGACAGTAACCTCATGGAACATTTAGAACATCACCAGATTCTTGCTGATAATCAACATGCATTTCGCAAGGGAAAATCATGCGAAAGTCAACTCATTCTAACCACGCATGACCTATCTAAAAATCATGATAATCATATTACTACTGATATAGCAGTTTTGGATTTTGCAAAAGCCTTTGATGTTATTTCTCATCAAAAGCTCCTTCACAAGCTCGACTTTTATGGAATAAGGGGAAAAGCAAAAACTTGGATTTCGGCATTTCTAAGTAACCGTCTTCAACGTGTGATAGTGAATGGTGAATCTTCAACATGGCATCCTGTAGTCAGTGGAGTTCCTCAAGGAACAGTACTGGGGCCCCACCTATTCCTCCTGTTTATTAATGACATCTACAAAGTTGTAGGAGTAGGGGGAGTGACCAGGCTGTTTGCAGATGACTGCTTAATCTACCGGAACATTACATCTTCTGCTGACGAGGAGCTGTTCCAGAACGACCTTAACAATTTGGAACAATGGGCTGTGACACGGGGTATGCGTCTAAACATTGGCAAGTGCAAGACAATGCGCATATCTCGGAAGCAAAATCCTGGTGAGACATCTTATACAATATCTGACACGACTCTTGAGGAAACTAAGGATTTTACTTACCTGGGAGTAATCATACAAGTTTTACAACATAATCTTGGATGGGAGAAGCAAACAAATCACGCAGTTACTAAAGCAACAAGAGTTCTCAACTTTGTTAAACGTAATTTCTACATGTGCTCAAAATCCATCAAAGAAAGGCTTTATGTCACACTTGTGAGACCACACTTAGAATACAGTGTTGCTGCATGGACCCCTACAAAGCAAACCAAGTAACATCTCTCAGGCCTTCATTTGAATAAATACGAGAGGAGCTACAGGTCGCTCTCCTTAAATCACCAAAGTGATTTAAGGAGAGCGATTTGCTGTCACTAAAAAAACATATGAAGAGCCGGTAACATATGCCTCTATATCTTTGTGAGCCTTCCCGCGAATCCGCTTATCGGCTTTAATTTTATCAATGTAAGGCCTGCAAACTTTACACCAAATTTTTGTCACCATAACTCGCTCGTTGATTGTCTTAGTTTCATACCCAAAACTGCTCAAATTCCACCTGAGAAATGTGGAAATTTGAACGCTTGACATTTTGTTTTCTGTCAAGTTTCTGCTACAGTAGTGCTACTTGCTTTAAAAAAATGCTAGCCAGTTTTACTGCGCACGTGCACATTTAGGTTTTTCCCCTCACTAAAATGTATTGCACGTCCACAGGTTATTGTATTCAACATCCCTTCACGTGCTCAAATATTAAATCAGGCAGGGCATTTTCGTACAGAACACCATGCACGATCGGCATGCGTGATGTTTTCTGTACGCCACATGTGTGTGTCCGCTATCTAGCACAGTCTATACGAGTAACGTTCTCGATGTCGTCATCAATACATGTCCATGTACAATGTACGTACGTGTACATTTTTGCCAAGGACGGTTTTAGTGCCGAGTCTGCCGATGCGCGCTCAGAATCAAGTGGCTTATTTTGACCGCACTGATTACGGTTTTAACAAAATAATGTAAGTACACTCACGAAATTTTTAAGGAGCGCTGTGTTTTGCTCTCCTTGGAAAATATTAGGAGCGCTGAGGAGCGCGAGCGCGATCGCGCTCCTTAAAAATGAAGGCCTGATCTCTGGAGAAAGTGCAGAGAAGAGCCGCATGCTTTATTTGTGGGGACTACTCAAGACGTAGTACTACTAGTGTGACCAGCATGCTGACATCCTTAAGTTGGGACACCCTTCAAAGAAGGCGTGCAATTCATCAGGTTGCCACGTTATTCAAGATCCTCCACCAAATCATCACTGTAGATTCTAGTCACATCCTCAAACTGAAGGTACGGAAGTCCAGGAAAGGCAACAGCAACCAATTCGATAGACCTCACATCTCATCTACAATATATGAACATTCATTCTTCCCCAGATCTACTAAAGTGTGGAATGACGTCCATCAATCAATTATAGATTCAACTTCACCAGCAATGTTTAGAGACAACTTCAGGCAGTACTTAATAAACACTACTGAAGAATACTAGTTAGACACCACTCTCCTAGGGCCTCCTTGTTAAGTTCCCTAGTGGAAGATTCAGGAGGACACCAACCAAATACCAAGTATTTGTAGGGGGCCTACTGTTTATTAAAACAAAATGTTAAACATCTTACCTGAAGTTTAAGTAAAATGCTGCATTTACATTTATTGCTCCTTCACTAATTCGGATATATTTTGTAGAACTGCTTTGAAACAGTATTTTAGTCAATAACGGTAATCCGTTATGTTCAACTTCAAGCCATCCGCACACACAAAATGATACAGAATTCTGGAAAATTATGAGACGGCGTTTTTTTTCCGTGATTGAAGCCCGCCCTCACTTGATGGTTTCTGGTTCAGTCAGAATTTATATTTCAAGACAATTAGTGTTCAAACTTTTCATTGTTGACCTTGAAACGGGATTGGGACCCCGACCTTAGGCCTACCGCAATGCTCTACCAACTGAGATTATTGTACCCAATACATTTAAAGAAATAAATCCGATGCTATCTTTACATTGTTTTGCAAACTTTCCCAAACAGTCATTTGAGGTCTCGATTTTTGCAAGGATTCTGCCGGTGGCTCAATCCTTTTAACTTAAGTATTTTGAAAAGGTTAATATTTCAGCTGTATAGGGCTACCTAAATTGTAGGTTGTCCATTTTTTTTTTCATTGTAGAAAAACATTATGGAGGTAAATCCCATGTTTTTATCCACTTGCTTTGGCAGTCTCCCGTGTAAAACAAAAGGTCTGAATGTATAATCATGGAGGAAGGAAATCCTTGAATGTACGCAAAACAGTTCTAAAAACCGTCTTAGGCATACTATCAACAGCGCCCTCTATCAGCAGTTAATGCCACGGCACTAGAAAACCATTTCTTTGATATTTTTCTTTGGGGTGGCCATTTCCAAATGCTAAATATTATAATAACTAACACAGAGATCATTGACATGTCTACATCAACCCCTAGTCTTTCTACATCGTTTAAATGTTGTGGGGTTACAGGAAATTGTATTTCCAATTTGTGTAACTAGCTAGGCTAGTTAACTATTTTTGTTTTGTATTATGTACAGAATCTACATTCAAGTTTCAACCACCCATGAAAAATCTTCATCAAATTGAGTAAAAGGACACTCAGTCTGTCTAGATCCCCAGCTGCCATTTAAATATGGCTTCATAATAAATTGGTTTTAAAGGCACTAGTCCATGTCGAGACATTAGCCTCGTTTTGATTTCCATAGACTTGTGTATTAGAAAAACCAAGATGGCCTCTTATGAAAAAGATTTTGCATGGACTAAAAAGCAGACAGTGTACACACATTCTTTATAGCAGTACAGTTTTATAAAATTACAAGTTGTTTTATTGACTTGAAAAATTAAATTTTAAATCAACCAGGGCATGAATTTTTTATTTTTTTTTAATTTTTTTTAATTTTCTTTTTTATTAACAAAACGGAAACATCTTTTGCCGGATAGATTTTACCATCAAACCTGCACTTTTTCTACAAACACATTAAGCTTTTATAGACAAAGTTTCACTTGTGATACAAGGACAGTCACATTAACCCTAACACCCTAGCCGTTTGGACAAGAACATTCCTCAATCCACCAAAATCCAACACCATGTACAAAACACTAGCCACCCAACTGATTTAGCTGTAATTAGGACACCCGGCACCATGCAAAGTATCCCTGTCTGCGCTGTACAGTAACAGAGTCCATCAAAAAGCAAACAAACCCTGTTATTGGAATTTGAATGGTTTGGGGGAAATGAGGGTAATGAGGTGGCAACCTCTTTTTAACTTCATGTCATTTCTGAAAAAAAGACATTTTATTTGTGCACAACTTATGGAATGACAGCCATTTTGTTGTCTGCTTTGGCCGGCTCTGTCCATATGATTTGTGAACGGCACATTCTGGCATGATAATAAAATATTTCCATTCTGCAAAATGATCTATCTGCATTTTTTGGTAAAGCGAAAAATTAAGCGAGATATTTTCGACTCCCTAAAGTCATTGCATAACTCTAAAAGCTGAATTGGTTCGACTTGCTCGTTTCACCGTTTTCCCTTTCAGCCTATTTTCTACTATCTCTTAAAATAAAATAAATATCAATATTTTTTCAACTCTCTTACAATAATTGCAAAATAAATTTAAGAAATCAATTTAATATAAATGTATTATATAATTATAAATTCTTCCAATTAATTGAAGATGTCTTTGACTAATTAGTCCATCCACTTTTCATTAACAAAACGAATTCTCTTCTGATTGATCAATATAAAATAAATATCGCCCACAGTCATGAGGAACAAGAAAATAGTTGCCCATTGTCATTTTTATATTGTTATTGGCAGAAACACAACCACATCAAAATGGTGCTATATCTCTCTCTGGTGGGATGCTAGTATTTCAGTTAATGAGTTCTTCAAGAGTGGATCCTGTATCTCTAAATCCAAGATGGCTACCTTACCGCCTTTCTATCTGAACCGGCGCAGACATTGAAGGTAGTACGGTTCTTCAAGACTCTGGGAAAAGTTGTACTTGGTGACGAACTTCCACAACATGAGTAGTTGGTGTTGAAGACTCCATTCAGTCATCAGTTCGGCGAAAAAGACCCCGGAGAAGTTAATACACCCATTTGCCGATGTATTTACTCAATATTCCTGGCTCTGGGCGGCCAGAGCCTTCGCTGCCTTGTTGGCCGATTTTGCCGGCAGCAGAACTGACTGAATGTTCGGTAGCACCCCGCCCTGGGCGATGGTCACTCCGGTTAGGAGCTTATTCAGTTCCTCGTCGTTGCGAATGGCGAGCTGAAGATGCCGTGGCACAATGCGGGTCTTCTTGTTGTCTCTGGCCGCATTGCCGGCAAGTTCAAGGATCTCGGCGACCAGGTACTCCAAGACGGCTGCCATGTAGACCGGGGCCCCGGCCCCAATGCGCTCGCAGTAGCGGCCCTTTCGCATGAACCGGTGGATACGTCCCACTGGGAACTGTAGCCCTGCTCTGCCTGAGCGGCTCCGTGCCTTCCCGCCTATGGCTTTTCCTTTACCTCCTTTGCCTCTTCCCGTCATGATGGCTGGTCCGGACAAGTTCTTTTGCAAGATGATGGCGTGTTTCAGTAGAGTGAGAGTCGTTGACTGTATGGATAACTCTGTTGTTCGAGCGTTTGTGCAATGACGATGAATTACTGCAAACGACCACACACCCGAACAATTGGGATGTCTAAATCGGTTCTGTCCGGTTTAAACACGCCTTAAATTTATATAGTGACTGAAGCGGCTGCTGGGGTTGAAGCATTTCACATGTGCACTTATTCTTCGAACAACAAAAGTCCTGTGTACGTAACTACCGTGACCACTATACAAAAAGAGAAATTCCAATCAGCATTCTGATTGGTCAAACAACTTCTCTTTTTGTTTCATGATTACAATGTCGTCTGCTCAGATGTATGTACCAATGCCATTTCAAATATCTGTCCATTCATACAAAAAGAAAACGATATTTACCAGGCCATTATTTAAATCTTACCCAACAGACATTTTGTTCAAATTCGGCAACACTCTTGATGATAGGGGTGAAATCGGGGCGGATTCAAGGTGGCGAAAAAGCAAGTGGGGCGGGGGGTAGGAGGGCTCAATGTAACAAAGTGGACGCACATGAAACGTATGGTACATGTACATAAGCCAATAATGTGTGAATATCAAACGGGGGGGGGGGGGGTACATTCCCTCGTTGCCCCCCCCCCGATCAGCCAAAGTAATAGAATCGTAGGCCTATATTATATCCATCCAATATTAACTAATGGTGTAACCAGGATCGAGTCTCTCTACGGTCAGGCTGTCTAAATCCAATGTGAATAGACCTCTATAAGGTCACAATTCTGGCCTAATCGAGTTATCATGTAAGCAATAAGAAATGTAAAATGGGAGGGGGCGTAGTAATCCTCGTCCTCCTACAAAGGAGCCCAGTGGCCTCGTGTACCTCACTTCCTAGAATATAATAACAATAGATTTATAATTATTAAACGAAGTGCATGGAAATTTATTGTCATAATAATTGCCACAAATCATGACAATCCTAATTGTGCTTGCATTTTTTTACATGATTTTCTTTCGAACGTAGTCATTCATCTCGAAATTAATAAATACGCAATTATATCATGTGTTAATTTCTACTGTTTAGTGTTTCGTTCACCTAAAAACATATGGGCGGCCAAAAGGGCAAAACAACAATCAAAAGAGTTAAAAAAAAAAAAGACAAAGTCCGAATCAAACAAAAACACAACAACAATCAAAGAATGAATCTTGAAAAAAAAATATAAAAAAATCAAAAGACAAATTGGGCCGAATGTCTAACACAATCGAACTAAAGACAAATCCCAACAACCAAGGTTAAAAACTGAAACAAAATAACTAATAAGAAAATATTGAGAGCGGTTCTCAAAAGCTAAAGACAGAGCCGTAGGACGGAATCAAGAACTATCAAACTGTCCAACGGGTATCCAATAAAAAACTCATCAACACTAAGGCTGACGGCGACGACGACTGTGAACAAAAATTGTACAAAAAGAAAACGTTTTTTTCTAGAAATTACCCTCGTTCATCCTAGGAATCGAATTACGCCTCAACGGGGATATCAAATAATGCAATATCGCATAAGAAAACCACCGTTTGAAATTGGGGACATCAAATAATTGGTACCCGGCATGAAAGTTGTACGAATTTAGATCGGTCTTCAGCAATCAAACTGAAGACGACACTTCATGCTCTGTGCTTCACGGCAATCGTTATTTGCAAGGAAGCGCTGCTAATGATTTGCACACAGCCGGGCAAAGCTGTCTAGACTTAAGTGACGTACGTTTTTGGTTTAAATCAAACTGTAGATTACCATTCGTGAGCTCTTGGACATGGACATACCATGAGTTAACCATTACAGTGAGTTTGATAGATGAGATACATTACGAAGGCAAACAGCATACAGTCTGTACCGTGGAACCCCGCTTAATTTTGTAGAAGCCTATGACTTGTGTTGATTCGTGACGATTGTCACTAACAGTGACGGGGCAACGGCGACCCAATATGGAATTAGTAGTGATGCACATCTTGCCTCTTAACAAACAAGAACGGAAACGATTTGTATCTGTAATTCGATCAACGACTGGTGAAGTCTGAACAGAATGATTGAAACGAAAGCATAATATGTTTTCCTTTCTACGGGATTTGGCAGTTGATTCAACGGGGAATTCTCACGCGACGGAGTTAAGTCGGTTCGGACAGGGAGCCCGTTGTCAGTCACAGCTGCCTCATTACGCTGTATTCTCACTTCGGCAAAGCAGGTACTGCTGTAGCTGGATGAACTATGTTATCGCAGAGTCTATGTTATCGCAGAGTAGAATTTTCCTTCTTGCAACATGTTGAATATTACGAACTACGAGAATATGGATTGGTCAGCCGTCGTCGACGAAACGTACGCCGTGTCTGACGGCGTGCGTATCTTTCACGCCACGGCTATCGCCGTCCTCGGAACCATCGGGGCGATTGGTAACTTATTGGTCATACTATCGATTGCAACCACTCCGGACCTCCAGAGATCCCACAATGCTTTCGTTTTAAACCTCAGTGTGTCAGACTTTTTCTTGTCTGTGTTCACTGACCCGTTGTACTTTGTCACTGTCGTCTTAAATCGTTGGCCCCTAGGCCAGGATGTGTGCCGCCTTGCCGTCAAAATATCCCTACTTCTCATGGGCGTGTCAGTAATAACCCTAGCAACTGTAGCAATAAACAGGTACATCCTCATCGTGAAACCCCGCTCCACCTACGAGAAATTCTGCGGCCGTAATAAGATCATAATTAACATTGTTTTTATGTGGTTCCAAGCCGCCATTGTCGTATTCGTTGTTGCCGAGTACGTCGTCGGGGTGGAGACGCGATACAACCCCATCTTCGCGACCTGCTCCCTCGATCCCTCCGACCCGGACACCCAAGTTTTCATCACTGTTTTGATCATCCTAGTGGTATTCACCTCTCTAGTTGTGATACCTCTTCTGTACTGTTTGATGTTCCGCACCATCCGGGTGAGTAAGCGACGAGTCCGGGCGGTAGCCGTCGCCGGCGTGTCCACCACCCAGGACCGGCCAGATCCAAGCTCACAGGCGGGAGTCAACGGGAAACCGGTGAGAAATCGCCCACCGGAGTTCCGCATCAGCAAAGAGGAGATCAGTCTCGTGAAGATGACTTTATTCGTCACCGTCCTCTTCATAATCTGCTGGCTGCCTCAATCCGTCATCTACGTATTCGGGTCAATGTACCCGATTCTTCTCCGAGCGGGGCGGTTTCCTTTCTTCTTGCTCATTCTGGGGCCCGCCTTGAACCCGTTCATTTATGCTTGGATGAATACAAACATGAGGAAAGCCTGTTTACGTCTGATCAAATGCCAGCGATGCAGACAAGGGCCTGCTTAAAGATCGCCCGTGTTGCTATTTTTTCGGGGTTAATGAAGTTATAAGCTTTCATTTGAGACATGGAACGAAAATAATCCGTCAAGGATTAGAACCAGTAAAATAAATACTCAAATTAATAAAAGGCAGCACCCGCGTTTTAATCATCAGATTGCACGTGACTATACCCAATTTATTGCATGTAACAGGCCGATTGTCAATTAGAATCAAGAGCATTTGAAATATGACCTATCGCTTCTATTTACAGTTTCTGATATCCGAATTTCATAATTTGTTTTTCTTTCGTTTAACAACGATTTATCATTTATTATCTTTCAAAGTTCGTTTGCTTTATAAATGTTATTTTGTGGGTCGTCTTACCCATACACGGGCGATATAACCATAGATAAACAAAACAGATATTGTTAAACCCTCTTCACACTCTTCTTGGAAAAACATAAATGATCACAGGATTACATAAACTTGGCCCCCTCAAAAAAGTCTCGTGTTTCTGGTCTCTGCGTGCGTCGACCCCCAGACCCGCGCGTCGGCATTTTTAGTTTTTCACATATTTTTTGTTTTTCGCACCGAATTTGAAGCCGACATATAACCAGAAACAGGAGACTTTTTTGGCCTAAATATTATTTGGTGCAAAGTACGAGGTGTTATTATTTCAGTACAAATTATTTTTCAAATGAATTTATGTCCTCCGGAGACGTCAATTATTCCATATTGGAATAAATACACAACTGAATGCAGTTCTACTATTTTTTCGTTGAAGACACAATGATATAATATTCTGATTAATATTTCAACTTAGGGCTGTTCGTTTTCGAATAATTTGGTAACCGGATATTCTGATTTTGATTTCGATCGAATATTCGATATTCGAAGGTTGCCGATTGTAAATTGCGCCACGTGATAAAACGAGCACGCACGATATGGCGGGGACAAAAATGTCGCCCGGACTAGGATGGACTTGCTAGGTGGCGACCAAATGTAGACGAGAGGATGATTGGGGCGGGATAATGATGGAAGCGCCAATATAAAAAAAATTACAAAAATCTAAAAAAAAAAATTTTCTTCGAATATTCGAACCGGAAAAAAACAACCGGATATTCGAACCATCAATCGAATATTCAAATATTCGGTTATTCGGCACACCCCTATTTCAAGGGATAATAATAATAATAATAATAATAATGAACATTTGTAATGCGCAAAATCAATTAACCTAAATATTTCCTATAGAAACATACGTGGTCATGGAATTAAAAATTAATAATTGATTTATGACTGCACTAAATAATTATAATTTCAGTAGGCTGAAGAAGTATTCAATGTTGCACGCTATCTTCGTCGGTACATACATATGGCACCCGTGGTGCATCGAAGAGTAATCTTTACATTAATTATAACAGAACGTCATTATCTAAAAAATAGTGTGTTTTCTCGTGGGATTATATTTTGGAATCATCTTAAACCGGATCTGGCCTCTTACGCTTGTTTCATTCTCAAAAAACTTAAACAATATTGTTTAAATATGTATATGCAGTTTTAAACAAACAAACAAACAAACAAACAAACTTGATTCAAATTATTATCATTTTTTTTATTATTATGAATTATTTATTAGTCAGGTCTCACATGCCTGTTACATGTCCTTGTCATGTCTAAGTCTTTGTCTGTCATAGGGGAAGATTTAAAAGCATTATGCTTCATTGTTTTCTCTACATATTGGTAATACTGCCAAGTTTCAATGTATAAATCCTGTCAAACTGTAATTTACACTTAACATATTAATATTAATAATATGTAATGTACTATTGTATTCAATAGTATCAAAAATATGGATTAAGTTGTTGCCAACATGGAAATAAATGTGTGACATTGTATTGTCACGACGAACCATTTAAAAAAATTGAGGTACAGACGGCTGTTCCATGGAACAGATACAATAATTATAGGTTTGAAATCAAGATATTAAACTGTTTTAATTTACATTTTCTCACAAAAAATAGCTTAGCATAATGGATATATTAGTAATATGAATATTGTATTTTAATATTTTGACATTGCTCTTGAGGAAACGATAACAAATATTTAAAATTACACGTTTCTCACAACTGTTGTGAGAAACAGTTTTCAGTAAAATGTAAGATCATGAATTTACGGTGGGTCACTTCATAAATTAATTTTGCTATTTTTTTTCCTCACGGTAAAATTTTGTATGAAGTATGTCATTTTAAAGTGTTTGATTTCCTTTCTAAAAGAATTCCCAACGTTTCAATGAAAATTGAAAAGTAAAACAATGTAAAAAGTCGGGCGCTATATCACCTTTAAAGAAAAGGCGAAACTTTGGTTATTACCAGAATATCAAATTAATAATTTATAATTTAAAAATTTACATCGTGTAAAGTTGGTACACATTATATTAATCATACAGAGATATGAATTCGTCTGATGCGCTTTCATCTAACAGAAAACATGAACTGCTTTGTCGAATGTACAAAAAGTGGTCTGGATGACAACTTTTTTAAAACACAAAAACAAATAAACCATGTTACAATTTTTCTGTTTTTCCTCTCTAAACGTGATTAGCACCTAGTGTAATGAAATGTTCCCAGTTTTTTTTAATGATACATTTTTTTTTTAAAGTAGAAGGCTAAAATGAAAGTATGTTAATAAATACTAGTGCTGTATCTTTAAGAATAAATGGTTTATATGAGTAGCTAGATAGGATTCTAGCCAGCCAATCGTCATCGGGAAAGCTCAGTGGTCGAGAGGTTAAGACGTCTGCACTAGTAAGCAGGAGGTCGTGGGTTCTCATGTGAAGTTTTTTCCCACAGACACTCGGAAAGCACTGAGTATACAGTGCTATACACACGTCGGTGTAGGGTAAAATTAAATCATTGTTTATCACCCGTCGCAATAATTTCATCAAACTATAAATAAATGTTTAGAGCGAATGTGTAACATGTGTTTATTATTATTGTTAAATATGAATGAATGAATATTCAAATTCATCAATTTGCATAGGTCTACTACTTAATAAATTTCTGCACTTTACGAATATATAATTGTATAAAACATGTACACATTATTGGTAGTCCTAAACGTGCTGATTCGTAAATTAAAAGTAACTATGACTTCAGACTAAAACAAAATCATGAAAAATCGATTTCATTCTTACGTGTGATGTTTCCCGTCGAATTGTCTGTCGTAATCTGTTGTTATGTGTCATTATTCGAATATTCGCTGCAAGGTTTATTTGCAGTCAGTATATGAAGAATTTGTATGTTCCAATTCAAAACTTATTGATGCCCCTCGTTGAACAATATTGACGCGCAGAGGGGATATGGCAGAATTCGAATCCAGAACAAAAGTTGATGTTTTTTTTAGTTTTGTGTTTTGTGTGCTGGGGGGGGGGGGGGGAGGGATGTTTTTTTTTTTTTTTTGTTGATTCTAGGCACTCTCTGGTGCAATAATTATGAGCGTTTTAAAGACCAGATTTGTGAAGTATACTGGCTCAAGGTGCAGTTGTTGGGAACCTTTTATTTTCCCAACCCAACCTACGACGATATAATTTATATTTTTTTAATGATCCATCATCCTGCCTAACGGCATGTATACCTCCCTCTGCCCTATATGGTCTGTGACCGAAAAAAACCCCACCTTCTTCAAATAGCGTACCGACGTGTGACGTCACGTCCCCATGACATAACGGTGGCTGGTTCTGTACAGTCTTTGTTGCATTATTGTTTTATGAGGCAACCCTTAAACAAACACAATAGCTCGGCGATTTCGTTAACGTGACGATTCTTGGGCTCTCATATGATGCCCGATATACGGCAGAGTGCACCCCCTCCCATTGTGTCTTCATTGTGTTCCAGGAATCTTAGGAATTCTTCAGAGGATTTTTTTTTGGGGAGAGGTCCGTTAACAATAGAACAACAGGGACATTTGGGGGTGGCATTCTTCCGCATATCGAGGTATATTGGCTCTCTTTTCTGGAAAAAAGCTTATCATCAGTGTTTCATTACTACAATTCTCTAATATTCTCAAGAAGTCTAGGTAATAGACTTCTGATTAGGTTTATAGGGATAGGAAATAAACTGGTGAAGACGAACCGCCGACGCCCCCCACAAACCGCCCCGCCCCCCACAAACCGCCCGCCCCATGCAGTACACGAACAAATGTGGTATTTATCTTTGATTAGATTAGATTAGATTAGATAAAACTTTATTGTCCCTCACGGGGAAATTAAAATGGCCTTTACAATACAATACAATACAATACAATACAATACAATACAATACAATACAATACAATACAATACAAACGATAAGTAGATACCAAAAAAAAGACTAGACATAAATAAGAAGCTGATAAAAATAAACAAAAACTTACTTATTAAATACACAAACATTTAGAACAATTCTTTTAATAAAAATATACTACAATTCAATATTAAAAATTTACAAAAATTGTATGAGGATATAGAGTAACGTAACATATACACTGTTTAAATGTAAGGTATAGATAGACTTAGGATTGATAATTCAAAAATTACCCAAACCAAATGGTTGAATTTTTAAACCTGTTCAGCTGATGATGGCGTTAATCTGCGCCAGAAATATTTTGGTCTGAGGTTCTGTGATTTTTAAAGAAAAATGTATTAAAGGGGCAATGTCATCACGATCACAGCAGACTTTCAACAGGGCATGGAATCGGTGTCCTAGTTTAAGATGACAACAGTGACTGACAATTGCTGGCTCATTTATGCAGGAGCAACGGTTATATGACATTATCATGCGGGGTATTATTTTCAATCACTGAGTTAATCTATAGGGACCGTACTCAAGTTCCCTCAGCCTTATGTTCCCTCAGCCCTATGTTCCCTCAGCCCTAAATAGACCCTATGTTCCCTCAGCCCTATGTTCCCTCATCCAGTCTTAACACTCCATGAGGGAACATAGGGCTGAGGGAACATAGGGCTGAGGGAACATAGGGCCTAATTTGGATTTAAAAAAAATGTTAGGCATTGAGGGAACATAGGGCTGAGGGAACATAGGCATGACCCCAATCTATAAAGCACTCTGATTCCATGCCCTGTTGATCATGACGGTTATTGTCCCCGTTCGAAAAGAGTATACTCTTTCCTAAATTCCATGCACTGGAAAAACCGAGGTGTTAAAATAACACCAGTGGTGTCAACTTTATTCTTCCATGGTGTTTATATTGTGCGAATTGCCTAATATAAACACCAATGGTGTACTTTTTAACACCACAGTTTTTGCAGTGTGTAAGACCATCTATGGTAAGACTGAATACACAAAATCTGAATGCATTTTTACTCAGACCAAAAAATAATTCTGGGACAGCCGTACAGCTTACAGTTCAACAGCTATGTTGGTTCTTAATAAACAGTGTACCATATCTCGATTCATATTATACTCGTTGAATTTTGCGAATGCAACCATGAAACGTTGTACCATCCCATGTTCTTCTCCCATAATATTAATGACAATGAAATCCCCCAACTTAATTACACAAGTATGTTGACGTACGTTGTTATCCATGGTAACCTATAAGAGCGGTGATTGTGAAGAGCTATCCGACTATATGACCACTATTCACATATTGTTGTCTTTATAAATACAGGGTCTTCCATTTGTTATCTCTCTGGCCATTTTGCATGTTGCTTGAAGTGGTTTCAGTATGGGGGAGGGACAGCGACGTAGCCAGGACTTTTTCAGTGGGGGACAAGGGGGGGGGGGGGGCACTGCTTTTCAGTGGGGGGAGCCCAGGGGTATGGGTTTTTCCCTTTTCTTTTTCTTTTCTGTTTTTTGGGGGCACTATCGGGATTTTTCGTGGGTGGGAACCTGGGGGGCACTGGAAATTTGTGGGGGGGCACGTTCCCCAGGCCCCCCGTGGCTACGCCGCTGGGGAGGGGAGGGGAGGGGAGAGGAAGGGAGGGGAGGGGAAGGGAAGGGAAGGGAGGGGAGGGGAAGGGAAGGGAAGGGAGGGGAGGGGAGGGGAGACTGGGACTCACTAGAGGATTTCCAAGGGGACACTTTGAATATTCAGTGTTGGCATCTAGGGCTCGCTTTTCTGTGTGGTGGTGCTGGTGGTTGTGGTGGTGGGGATGGGGAAGTCGAGGGGGTAAACACATGATTTTGGTGAGCGTGCGCAAAATTACCCTTACCAAGAACACCCACAGTCGTCTAAATGGAACAAATTTGTTTTAATTAAAATAATATAATATAATTAAAATAATAAAATATTGGTAGAAACAGGTCCATTAAGTAGCAGTGGGTCTCCTCCTCTGTCCCCCTGTCTTGTCTACGTGCGTGTCTAAAGCTAATTTGTTGTGGAGTTCGTAAAGGCATCAATCATTCTGTACGATTACAATGTCTGTTTGGCATAGGGGCTCCGATTTCACAGAACAGAAACAAAAACCCAGACTGCAAAACCTTGCTCCAAGATTTCTCTCAACAAAATTGAATGCCTTTTCACACTTTTCTCATGATTTGGGACTCCGCATTGAGCTGAATCTTCCACAGATTAGTTGTACATCTTGATTCAAAGAAAGTCTTGATTCGAAGAATACTAAAAAAAAAATCAAATTTTGTATTTCCCTTTAAAATGAAATTGAACGCAAGGGTGAGTCTGCCCTATAACAATAGTAATAATCCCGTTACTTATAAAAGGCGCATACAGAGTTATATAATTATGCGCTATATACAGAGCAGTGGCGTAGCTATGGGCGGGCCAGGCAGGGCCTAGGCCCGCCCACTTCTTGTCTAGGCCCTGCCATTGCCAAATAAAGAAGCTTTTTGTATAACTTTTTTTTTAAACGATTTATGTTGTTTGCATTCCTCTTCTATGTATGTTTGTGTGATATAGGCTACAGTGCATTTTATTTTATACTGTATACTTTAAAAAGGACAGGGGCTATCATGCTTGTAGGCTACTGGTTGGAGGCAACAACCTGTCTATTATTTATTTAAACCATTTAAATTTTGTTTTGTGTAGCGTCACTATAGCGTGTGTTGTAATTGGCTGGTTCAATGGCATTGCCGAATGAAATCGCGTGCGTCATATCACACAGTTCGGTTATTTTCTAGGCTATTTTGAATTAGGTTCCTTGTAGCCTACTGTTGCGTTCTTTATGAGCATGGCCTAAGGTGTCTCACAGCACATTTTGGCCTATGATTTAACGAATCAATTTAATGAAGTGAACCTTTTTACTAAATGATTTGTGGCATTATGACTTTCCATGCGTTTCATGGTGTGTATCGTGATCTCCAATCCTTGTAAATATTGTGTGTCAGTGTGTACGTGTGTGCGTCGGTCACTGTTCCACCGGCACAAACATAAATCGGCGCCCGTGTATGGATGGATTTATGGATGAATTCTATGGCCCGTCCATTTTTACTCAGGCCCAGCCGAATCTTTATTTCTGGCTACGCCACTGATACAGAGCCCTATAAATGCTTACACCCGAAAATAATCTTTGGAAAATCGATGATCACTTTGAGGGATAACCTAATTCTCGTCAATTCCGGAATGAGCGACATTATGAATTTGGTCAGACGAAAACTCGACAATAACAGGACTTTGTTTTGTTGGTGTTTTTTCTCGCCATCTAAGGTTACTATGGTTATATAATTATAATGATGGACACTTATATTGTGCCGGATTTCCGCCAAGTTTGACGCTCATGAATGAATTCGTAATGAGTCACGCTGATAAAATAATGCATTCAGGGTCGTAAATTAAGGGCCAATATAAGAGACAGTTCACTGGTCTGGAAGAACTTTCAGTTGTTCATTTTCAAAATAAGACATTAAATTCCCATTGCAGTTTCAAAGCTATTATACACAACTTGTCATGTTCGCGATTTTTCATTCTGCCGTAAAGAATTGCCACTGTGTGCACTCACCTATATGCATTTGTATTCTAAAACTGAATTTTGGACTTTTTTTTCCTTTATAAAGAAAATCCTCCACAGCCAGAAATTACTGTTATACAGAATTAATTTTGTAATTAAAACAAACATGTAATTAAAAAAAAATATATATATATAGGCCTATATAATTATATATTTTGTCAAAACGTTGTATCGATCCTGGTACAAACTACATGGAAGACGATGTTCTAACCACTATTATATAGGCCTACTACCATGTTTTCATGCCACACGAACGTGTAGGTAAATTAATTATAGAAGGACATCTAGTGCCTTGAATAGGAAGTTACAATAATGTTAATTAGGAGTCATAAAAATGATAATAAATGGTATATTTACCTACATAATAACAAAGGGACACCTATCACAAAGCTTGCCCAACCTGGTGGAATTACCCATTTA